>JAYDZG010000001.1:23515337-23529109 GCA_034509265.1 Microcambeva bendego | reverse complement strand
TCCTAATGCAGGACAATGCTAGACCTCATGTGGCTGGAGTGTGTCAGCAGTTCCTGCAAGATGAAGGCATTGAAGCTCTGGACTGGCCCGCCCGTTCCCCAGACCTGAATCCGATTGAGCACATCTGGGACACCATGTCTCGCTCAATTCACCAACGTCACGTTGCACCACAGACTGTCCAGGAGTTGGCGGATGCTTTAGTCAGTCAGATCTGGAAGGAGATCCCTCAGGAGACCATCTGCCACCTCAACAGGAGCATGCCCAGGCATTGTAGGGAGGTCATACAGGCACGTGGAGGCCATAATTTGTGTGGCCACCATTATTTTCCAGAACTGCTTAACTCTCCTGGGCATGGAGTTTACCAGACCTTCACAGGTTGCAACTGGAATGCTTTTCCACTCCTCCATGACGACATCACGGAGCTGGCGGATATTTGAGACTTTGTGCTCCTCCACCTTCCGCTTGAGGATACCCCAAAGAAGTTCTATTGGGTTTAGGTCTGGAGACATGCAATTGTCAAATATATTTATTTATAAAAGAAAGTAAAAATTGAACAAAAGGCCAAAAAACGGTTAATAAACACAAAAGCCGGGCCAAACGGCCGCCGTGGATCGCAACTAGCAAAAACAGAAAGAGTTCACAACCAGGTTGCAAACCGCGGTCGCTGGCATGTGAAGCACAGACTTTTCACTCACGCCACTGGCACTGGTAGCTGAACCTGCTCAGCTCAATAAATAAATACATTCATTGTTCTAAACCTGTAACTAATAGAGACAAGATTAGCAAGGTGTGTTGGTTAGTACATTATACTATAAGTAAATTTTAAATGAGGTAGAAATATGTTCTGATGTACAAGTTAGCAGTGTAGTGTTTTATATAGCAATGGAGATAAAAAACAGTAAGGTGCAAAAAAATTCTAATTGCAGATTGCTGATAGCATTACAGGTGCAGTGGATGTTGAAAATGTTCATGAGATATGGAAGAGAGACCCCAATGATCTTTCCAGCTGTCCTCACTCCTTGGAGAGTCTTGCGATCCGACGAGGTGCAGTTCCCGAACTAGACAGGGATACAGCTAAGCTTTCTTGGCAATGGCACTTGTGTTGATAGTCCAGGTAAGATTCTCCGCTTGGTGGAAAACATGGAATTTGCTCTTGACAATCTCCACAGAGGAGCCAACATTCAGAGACTTCACACTAGTCTGTTAGCCATTGAACCTCTTCTCTGTATGCTGACTCATTGTTGTCACACACATAAATTGCAAAACCAATAACCAGAAACCAGAAAGTGGTCTCTTATTTCTGTCCACAAGGCTTGATGTGACATATTGTCACATCAAGCCTCTTGTGTTTCTCTTGCCATGCCCACCTTCTGCAGTTACATGTTACACACAGACAAGCCCCCTCTTCCTGATTGGCCCCCACTCACCTAATTGCATGCAGCTGCTACTACTTAGGAGCAGCTCAAATAAAGTGCAGTGGAGTGGTCCAGGGGTCTCGTGCATGAAGACTTGCATGGAATTCCTAATAAAATGTTCATACACTCACAACTGGAAAAATCTTGATCAATCCTACGCACAATCTCACTCATACATGCACGAGCACAACACCCCGCCATGTTCCCTTCCACAAATATGCAGATTATAAAATGCTAATTAGTAGTTTTCAAATGAGAAAGTGAAGTGCAAGCCGCTATTACGGTAGACTCTGAACTGAAAAAGAAATGGTCTAATGTTAAAGTCAGATGGAAAGAAAATAACTTTTGCCCATCAAGAAGTTTTGGAAGGACAGGGAGCGAAACACTGTGGTTAAGCCAGTCGAAACACGAGTGTGTGCGTATATTAAACACTCAGGGGTTATCACACTATATATCTATTACTTATTAAGTTATTCTACAAAAACAAAAATTATATTGTTCCAAAATCTCTCTCTCTCTCTCTCTCTCTTTGCTGGCTACTGAAAAACATATATGGACTTTTGTTACAACTGCTCCACCCGACCTAAATATGTCAGTTCAGTAATTTTGACACTATCGGCATATGAATTATGGAGTGATTCTAAAGAAAAATCACTCCATACGTACATACCCCAGGAATGAAACTGGAAGTCATTTTTAGTACATCTGACCATGAACGTGAAATATGGCGTACGCAATATTTTTGTATGTTCATGACTTTTGTACATGAGGCCCCTGGTCTTTTCTGTGTGAAGTTTGCATGCTCTCCCTGTGTCTGCATGAGTTTATTCCCGGCAGCTCCAGTTTCCTCCAACAGTCCAGAGAAATGCAAGTGAGATGAACTGGATGAACTCTGTCATGAAGAGATTTATGTGTAACCTGTAAATATCTGTTCTATTATTCATTAAGTATGTTTCTGTTATGAATCCCGCAGCAAAACTAAAAAAGGGAGATGCCATTGAAGAGTAAGCACAAGTTAATTAAAACATAAATAAAAACAGTTTTTTAAATGAATGGAAATAAAAAGTAAAACAAAAATCAGCCCTCGTGACAGCTGAACCGCTGCAATAAGCAAGTGTGACCCAGGGCTTGAATCACAGACTCCAAAGTTGAGACAGGTGTGTTCGTCCTGTGCCACAACAAACCCAGAATTTTTCAGCATCGGAAGATGGTCTTAGCGATGATGGTAGTGGCTTTGCCGACAGCCCTGGACGGGACAGAAACAAATAACACAAAAAATAAACCAAAACTAATAAAACAAAGAGAGGTGCCCTGATTGCTGGGCTGACGGTTCTGACCCAGCTCTGTGGCGGAGGGGAATATAAAACCAAAACTTGGCCAGCAGAGGGGGCCAGAAACCACCAAGGGAAGACTGGCACGTGACAGCTGAGGCTTACTCCGGGTCCTAGCACAGCGCAGACTTTTTGCGGTCCTCGGACGGCAGCTGACGAACCGGGTCTGTCCCTAACATCAAGTGCTGCCACGGACCTTGGGCCTTATGGGAAGTGCATGTAAAGTGTTTACTTTTGCATGTTGCCCATGTCTTTGTGTAGTGTAACCCCAAGGTTCTTTAGTGAACAACTACTCGCCCATAACACACAAAGTGTGGATTGTGCAAAGTGTGCAAATAAGTAACTGATTGATCTTTTCTTTCGTTTTAAAAACGTTGTTAATTTACAGGTGTATGTTTTGATCAATACGTTATGATGTTAAAACACAGAGATAAAGGTTAGACGCAGGGTTGCAGAGTCCACACAAGTTTATTAAAACGTAATTTAAAATGAAAACTGCAGTTATTAACGATTAAAATAAATAAAAAGGTAAACTTAAAAATCAGGAAAGCGAGTGCGTACCAGGGCTCGAACCACGGACTCCCACAACTGAGTCGGAGGCGTTGACGCTGCGCGGTGATGTATCTGGCTCTGGTTTTGGTGGCCATGCCGACAACCCCGG
This sequence comes from Microcambeva bendego, assembly GCA_034509265.1. Classification (NCBI taxonomy): domain Eukaryota; kingdom Metazoa; phylum Chordata; class Actinopteri; order Siluriformes; family Trichomycteridae; genus Microcambeva; species Microcambeva bendego. The sequence continues at coordinate 23,525,702 of JAYDZG010000001.1, read as the reverse complement.
GTGGGGGGCTTGCTCCTGTAAAATAAAATACAAACAGAAATAAACACAAAAAACAAACTGAAATAAACTAAAAGTGAGATGCTCTGATCGCTGGGGTGACTGCTCTGACAGGGAATGTAGACCCATGGATCACCAGTAGAGGTAGCCAGAAACCGCCCAGGAAGACTGGCTTCGGCAGAATTTGGGTCCTAGCACCCAATGGATTTGGGTGCGATGCATGGCGCAGTCTTTCTTGCGGCCCTCGGACAGCAGCTGCCGAACCGGCTCTGTCCCTACCATCCAGTGGTGCCGCGAACCTCGGCTCTTTCAGCCCTACTTCTCCGAACCCCGTTGGGCCCGGGGAATACCAGTCTGTCCCTAGTCAACCGACGACCAGGACACCTACACGCCGGTGAAGCGTGCCTGATTGTACGTGCATGTGAAGTGGCAGCGCCGAATTGAGTGCTGCACTCGGCTTTATTGGGGAACGCCAGGTGCGAGCACTCAGCCCAATTAGGGTAGCTCGCCACTTTAACCCCTTAGGGGAGGTGATCTCTAACACCAACCACACCGGAAGCTGAACAGCGGTTCAACGGCATGGTCAGTATCATTACATCATGCAACTAAAGCGCACAGATTTTTCCAGATATTTACCTGTATTTACCAACATTTATCACTTTTAAATTCATTGTCTCTTGCTTTATGTTGTCTGTAGTGTATTTTTTGCTTGTACAAAGGTTGTGTATAACTACCATTGTCTCATCCTGTAATGGAAACAAAGTGGAACAGCGGTGCTTGTGATGAACAAACTAAAATTAAACACAAACTAAAGTTTAATCTGCTTTAATGTGGTCATCTCTGCAAAATGACAATTGGTAAGTAGCAAGATATATTAATATAATATATTATTTTAATATTTTGATGATTGATAAACAATTAGCATTTACAGACATACAAAAAAGCATAAGGGATAAGAAAAACAAAACTGCACTTTTAGAGTTTTCCATATTTTTATTATGTATTAAATATTTACAATTCTAAAGTGTTCACAAGCATTTTGTAATAAATCTAATCAAAACATATGTGAGAAGGTGGATTTATAAAAACACACATTATGTATGTACATAGATTATCAATTATGTGTGAACGTTGACTTTAATATATTAATGCACTTCTGATATCCAAGATTAAATAATAGAGTAACATGCAACACAGTATTTTCTGTGTCATGACTCTGCATTGTGTCTTTCTTCAGAGCCTTCATGGAGGATCCAAAAATCTGTATTCACTTATGTTATTACATCAACATTTATTTCCCCTAACAGTAAAACTGCTCCAAAGCCAAAGTTTAGTTTTTAAAAAAGTTTTAAAAAATAATAAGTTGTCATTTTATAGTTAAAACTAAAGTATTGCACTAGAACAAATGGACTAACTTTCCCCTTTTAGTTATGCTGTAATAGTTAGGGGAGCCAGAGTCAAAATCTTCCCTCTATAAAACTTTTTACTGTTAATGATTTCACTTTTTAACTACATCTTCTTTTGTTTCACTCCAAGGTGATATTTCTGATTGAAGCCTCTTCACCTCTTCATATTTCGACTGACATGCCAACAATGCTGCTCCTGATAGATGAGATGCAGCCAGTCATGTTAGTTTATATATTCATTGTAGTTTCTGGTAATTATACCGTTTAGTTTAATGTATTTGTTTTGTTTGCATAAATTGAATAAATCCTGTTTATTTAAAATATTCTCCAGTCCACCCAAAAACGATGGGTATTTTATGGAGTTTTTCCTTGTCACAGTCGGCCTTGGCTTGCTCAACTGGAGATTGTGTTCTGGAAGTCCTAAACTCTGTAAAGCTTCTTTGTGATGTCTATTGTAAAAAGCAATACAATTACATTTACTTGACTTATAGTTCCCTGTATAAAAATAAGGGGAGTAAAGCAGACTGTAGCAGCTATCAAGAAATGTATCCATTTCCATTGCTGGAAAGATACATGCACGCATTATACTTGTCTGACAACACACATAGCTGAAGACTTCTTACCAGAGGTACAGTGTGGTTTCTGTTCAAACCGCAGTACCATCGACATGATATTACTCTAAGGCAAATTCAAAAGAAATGCATTGAACAGCAAATGGACCTACACTCCCCTCCAAAAGTATCTGAACATTGAGGCCGATCCATTTATTTCTGCTGTAAACTGAAAACATTTGGGTCTGACATTAAAATATGAATGTGGGATACATTTCAGCTTTTATTTCCAGGTATTTACATATGGATCTTATTTACAGTTCAGATTACAAAATAAAAATTTAATGTGCTGTAAAAAAAACCCTAAAACAACTATTAATGACATCAGCATTTTGTATGTCAATTTAAAGAAATATGCAACTAAAGTAATTGGGAGAACCTTCATCTAGCAGCAAGATAATAGCACAAAACTCACTGCCAAAACTACAATGGAGTTTATCAGGGGCATGAAGTTGAAGGTTTAAGACGGCCTAGTCAATCTCTAGATTTAAACCCTATAAGTCCTAAAAGTGGCCAAACTCGAGCTCGCTGGCAGTAGTTGGGGGGGAGGAGGAAGTGAACCGACACTGGCTGAACCGAAATACTGACCCTGACCAGCTATTTATCTCCAAGCCTCTTGACTTGTACAATGGCTGACCTCTCTAAATGAGGCCAGTCATTTTCTTCTGACCAGCAGTTAGGTGCATCCCTAGTTCACACTCACTGAAAAACTACAAACAAACAAAAAACAGACAAAACCAAACATCAACAAATTATCATAAAACATCCAACTAAAATATATTAACAATTCACACTTGAGTTGTTAAGTTCACAGAAATTGGGGAAAGTGGGGAAAATTACCATTAGATTAACTTGGTGGTTTTTTAAAATTATAATTCAATAATATATTTTAAAATAACATAATGGTTAAAATGTTTACCCTTGTACCATTAAATAACTTGCTGAAAATACAAGTGTACCAAACATATTTAAAAAAACATATTAAATTAGAAACTTAAAGTATAAAAAATATTAAAAACATTTTGAAAAGTATGACAAAGGTGTACATGCAATCAAGTATTACTTTAATATATTGTAATTTGTTTGAAATAGCCACAAACATCCACTAGTTTACTTATAGTTTGCTTAGACCAATCTTTTTAAGTACATTTAAGTGTATTCTATTTCACTAGGGGCTGCATGGGTTAGGTAGTATTTAAGAAATTCATAGTCACACAGTCTGCCTTTGTGGTAAAACAACTTAAACCTACATTACTTCAATTTAATGCAGAAACAACTTCTCTGGACCCAAGCTCATCTCAGATGGTCCAAAAGACAGTGAAAATGCATGTTCTAAGGAAAATTGGTATAGCATCTGTTATTGTATTAGGGTGCATCAGAGCCCATGACATGGGTGACTTGCAAATGTGTTGAGATACCATTGATGAGGAGGACTACATTGGGGAGAAACATTCAGAGAGAAACATTCTGCCATTAAGGCAATTTCCTGGAAGTCAATGCATATTTCAGCAAGACAATTCCAGACCTCATTTTATACTCACAACAACAGTGTGGCTTTGTAGAAAGAGGATTTGTGTGCCTGCCTGGCCTACATCCACTTTAGATCGGTCTTCTGTTGAAAATGTATGGTGCAGCGTAAAAGGAGAATTAGACATCGGACTATAGAAGTTTTGTAATAAGCAAGAATTCAAAACTACAACATTATTCAACATAAAACTACAACATTACTCAATATATTAAAAATAATTGTAATAGTGGAATGCAGAGGTAAACATGAATCTGTTCGAGCTTATAGTAGTGTGCTATAGGCTGTGGGAACAAATCTGGAAATCTACAAAAAACGCTAAAATGTAATTTCTACTTTCAGGCTAAAAAGGCTAAATCATAAAAAGAGCGAAGTAAAAGAGTCAGTTCATGTACACAGCTAGGAGGTTATGTCATTCAGCACCCCTAAAGTGTTGAAACTGTGAGTGCTTTGGGGTGTTGTTTTAACATAAGCAATTATGAACATAGACTGAGTGGCTGCAGTGCACATTACTGTCAGTTTAGGAATTCTGATGTGTAAAAACAGAAAGTTTTGCATGAACTGTTGTAAGCACTAAATCAAAGCTCACTTCCATGCTGAGGGGTACCCTTGACTTTCTGCCAGAACTCTGGAAAGAATTATTGTTTGGATGAGATCAAGGTGGCTTTAATAGATTGTTATTATTACCAGCAGTTAAACAAACAAACAAACATAAAAAGCATGAAATAAGCTTTGATAATGTAAAAGAAATAACTTCCAAATTTTTTATCACAACCTGTCTAGCGTGTAACTTACAAAGCTACATGTGTTTTCCAAACACTGAAACACAAGTAAACAGGATCCTGGTTCAATCCCTAAACAGGGTGGTCTAGGTTTTTTCTGTGCGGAGAGTGATGTTGTCCCTGTGTCTGTGTGGGTATCCTACAGTCCAAAAACATTCGGTCAGGTTAGTTGGAGACACTGAATTGTCCTATAGATACCTAGCCACTAGGAGATATAAACCAAAACATAGTGTTGATCCCAAGCTTGGATTAATTGTTCAGATGCTTGTTTTTTTATGCTGACATTGATTATACATATTTTCAGTAAATGTTGTTGGTAGTATTTTTTTGGTTGCCAGACTACTCTTAAACTAGCAGTGGCATGACTGTGCTTACATGCTCACAACAGACACCAGCATATCCTTGTCACTGCTATGAACATAGCCAAATATCTGGTCAGTGGTGTTTCAATGTTTATACATTAATATATTAAAGTCAAAGTGCTCTTTATTGTCATTCAGACAATAAAACTAGCAGTATGCACCTAAACGAGATTGCATTTCTCAAGCTCCAATGGGAAAATATAACAACACAGACAACTGACATACTGGTCATGCCAACCTAAAATATTCAGTTAAGTAAAAAACTTAAGTTTAGTTAAAAATGCATTAAATAAAAAACCTTTAATACAAATACACTAAGTAAACAACATTTTTCATTACACAAAACATTGTATACATACATAAACTCGTTGATTCTATATAATAGTCTATAAGTGTGACCAGGTATTTGTGTGATTTGTTACAGAAAGTTAAGTATTCTGGGTTATAGATAGGTAGAAGGAAGCTAATAATTTTATATTACAACAGAAAGAAAGTCAGTAAATGTATCCCTAACATTTAAAATGTGCACATATGGAAGGTGTTGATAAAAAGGCTACTATATGTTTTTTAGCTTTGTCTGAGTGGTTTATTTAATTGTCCTGGGAGAGGCTCAGTGGTCTAAAAACATCTTTGTCAGAATTAGATTTAACTTTAATTACACTTCTGTTTTATGGTTTGTGGTAATTTTCTCTTGGTTAGGGCTAGACAAAGAAGTACCTTAGACAGAGGTGGAGGATAATGCACAGCACTTACATTGTCTGTAATTCGATTAGTAATTATTGCTTTGTGGAGAATTAGAGGCTTTTGATTTCCTCTGTTAAAGTAAGTACAGTTCATGCTTTATTGCAGTTAACCCTCCACATTGCGTGAAATTTTAACAATGCTGTCGGTGTTATAAACAAGTTAATTAACATGAAGACATTTTTAATATGAAAAGCTTTTGCACTTTTATATTTTGGTTTGAAACTGTTAGGGCGTGAGCAATAGTGGTTAGTCGCGTCTGGTAGATCTTATAAACCGGATTTATCGGCATCTGATTTCCACCCTTTTGGGATAGCTCTAAGAAGCTTTAAGGGGGAAAAGAGTTATGTGATAATCATTTGAAAGTAGTGGTGCAACAATGATTATGTGCTTCAATGTTACACTGTCATAAAGAATGAATTTTTTTAATCTATAGTATTAAAATAAATTGTAAAAGTATCAAATACATTAAAGTCATACACTTGTGCATCCTTCGGAGAACATGACTAAAATGTCATGTAAAATGCATAATATTTGGCTAATACTTTTGAATTTTTATTTAAAATAAGAACAAAAAAGCACACCTTTTAAATGTACAGTAAACCCTCAACTTTCATTGGTTACATTCCAAAAGCACTAGCAAATTCTTTTAAAAACCCAATTTTTTTATATATTTACATAAAACCCGAATATGCCTCCAAAACCTCTGGAGATGCACGACAGGGCAGCAACCAACAAACAAATGAGAGAAACTTTTAGTAATGCTTTTAGATTGGCTATATTCAAACATCTCTCATCTAACACTACCTGCGGTGTCTTGCACTTACTGTAAATGGAAACTACATGTCCTATGATGCACCGGGTGATCATGTGGATCAATTGGACAGGACAATGAAAGTCTGTGTGACCAGCATATTCAGGAATACATGAATATAATCTTTACTACTACACATGATGCTCCTCTTGTGCCATTGATTTTCTTTTAGGCTAAAAACTTCATTCAGTGCTTTAGATTTAATCATTAAACCACATGAACAATTATACATTATTAGTGAATAATATACAATATTAGTGATTAATTAGTGAAGTGTTAATTATTACTATACCATTATCAGTGATAAACAATCATGCTAATTTTGCTATGTTGCTTTGTTAAATACGAAAAAAAGAATTTTCTTTAAAGTGTAAAAATTGACAAGTTTTAATAACATTTAATAACATAAATTAAGTAACTGCAAATAAATAATGCTTTTCTAATCTTTTGTCCAGCTTGTAGACAAAGTGTGCTTATTTCAAGCATTAAAAAGTATAAACACACACACACACACACACAGTAAAATGTACAAACAAAGAATTAAGAATTCAAGTTAGAATTCAGAAAACAAGTTCTGATTTTTTAAGGTTTAACTACTTAAATTCTCTGCTCATTATTAATCTCTCCTGTTTCAGAAAATATCAGCTGGTATGGGACAGATGTGGCCACAAACTTCAGGCTCCCTAAGGAGGGTGATCCTGAGAATGTTTTTAACATTGAAATTCGACAATAAACAGCTCTCATTAGTATTGATTAATTATTTCTACTGATTGTAAAGCGAAATAAGTTAAGTACATAAGAACTTAAAAAATAAAATACCAATATTTATTATGGCTCCCAGAGAAAATCAGATTTAATTTAAACACGACAATAAAAACATGTCATCAGCTTTACATTCACATCCAAAACTCTACTAATAAAAATGATTAAAAATGACAGATTTATGTTATAAGATGTGACATCCCACCTGTAATAAACATGTCTGGAAACTGGAAAAAAAAAAGTTAAATAAGACAGATGTGCAACATTTGTGTTTAGCAAGAGGAAATCACAGTGGACACAAGAACATTTCCATTTCTGTATTGAAATACCTAATGCTATTTGCTCCATTACAGTGCTTTTAGCCCCAACTTCAATTGTCAGTGTCAACAGTGCTGTTTCTTCCTTCACAATTCATTCTGCATATTTGCCACACCACTTGAAACTACTTTTGATATTACACAAAGAATCACTCATTCAGTCCAACTGTTGACAGTTCTTGACTTCTTCAATCTTTTCATGTACTACATTTTCCAGACATCAGTGGGAGAATTATTTAATCTGTCTATTTGTCTGGACTAGCTGTTACATGCTTATAGACCCAGATGAGCAGTATCAGGAACTGCATTTCAGAATTTGGTTTGACCGGGAAAACCTTTATTGTCCTTTGTGATGGTTTTGAGTAGTACATGAAGGAGATTTCAAATGCAATGAGTGGACCCCCAATTGGTTATTTCCTACATCAATGCTCCTGTCAGTATTATTACATTACTCTAGTCATGTCTCTGCTTTCCCAGCATTGATCAAAGCTGGCGCAGAGAGGAATTTCATCTAAACACGTGTAGTAGAGCAGCTGAATATGTCCTGTCTGACCCCTAACAGCAAACTTCAAACTTTCGACCTTAGACAGCAACCCTCAAAGATCTAGAATAGTAATTCAAGAAACAATCCTTGTAAGCGTGCATTGCACACAAGTTTTTGTTAATGACACTCAGGTTAACGCTTAGCATGCTCGCCAAATTCTTGACTGCGGGGTTTTGCTGCAAGGGGTTAAAGCTGGTGCTAGATTGCGGGGGCACTGCTGGAGTGTAGCAAAGGATGTGTGTCGCTGAAAATAGGGAAAAAGCAAAAGCACAAATGTTATTATAAAAACAAAAGCCCCGAAGTGCGTAGGGAAAGGCGAAATGGCACTTAGCACTGTGAAGGCTGCCACTGGAAGCAACCGGAGTGCTGGAGAGCGTTGCCGCCAATGAATGCCGGGGCGCAAACTGGTCAACAAGGATCCTCGATCACCACTCCTTGTTCAGGCACAACTATTGGAACAGGTGATCTGTGAAACACTGAGAATAAGAGAAATAGGAGTAAGTGAGAGGAACAGAAGCTACAGGGTTTTCATCTTGATGTGGACTACAGACTGACCCTAACACAAGGTTCTAAATACCTCCAGGCCTCCTGACCTGTACGTATCTGACTTCTCTAAACTCGGCCAGCTATTATTCACTGTCCCAGAACTGCCAGAATGAAGACCTCAAAAATCGTGATGCTGAGGATTCGATTCAAACAGCAGACTGAATGAAGACACGACACCACACTCTGGGCTGCACCACATTAAATAATGCAGCAACAGGTGTCATTAACCTTAATGAGTGCCTTAATTAGTGCTGCCAAGTGGAGGAAGTGCTCTGTTGGACTGTCTGCTCCACAAGCTGCTGCACAGCATGACGAATACATTCAGCTTCTGAAATCCAAACATGGTTACCTTATTGTTTTTACCATTGTCCCAAGTGATCAAAGTGGGTTGTGTGCTGATAAGCAGTGTATAAGTATATTTATGAAACAACCAGCAGGGGTTGTCTCTTCTGAGTTCAGAGTTGGGGGTAAATTAATATTTTTGCAATGCAGCATTGGTATTATTTTTGCTGTGGAACAAAAGATCACAAATACTGCAAAGCTTGTATGTGTGATGATGTATTCTGATAGATACTTTACCTACCAGGCATTTTGACCACTAACAAGTGAGGCTATTTCATTTAGCTTGCTGAAACACAATCATTTAGTGTGAGATACAGTCCCCTCCAAAAGTATTGGAAATAGCAAGTCAAATTCCCTTGTTTGTGTTGTACACTGAGGACATTTGGATTTAAGATCAAAAGATGAGCATTATACAAGTGTTCCTAATGTCAGCTTTTATTTTCTGTGATTTACATGTACAGTAGATGTGTTAAACAACTTAGTATACACTGTGTACACAATTATTAGGCAAGTGGGTATTTTGACCATATTATCATGGTTAGGGATATTTTCCAACTCTTATTTTTAAACTTAAATGCTTAATGTATTTAAGCATAGCAAGTGATGTGTATCTGTGTAATGAGGGTGGGTGTGGCGTTTAGAGGTCAACACCCTATCTCAAGGTGTGCACAATTATTAGGTAGATTCTTTCTTTATGCAAAATTGAACTGAAAAGTCAAAAATTACCAAAAGTCTCTCAGAGGGATGCAGCACTCTTGAAATTGTTGAGATATTGGGGTGTGATCACAGAACCACAATATGTTTTGTTTCAAATAGTCAACAGGGTCACATGAAACATGTTGAGGAAAGAAGACACAAATTAACTGCCAAGGATTATAGAAGAATCAAGCGTCAAGCTTCCATTATCTTCCAGTTGTGTCATATTACAGAACTGCAACTTACCTGGAGTACCAAGAAGTACAAGATGTTCTGTGCTCAGAGACATGGCCAAGGTAAGGAATCCCACCACCACTGAACAAGACACATATGCTGAAAAGTCTAGACTGGTCCGAGAAATATCTGAAGACAGATATTTCAAAAGTTTTATGGACTTATGAAATGAGAGTGACTCTTGACGGACCAGATGGATGGGCCCATGGCTGTGTCAGTAACAGGCACAGAGCTCCACTTTGAGTCAGATGCCAGCAAGGTAAAAATGGGGTACTGGTATGGGCTGGTATAATTAAAGATTACCTGATTGGACCATTTCAGGTTGCATATGGGCTCAAAGTCAACTCCCAAGCTTACTGCCAGTTTTTGGAAGACACTTTCTTTAAGCAGTGGTACAGGAAGAAGTCAATGATTTTTATGCATGCATCCAAGTACTACTCTGCATGGCTAGCCAGTAAAGGCATTAAAGATGAAAGACTTATGACATGGCCCCTTTCCTCACCTGACCTGAACCCTACTTAAATGCTTAAATGGGATATTTACAGTGAAGGAAAACAGTACACCTCTCTGAACACTTTCTGGGAGGCAGTAGTTGCTGCTGCACACAAAGTTGATTCTCAAAAGGTCAAGAAACTGACCGACTCAGTGAAAGGAATACTTATCACTGTTATTGAAAAGAGGGGTGG
>JAYDZG010000001.1:23489809-23500669 GCA_034509265.1 Microcambeva bendego | reverse complement strand
TATAATCCAATCCTGTTAACAGCAGATAGAAGATAGCAGTTTACATTGGTGCAAGAATAAAGCTTTTTTTTCTTTATTAGAGTTTAAGACTTTTCTTGTATTTACAATCAGAATAAGGAGACCCACTCAGTGATTAAGTGATGGTGTAGATTGCAAAATAGCTGTCAATCAAAACAAGATTCAGCTTTTCAACTGATCCTCCAGTCATCCTGCAGACGCTCAGCATCCAGGGGTGGGACCAAATTGTGGCATTTATCCAGTGATCGATGAGTTTCGAAATATTGAAAAAAAATGTTCCATGCAGTGTCGTTGAAGTGCATTAATGCTATGGGAATGTATGATAAGTTAACAAAATCAAGTCAGTCGATTTGTGATAAGTAGCTGATTTTCGGGAGAGCTGGTATTCAACATGAATGTGTTCTAATGCTTTTGTAATCAATGAAATCTTAATTACATGCATCTTATTTCATTTTTGACATTATAGGGGAAGTTGAGCTTCCCTTGCAGTCTTAGAGAACAGGAGTGTTTTAGAATGGCAGAAATCCTAGACAAAGCCCTCCTCCTCCACATGTAGTTCATTTGAATTTATATGTCTGTTCAAATTTATGCCCACTCAGTCAAAAAAACATTTGTATGGCTGGGTGCTGATTATAATCAAGATAGCCAAAACCTTTATTTCAGGTCAGGGCTGTATACCAAACAATACAATTTCTTAAGAGTAAGCCTTTCTTCATTTATTAATAGACCTTACACTGCCATCACACTGCTAGAATATAAAGGTTCAGTTCAGTTCATTTTCTTTAAACCCTTATCCTAATTAGGGGATGGGTGCCAGATCCTATCCAGCTCTTCAATGGGTGCAAGGATGGGGTGCCAGTCCATTACAGGTACCTACAGGACAATTCAGAGTCTCCAATTAACCTGGTAAAAATGTTTTTAGACAGTGGGAGGAAAATGGAGTACCTCGAGGAAACCCACGTGTACACCGGGAGAACATGCAAATTCCACACAGAAAGGACCCAGATCGCCCGAACCCAGGTCCAAACCCTCTGCATCCCCTGTGGATCCTGCCTCTTCCTCTCTCTAATTTTTGTTTAATTATTTCTTTATACATTTTTCCACAGCCTCTCTCAACGTTCCGAAGATTCACGAATGAGGGGTGTAAGCTGCCACTTTGAAAACTTGTTTAGCGCATGGTTAGACGGGCATGCTAAACGCTGGGCTATGGAGCCAGCAGCAGCAGATCAAATCTGTGGTGTTTACTTACCCCTATCTTAGTTAGCTGTGGATGGCAGGCTGGTAGTGTGTGGTCCCATCCTCCACCTCACACAAATTGCTTTGCTGCGTTTGGGAGGACACCGGGAGAGGTTGTCCTTCTTATTACCGATATTACCAGTATGGGTGGTATTGGGGCCCGCAAATTAACTTTCGATAAATCCGGTAGCGCCCAGACGGTCTGGCTCAAGATCAACGTTAGACCCGGTTGAGGTCCCGGTGGAGTTTCACCACCCACCTTCCCTTCCATGTTTGATAGGGGAAGGACTGAGGTAGTGGCTCAGACCGTTGCGGGCCTTAAGAGGGGAACCGTTGACCAGCAATTCCGGCCACCCCTTCAGTTGCCCAGGCACGCTAGAAAGCACAGTAGGTCCCACATTAAGCGTTCTACTCCTGTCACCTGCCCGGGCCACTTTAGGACCTCAAGAGCTGTCCTTAGAGGAGGGATGTCCTATAAAGAGCACAGCTGTGGCCACTAATTAGACTCAATGACATGCACCTTGCTGCGGTCTTTATTGTGTTGTCTTTAGTTTGCGTTGTCAAACCATTGATTGACTGTTCACATGTGCATGTGTATGTGTAGCTGCAAACCCGGAGCTACTGGAGGAAACCCTCACAAACAGACTAATATTTCACTTAAGTATCCTCTGGCAATGTTAGTTTTAACTTTTACTTATGTAAACATTTTTGGATGCTCACCACTGCTAAAGCTGTAGTTTGTTCCACTATAATGCAGTTTTTATGTTCATTCTCATGACAGTTGGTATTATGGAATAAAGTAAAGGCTAAAATTTGTGTGGGTTATGCTTGAAGAGCAACCATGGATAGCGAAAAACCACAAAAAATGTCTATAAATGGCCCTTTTCAGTCGCTACTGCAGTGTTTTGTGCCTGCCCACTGTCAATAGCCCCTATAGAATCAATTATGATGCCTTCTTAAAAAAAATCTAAATGCTTTAACACCCCTCTTTTAGTTTCTTTTGACACCTGTATTCTGTATGGTACATCTTTTCACTCATTAAATAAGCTGAACTAGTATATACATGACTCACCTTATTCTGATGTGTGGAGCAACTGCCTATTTAATCAATTTACATTAGTAAAATGCACTTTGATGAGTGTAGCCTTATTTCATTAATCTCCATGTGTTGTTTGGTCCTGATTATGCTGATGCTTTGGTTAATAAAGCAGTTTTGATAACAGCATTTGACTTAAAACATTTCAGCAATCTCCATTACATTATTACATCACTTACCACAGACCGGCTCATAAGGATGTTACCCCTATATGTAAGCACTCTAATTTATGCAAGCTTTTTCTTTCATTTTCTGGAATTAGTAGTGTACATTTAGCTGATTTTACATAAAAAAATTATGTTACAAAGTTTGTAAATTATATTGTTCCTTATAATTTAGCATTAAAACTGTTATGATGTTAAAACACAGAAATAAGAAAGGTTAGACGCAGGGTTGCAGAGTCCACACAAGTTTGTTAAAACGTAATTTAAAATTAACGGTTAAAGTAAGTGAAAAGGTAAACCTAAAATCAGCCCTTGCTGTGGCTGAACTGCTGCAGGAAACAAGTGTGTCCCGGGAATCGAACCAAGGACTCCCACCGTTGAGTCAAAGGCGATGACGCTGCGCTGCGAAAAACCCAGAAGTCTGTTGCATCGGATGTATCTGGCTCTAGTTTTGGTGGCCATGCCGACAACCCCGGGCTGGGGGCTCGCTCCTGTAAAATAAAATACAAATAGAAATAAACAACACAAAAACTAACTGAAATAAACTAAAAGAGAGTGAGATGCCCTGATCGCTGGGGTGATGGGTCTGGCCCAGCTCCAGCACGGCAGGGAACGTAGACCCATGGAACGCCAGTAGAGGGAACCAAAAACTGCCAAGGAAGACCTAGCACCCACTGGATTCGGGTGCGATGCATGGTGCAGCCTTTCTTGCGGTCCTCGGATGTCGGCTGCTCGGTCCCTACCATCCAGTGGTGCCGCGGACCTCGGGCCTTTCAGCCCTACTAATACCAGTCTGTCCCTATCCCACCGACGACCAGGACACCTACATGCCGGTGAAGCGTGTCTAATCGTACGTGCATGTAAAGTGGCGGCGCCAAACTGCACCCGGCTTGATTGGGGAACGCCAGGTGCGAGCACTCAGCCCCATTAGGGCAGCTCGCCACTTAAATCCCTTAGGAGAGGTGATCTGTAACACCAACCACACCGGACGCCGAACTCCGGTTCGACGGCATGGTCGGTATCGTTACAAATACACATCTAAAAATATTGTTACGAAAAAAATACAAAAAAATTGCAGAGGATATTAGTCAATTCGACAAATGTGCGGTGGGTTTTCCACAATTAATGTAGTTAGGTTTCAAGGGAAAAATCCATGAACAAGTGGGTTCACAAATCCTGAACCAAGAATAAGCAGAAGTTCACTAAATTAATAGGTTTCACTATGACATAAGTTTACTAAGTATTTATAGTTGAGTTTTATTCATCTATATCTAAAATGAATTGCTTATTGACATTCAAAATATTTAAATATCTGGTAGAACATTGCACGGTTTAGTGTTTTTCCTTAGGAAACACATGTGGATTGGAAGTTAAAAGTGGATCCAGGGGTTATATATATATAAAAAAAACCTTTTCAACTAGCATGAAGATTGGTGGCCAAAACACATGCATTAAAATCCCTGCCTTTCACCTGATTGATAGTAATACAAAAATACAGAACAGCCTTTGAGAAGAAACCAAAAAATGCTTGTGAGCAAGTTACAACATTTTGTGGAAGCTGAGACTGCATCAATCAGCTTTAGGGAAGGAAGAGATGGGACAAAAACACAGGACAAACACTGTATGAGTACCAGCCCACAATCACAAGGCTTAGCAGATTGGTGTGGTTAAGCTCATTTCAGTTCACATACAGTGCCTTGCAAATGTATTCACCCCATTGGCGCTTTACCTATTTTGTTACATTACAACCTGTGTTTAATTGTTTTTATTAATCTGAATTGTATGTGATGCAGATGCACAAAATAGTCTAAGATGGTGAATTGAAATGAGAAATGAGGTGTGACCAATTACTTTCAGAAGTCACATGCTTTGTGAAATGAAGTCCATCTATGTGCAATCTAAGTGTCACATGATCTGTCAGGATGTAAACAACTTTTCTAAAAGGCCCCAGAGGCTGCAACACCATTAAGCAAGAGGCTCCATTAACCAAATAACACCAAGAAGACCAAGGAAATATCCAAACAAGTCAGAGACAAAGTTGTAGAGAAGTTGATAAGTCAGGGTTGGTTTATAAAAAAACATCCAAATCTCTGATGATCCCCCGATGCACCATCAAATCCATTATCATCAAATGGAAAGAACATGGTACCACAACAAACCTGCCAAGAGAGGGCCGCCCACCAAAACTCTCAGACCGGGAAAGGAGGGCATTAATCAGAGAGGCAGCACAGAGACCAAAAGTTCCCAAGTTCCCAAACAAAGCCATACATTCCATAGAGCTGGGCTTTATGGAAGAGTCGCCAGAAAAAAAGCCTTTTTACAGACAAAAATAGGAAGGCTCCTTTTGAGTTTGACAAAAGACATTTGGGAGACTCCCCAAATGGAGGAAGGTGCTCAGATGACACCAAGATTGAACTTTCGGCCACCAAGGAAAACGCAATGTCTGGCTCAAAACCAACACATTTCATCACCCCCAAAAAACATCCCCCACAGTGAACCATGGCAGTGGCTGCATCATGCTTTTCAGCAGCAGGTACTGGAAAACTGGTCCGAGTCAAGAGGAAGATGGATGGTGCTAAATACAAGGATATTCTTGAGCAAAGTTTCAGGCTTTCAGTGATTTGAGACTAGGACAGAGGGTCACCTTCCAGCAGGACAATGACCCAAAGCATACTGCTAAAGTAACACTGAAGTGGTTTAAGTGGAAATGTGTAAATTTATTGGAATGGCCTAGTCAAAGCCCAGACCTTAATCCAATTGAGAATCTATGGTCAGACTTGACATTGCTTTTCACCAGCGGACACCGGATACTTGAAGGAGCTGGAGCAGTTTTGCCTTGAGGAATGGGTAAAAATCCCAGTGGCAAGATGTGGCAAGCTCATAGAGACTTATCCAAAGCAACTTGCAGCAGTAAATGCCAAAAAAGATGGCTCAAAAAAGTAGTGACTTCAGGGGGTGAATAGTTGTGCATACTGAAGTTTTCTTCTATTTTGTTCTATTGGTTGTCTGCTTCACAATAAAAAAACATCTAATGCTCAAATTTGTAGGCATGTTCTGTAAATGAAATGATGCAAACCCTCAAATAATCCATTTTAATTCCAGATTGTGATGTAACAAAACATGAAAAATGTCAAGGGGGGGGGGGGTTAATATTTTTGCAAGGCACTGTAGAAGCTTTTAGTTACAGGGCCATGAGCACCTGTTGACAGAGGTGCCTGCTCAAATGCAGGAACAAATCACACTGCTAGAGACAAAAGGAGAAATATACTTTGGTTGAAAAGCCAAAAAATAGAAAACAGGAAAATAATAACTAAACAAATAAACAAAGCACAAAGCCTTAGGAAATAAATAGAAGAAAACCAAACCACAAGTATACCCCAAATCATGAGTCAAGAATAGAAAACATTGCTGAAGTACACCAACTAGTTTAACAGCTATTTAAAACCTTAACCCCTTAATCATCAATTAGCATTGTTTGAAAACTGGCATGCAACATACAGACAAAACTTGAAACTTAGAAATCCCTGTGACAGCTGCTGCACAAGGATCCTGGCACTATTTAACTGCTGGATCCCCGGAAAAACAGCAAAACTTAAAAAAGAAATCTGAAAGTGAGGGATGTTAGAGGACTCAACCTAGAGCTACAGTACACCGTTCAGGCATGCCATTATGACAAGGTTCTCAATATTGTGTTGGTCCCCCTTTGCTGCCGAACTGTGATGCAACTGTGATGAACTGTGTATTCAGATTCCTTGCTAGAAAACCAGCACTAACTTAAGCAATTTAACTATAGCAGCTCATCTGTTGGATCGGGTTTTCCTCTGTTCCTCGGTTTCCTCTTTGACTACTTTTCATATATACTGACCACTGCAGACTGGGAACACTTCGAAAGAGCTGCAGTTTTGAAGATGCTCTGACCTACTCATACAGCCATCACACTTGCTTCTAATCAACTTTGAGGATACTGTGTTTACATGTGCCATGATGAAGAAATAATCAGTGTTATTCACTTCACCTCTGAGTGCTGATAATATTAAACCTGGTTGGCGTATGCTGTACCTTTAATAATTACACAATCCACCCAACTATGCCTTCTCCATGCTTAGTCTGTTTGACATGCATAATAAAGTTAAATTGTGTTTGTGCCCATACAAAAATGCTGTATGTAAACCTTTGTTTTTATTCATAGTCCTGGAGTAATAACACTTAGTGTTATTGTGAACATTTAAAAATGCATTTGTCTTACAATACCAAAACATGTAGTAATTAAGTACACAATGAAAGCAATAAAATGAAATAATGAAAATAAAATGAAAGCAATGAGGTGTCAAAGGCTAAGTTGTGACGCCAATGTCTCATGTATCTGCTTCACAGTAATTTGTATTTCACAAGGATTTATACACATATAAAGTGACAATGTTCCCTTTAAAGTGAGTATCAAATAATTACGAGCATCTCATTCTAATTCAATTAGCACAACCCAAACTTAATTCAGGGCTTCAAACAGTGTCCTCAAAAGAGCCTTACAGTATTTTGTCTCAAATCTATTCTATATTTGTCAAGTTCAAACCTCAGTCTCCACAACAAACTATGTACACATGTGGAAGTGTTTTTACAGTACAATTCTGTTCTTATGATTCCTTAATAAAGTCATGGTCCCTTTAAATGAAGAACAGACTTCTTCTTTACTCACCCGTTTGCATAACTTTGATGAGTGGGACAAAATCTAACTAACAAGCTGCTTGGCCGTCTCATGTCTTTCCATGAATAATGTCTGCTTGTACACAACTGCTCAATGCTTAAAATCTGTTGTTTTTTTCTATTTTGCTTTGTTGTTTTGAGCATTAATCTAGAGTAGAAAATAATAAACAGCAATCTGGAACTACTCCAAAGAGCTGAGGATGGTTTGATGTTAATTAAAACTATTATTACATACAAACAGACAAAAATACATTTGATTATTTTACAAATCTCTACAATGCATGTGTGGTACAACTAATTTCAGCCACAATCCTGATGAGTGAGATCTGAATTTATTTTTAGCACTTCCATTCCAAAACGGAGCCAGTATGTGTTATTATTGTTGATGGAGTTTCCCTGTCATGCTCATAGATTGGCAGAAAGAATGGACCCGCCCAGTGCCTAAGCACCGACTGAACAAGGGAACCTCAGTACCATGGAGCCTAACATTAATCTGGGAAAAAGGAAGCTGGAATGACACACGCTTCTGGCCAGCCTGTGGAGAAATACATCCAATGGGCCCAAACCAGGTGGTCTCAACCACTCCACCCTGCCATTAAACATAGCCAAACTCACACACGCACAAACGCCTTAGCCAAATAAATTTCCTTCACAACATTCTCACCTTGGGTGTTCAGCTGGACAGTCTGGTTTTTCAGGTCCACATTGTCAGGCCAGAGTATCACCGGAACATATACATACCAGCCCCCTGCCTTTTATTTCAAGTAAATACAATAAAGTTTGCCTTTTAGTATTACATTTGCTTGTAAATCATAAGTGAATCTGTCAAGGCATAGCCGATGCATGTTACAGAGAGGATGCATTTAACATATAAACATGCTTTTGGGGGGCTTTAAAAAAAGTTTTGTTGCCAAAATTGCAACCAATTAATTGAAATAAAAACACAAATTTATGTCTTAATTTTATGTTATATGAACTGTGGTATGTGATGTGGTTTCAGTTGAAGGACTGGGTAGGTATTGCTAATATCTTTGGTTTCTTTGCCCTGATCATATATGTTTCTACATGTTTTTATATTTTAGATTCTATCTGCATTTTGTTTTGATGACAGCATTGTGCTCAATCTTCATTGGGTAATAACCTTCAATTGTTTTAAATGAACAGGTGTGTTTTGTCAAGAGTTCATTGTAAATATACTAAGGCCCTGTCTACACGAAGACAAAAAAGGTATCATTTTAAAAATGATTTTAGTAAAGACAGCACCGTATTACAAAATATGTGTTCACATGGGTGCACGCAGCATCACTGAAACGCTGTAGTATGTGTACCAGGCCCATTAGTGCCTCAGAAACACATCGAAAAAAGTTGGGCATGATCAGGAGCAGTAGATTTTGTTGTAAAACCCATAATAAAGCTGGTATTTGCTGTAGTATGAATGTAGCATTGAGCAACAACATCATAGTATGGCACGTAAACACAGAAATGTAGAACCGGCGTTTTTAAATCTTTCCACTCTGGCACACAGTTTCAAAAATTATCATTGTTGGTCTCCTAAAACGTCGGATCTGTGTGGTCCTTTGAAGTATTTTATGTTTATTAATATGTTTGTTTTGACAAGTGTTGTTTTATTGTATTCTAATTACTATCAAAGTTTACAGAATACAACACTGCTTATTTTTGTCAACTTCAAATGGCACTTTTGGACACCAACTCTTTAAGTCAAAGCTACTACTAATAATAACTTGGACACAGACACATTGTTAGGTCATCAAAAACCAATAAAGAATGTGTGAACAGCACTTATTCCTTAATGAAGGGCACTGGGGGTCACATGTTGGGCCACCCTGTAGCACAGAATTCCTGGACATGTGTGAATAATAGTGCTTAGTGCTTTAGTGCTTCTGTTGGACAGAAAAAAGCTAAAAGACAAAAAAACATATTTGACCAAGAGACAGACCTCATGCTACCCATGTTCTTTTTTGAGCTTTTATTGAGCACAATGTTTTGATGGCTGATATGAGTAGAAAAATACATTCCCTCTAAAGAAACGACAGTTGCTTGCCTCCACGTGGAAAAAAAAAGGACTGAGACATTTAAATGACCTATAGGTCAAAGTCACTCTCTGGTCATCCTCAAAGAAGTAAACAGGTGTGTTTTATATAAATGAACTCAAAAATATATGCACTGATGCCAGAATTTTTTTCCAATAGGACTATAAAAACATGATCAAGGGCAATAGCCAGGAAATGAAGGAAGTCATAAAAGCTTCAGATGAAAGCAGCAAGTTAGAGACATGGGTTGCATAGACATGGGACCGGATGCATTGCATCGGCAGAGAATGATTGGCTCTAGACAAAGACCACAAAGCGATGTGTTCTAAACACTTAAATGATATGTGTTATATTCATATAATTGCAGAACATGCTTCATGGTTTTAGCATTAAAGTCTCAAAGTCGAAAATGTTAAAGCTCAACCAATTATTTAAAACTATGTAATGACATCCAGTTTGGATGAGGTATAAAAGTTGTATTCCTTTTGTATGTATGTGAACAATCATACTCCTTAAGGGGGTGGTCTTGTATGTTGAAGTGATGTACAGGATTGGGTACTTTTTCATACAAATCTACATCATGAATTCCATGAATTATTGAAAGACTTTAAACGAAAAGTCAACTTTAGTGGAAAGGTTTTACACCTTACTTATCTCCTATTCCAGATTATTCAACACAGGCAGGAGTAACTGTAAACCCCAGAAAAAGTCTTGGCTATTCACTGCTGCTCCTGGAATGTAACCCCTGAAAATTTACTGTATTTGAATATAATTTGACTAGTTGGACCCGTTCTACCCCTGGGTGCGAGCATTTCTGTAGGTACATTCTCTGTTATGGAAGAGTAAGCTGAAAATGAAAATTAATCATTTTCACCTATGACAAGGTATCACCTAACTCATTTTTTAAACCTTTTTGTCTCAGATTTTTGATTTCCTTTTTGGTGTGTGTAAGGCAAAGTTTAAACAACATTGTTGATTTACATATTAACTGTGTTCATTAATTTTTTATCCTGATCGGACAGTAAAATTTATCCACTATTTTATAGTTTGTGTATGTTATCTTTTTTCATCTTAGGTGCATGTCTACTGGGAGAGACATAATCTAAAAAATCACAATGTATGATTTTTTATTTTGTTTATTTACCTCAAAGACCTGTTTGTCCACCTCTAAAAGTCCACCTCCACTTCACTTATTATTCTAAATTATAAGCACCTGTTTGAGGTAGTTAGCTGCATAAAGACACCTTTCCACTGCACACAATCAGTAAGACTCCAACTACTAACATGGCTAAGACCAAAGACCTGTCCAAAGACACCAGAGACCAAATTGTAGACCTCCACAAGGCTGGAAAGGGCTATGGGGCAATTACCAAGCAGCTTGGTGAAAAAAGATCAACCGTTGGAGCAATTATTAGAAAATGGAAGAAAGTAAACATGACTGTCAATCTCCCTAGGACTGGGGCTCCATGCAAGATCTCACCTTGTGGCATATCAATGATCCTAAAAAAAGGTGAGGCCCAGAACTACATGGGAGGAGCTGGTCAATGACCTGAAGAGAGCTGGCACCACTGTTTCCAAGGTTACTGTGGGTAAT
>JAYDZG010000001.1:23466019-23480405 GCA_034509265.1 Microcambeva bendego | reverse complement strand
ATTAGAAATTCCTCATGGTTCACAGTAGAAACTCACTACAGTGTTCATTGCAAACTTGAATGAAGTTCCAATAACTGCACTATTCACTGTGCTTGTAAGGAGACACACTTCCAGGGTACGGTGAGACCTGGATAATACAAGTTTTCAGTACTGTTTTTCTGAGCTCAGGTTGTGCTGGGTTAAATTGCTAAGAAGGTTGTGTCAAGAAGCATCTGTTATTCATTCGTCACTATGGTGAGTTTAAACGAATTTTCTATATACAAATAATCATAGGGTCTATTAACCCTTAGCAGTAAAAGCATTAGCGTTTTTTTCCACTAAAATGCAATGTGATAAATACTTGTTTGTAAAAAGTCACATTGAAATTATCTGAATATCCAAATACTAGTTATATTGTGGCTTTTTTCCTAGTCATAATAATAGACAATCACTTTAGGTTTTACCTAAAACACTACTGCACTAGTTCACTGTTTTATTCAATACAGGGACAATGCCTGGCACATACACCTGGAGTGTAGAGTTGAGAAAAGGAGCTGTTTTAAATAAATTAATTAAATTTTAATTATTTAAAATAATTTATGGTAATTTTATATCTAGGTCATTGCATTAGCCTAAGACACATACCTGAATTTACAGGGGTAAAAAATGTGTCATAACAGTTTGGATTTTTTTATGTTCCTTTCTATGACTGAATTTTATTCAGTAGTCTGTTAGAGCAAACTAGACATACAGCCGTTAAGCATATTGTCTAGGATTTCTCCATGCCTATATGAATTGGACATATTTGCACTAAAACATTACTATGGAAATCCTTTTTAAATATTTGCCAATTTAAATATTTTAAAGGAAAGCTGTCCTGTTTTTCTCCTCTTAGCTCCTTAGGGGTCGCCACAGTGGACTACGGTCTACATTACAGATTTGGCGTTGTTTTCTATGCCAGATGCCCTTCCTGACACAACCCTCCCTATTTATGCGGCTAGGTACCTATAGGGCAATACAGAGTCTTCAGTTAACCTGGCTGTCTGCCAACATGAGTCTTCCTCACAATTAACATTCCAAATTATCCCATTGGTTTTCAGCTGAGTAAAGCTCTCCGTACCAAACATAGTGTACATGAAAGGAGCTAAAAAGACAGGTCGGCTATGAGTTGCTAGATGTTATGTAACTTCAGTAGCTTTACGGAAAAGCAAAATTTAGGGGCATTTCTTGCAAGTGTATATTTTAAATAAAGTTAGCTTCCTCTGTTTTGGCCTTTATTAGGATTGACTTAATAAAATAGATATATACTTTATAGATCCCTTGTGGGACATTTCTTTGTTACAGAACTGTTGCTTTTATTTATTTCTTGCATAAAAAAACTTCTAACAGTTTCAGAATATTTGTTTGTATGT
Source organism: Microcambeva bendego (assembly GCA_034509265.1). Taxonomy (NCBI): domain Eukaryota; kingdom Metazoa; phylum Chordata; class Actinopteri; order Siluriformes; family Trichomycteridae; genus Microcambeva; species Microcambeva bendego. The sequence continues at coordinate 23,479,014 of JAYDZG010000001.1, read as the reverse complement.
TCTCTACTTAAACGTGGGTATTGTTTAAAATTAAAGCACTTACGTGAGTACATTTTTTTCATATTCTAGCTTCCAGTAAGTTACCTATGTGGAAAATAGTTGAAAGTTCATCTTTGTGTCATGTGACTGGCTGAGAAAAAGCTATTTTTTCATCTTCCGATACAGAGTGAAACCCCCTTTCCTTCAGCCCATGTTGAAAGGCTGCTTCATGCTTTTGTAATTGAGCACAGAGAATGAGGCTGACTTTGTCTATATGTGTCTTGTGGGAAGATATAGATTACTCATACCGTTTGTTGTCTTATTGTCTCTTTTTCCTGCCAGGATGGATTTGGAAATGAATTGTTGTTGATTGAATTTGGAAATATATCTGTCTGTCTGTCTGTCTCTCTGTCTGTCTGTCTGTCTGTCTGTCCACCCATCAATCCATCTATCCATCCATCCGTCCGTCTGTCCGTCCATCCGTCCGTCCGTCCGTCCATCCGTCCGTCCGTCCGTCCAGAAACCCAGTTTCTATATTTCTGTGAATATCAAACCATTAAAACGTAACATTTTCTTGCAATTAATATAAGGCCTTCATGGCATTGTAAAGTAAGCCATGTTTATTCTGCATCTATTTTTGTAAAGGTGCACCTAACTACTTAATCACTTGATTTCAGTGTAAACTGTCTGATTTTTTCAATCATTTTTTTCAATCAGTTCTGACAAACTATACCCATAGTTAAATAACTAACAAAGCCTTACAAAAAAGTTGAAAGTGGTCTCAGAAAAGCAATTTTTTTTTTGCTATAGCACAGATGTAATCAATGTAAAATATTTTTGTCCTAGCTGCAAGCAATGCAGATGTTCTGTCCTTAATCATAAATCATAAATCTAACTCAACTGTTAATCTGCATTTTATTTGACTGGCTAATTGAATAAACAGCTATTAGCTATTGGCCCAAATTATGCATCAAAATGAACAAATACTGCAATATAGAGTAATACATGTAGCAGCAAACTAGTATAAACTGCAAAATCCAAACCCAAGTCCCCGTCTAGTTTCCCCCACTACTACATACATTTTACTAATTTTGCATTTTCCTCTTCTATCCAAGTGGGGGGTTTTCCAGGTGCTTTCAGTTTCCAAAGACATACAGTTGTAGTTGTTAAAAATTGCCCCAAATGTGTGTGCGTGTCATCTGCGCAATCATGTGTGTCCAGGGTGTTTCCTGCCTCAGGCCCACCACAACCTTGACCTAGATAAAGCAACAGTAACATAGACAATAAATGATTTCATTAATTAAGCTGTTAACATATTTTTATGCTTTTAAATCCATGTGACAAACATCAAACTTACTTTCTTTTCTTTTTTTTTCTTTTTTTTCTTTCTCTCTGTTGCCCCCATGATTCCTAATTTGTTTTTTTGGACCTGGGATCTAAGATAAATTAGTGCTTGACACAGGCTCTGCCTACTATAATGCTTTCTGTGCTTTGTAGTAATAATGAGTTGTATGGTGGCTCAGTGGGTTGCAATTTCGACTCACAACAAGAGGGACCTAGTTTCAATCCCTAGGTGGGGTGCTCGGGTTCCTTTCTCTGTTATGTTTGCATGTTCCCTGTATGTCTGTGTGGGTTTTCTGCAAGTGCTCCAGTTTCCTCCCACAGTACAAAGACATGATGTGACGACTGTGTTTGGTCACCTTGTTTCAGTTTACAAGTTACAACACCTTGTAAACTGATGGAACTTGTGTACCAAGTAACTATCGTTTCTGTCATAAATGTAATCAAAGTCCAAAACATGGTGTTAAAATTGTGATAAATTCATTAATTGCCCTAATAGGAGAAAAGTTTAAGTAGCAAATGACAACAAACATTATATGTAAAAAGGTAATTTATTAATGCAGTTATTCATGCATTCATCACTTAAATGTACTGGACATGGTGTATAAGGTCCAGTTAGTATCCTGTCTCTTTCCCTAAGAAAGCAGAAAGCTTTTATAGGTTTAAAATAGGTAAAGGGGAATTTTTAGTGGCCCTTAAATAAGTTTTTTTTTTCTCTTGGTCACATTGGCTGTTAATCGTGACAGGTAGGCTAGGGGTAGATCACTTTAAATAGATCTTGTAAAGACTGAGAAAGCATCCTGTAGAAGTCACTATAAAATAGTGGCAACTATACCAATTAGCACTTTTATAAATTATTTAGGGCTAAAATCTTTGAGATGGAGTGTCTACTGGTAAATGAGCTTCTGGGTGAGGAAAGTAGTCTGTTTTCTATTAGACACTAATGGGTGAGTTCTAAAAAAAAAGAAAAAATCAGGTATATTGCATCACAAACAAAGAACACATGTAGTACGAAAGCAGTGACTGATGCCATCCACAACGAGATGTAATTTTACTTATTTTGTAAATGCCTTAACATGGCTCCACAGGGCTAGATGCATGTGAACCATTAACTTGAAAGCTGGAGCTTGCAATATATAAGAGGCCTAGAGCAATCTTCTCAGAAGTTTTTTTGTTAGCAAGTTGATGAGTCTGCAATTGTGAATTTTTCTTCTACATCAGAAAATCATTCAAATAACTGGATTTGCCATTAGTGCGAAACATGCGGTACATTTTGGTTTAAAACTCTCTCTTTCTCACTTTATAAATGCTAACAATAAGACCTACTACTACTGTTTGTGACTTAAATTGCCTTAACCTTTATGTTAGGTATAATATACAGTAGTCTCACAAAAATAGAAGGAAATGATTTTTCATTTATCTATATTATTGTGTTCTATAAATGTATACTTTAATATAATTTAAAAACTGATGCTTTCAATATGATCCAAAAACAGACAAAATAAGAGTCAAAGGTTAAAGAATATTCAAATATAAGAATATACAGCACTCAACTATATCCAAGTGAAATGGTAAAGGTGAGGAATTAATGATTGGATATAAAAGACGGATCTACAAACAAGTCTTTAACTCTGTAAGCCGTTATGGTTGTGCCTCACCATTTTGGTCCATGAATATTTCAGCAAGATGATAACAGGCTTCAATCTGTACACAGTACAACAGCAATGTATTATATACACATAATGTGCTCACCTGTCTTCTATCAAAAATGTATGAATCAACTGATATCGACCACAGACTGCTGGTCTCATATCAAGCCAGAACAGACAAAAATGTCAGTAAATAAAAGAAAATTAATAAATCACACATCACGATTTGTTTTGCTTTACACATGCCCATTTGAAAACAAGCATGTATTTCTTCTGTGCTAACAGTCCAGTTTGAGTTTCCTTGATGTGGCAACCATGAAAATAAATGTAACATCATTTTACTAATCTACAGAGCAAGATGACTCATGTTTCTGGAAAATCAGAGCATGCTAATTAACTCAATTTATTCTTGGAAAAGAAATGGATTATCATAACTATGTTATACCTGTTGTTACATTTCTACTTGGCAATCTGCATTTCTACTAAATATTGAATTAATTAAAAACAGGGTTAAAGTAAGTACAGTAAAACTGGGTATATAATAGCTCCCCTGTCCACCTTGGTGATCTCATATACCAGCCCAGGGGTGCATTTCCGACCCTCAATGTGAGGAGACAGAAGGGAACACTGCATTCAGCCAGTGCTTTTGGGGAAAGCTGTTTAGTATTTGTAATTTTCAATGCCAGTTGGTCTGAAGAGGAAAAATACTAAGTAATTTCATACTGCATCCAATATATCTGCTGACAATAACAGGAGATGAAAATATATTACAGCTTACCATGACCTAGTAGTTCTGTTGTACCACGTCCTTCTGATTACACTCCTGGCAGTCTTGAAGACATTTCTGTTACTATGCAACTATGCCAAAGCAACGTTTTTTACTGTAGGAAAACCGCTGCAATAGTTGCAAAAATCATCTAAATGTTGTACATAAGCAAAGGATTTCATGGCATATCAGAGGAAATATTTAAGTGCGCCTCAGGACATAAGCCAAACATAATTAGGAGGTGATGTGCTAATCTTGGATAAGTACTCAAACGATACTGGATTATTCACTCTGATGATGGGCGGATCTGACTGGCTTCATCAATAGCACTAATTTGAGCAGAATAGGGAAAAAAGGTTAAAAAAAAACAAAAAACAAGTAGCCCAATAGTTTTGGACAACAAAGACTTGCATGCTACCCTTTTTCTAACTTCTGAAAAGCCTCTTTATCAAATACAAAAATAAAAGAGAGTGACAACGTTAGGAAGAATTTCAGTGCTGACCTTAAATGACTGCAGTTAAAACCTCAGGAACTTATACCAGCTACTTTAGGTTTTCACACCAAAAAGCAGAAGCACGCAAAAAGTTTTTTTTCAAAGGTCCTGGATAGAAGAAAGAAGGAAGTGCTTGAGTGCATTATGCTCACTTAGAGGGCGAGTTTGGCGCATTGCCCCATCAGAGTGCTTAGGTATCTTTCCAGCTGAGTTACACAGAAAAATAGGAATGTTTCCTATAAACAGTTGCCAAACTCAAAGCAAGCGGCTGCGTGTCCGGCTCACCTTAGCAGTTTAATACGTGGGAATTCAGGCCGAACCCATAAAGCTGTGTGGGTTGATATAAGTTGAACTTTCCAGGAGCTATTATTGAAATGACAAAGATGTATGATCCACATGGTTTTTATGGCCTTATCCTTTTACGTAAACATGGTAACCTTGTAACACCAGAAAAGCTAAAACAACAATTGGGCACTGTCTAAACTTGATCGGTCTATTCTCCTTTTCCAGGTTTTTAGCAATTGTTGTCATAATTTCAAAGAAGACTAAGCTACTGTACATGCTAATATAATTAAAACATTTGCATATTCAAGTTAATTTGGAAGATGAGGTCTAACTTTCTAAGATGGGTTTAAGTCTAGCGTGTTATGCATATAACTTTGTATAATTTTTATGGGTATGCTGTTTTCTCTTTGCATTTAAAGTACAAGGCAATAAATAAAAGTGCCTACTCTTTAAAACCATATGAAGGCAATAAGCTTGATTAGCAAGTAAGAGATTTCCTATAAAAGTATAGGTTACATCGGTATTGAATATAACTTTTACATAAAAGAAATTTGTATTTATTTACATGTATTTATGTTACATAAAAAGTAATTTGATATTGGAAAATTGGTGAGAACATTGAAATGTGACAATTTAGATATAATAGAAACTCAGGTAAGGGGCAAGTACTTTATCACAGCAGTGTATCGGCATTGTGGTGCAACAGGAATTTTGTTGGTGCCACACTTTTTTAGCAAACTGAGTTTTGTTTCTCATCTTTCACCTTTTAAAAACATGCCAAAATTTGCATTGGCTGAACGTGAATACATGGAAAGAGTGTGCCGCCTTGTTCAGGGATCCAGGGTACTTGGAGTGTGGCTAGCGTAGGTTCCAGACCTACTATGTCCTTCATCAGGATAAAATGATTCATACTAGTGAATGAGTGAATAAATAATAATTAGTCATTATTAAAATAGCTTTAATAATCTTAATAATAATCAACATTTGAGAAAATAATTTAGAACATCTTGAAGATTCGGCAAACTCCACAGTCATAAAAAGTGTCCTGGGATATTAGGATATTATGACCCTTTAGATTTATAGCATGAACTGTGCTTGGGAGGTTTCAGGTACCTTTGATAGACTGTACTGTAGAACTATTCATTATCCATGTTAACAATTTATACTAGGGTTGGATGAAATGTGTGAAAGAAATATTACCATGCAATTAATGGCTCTCTGGTTACTTCTATAAGTCACCGGTGAACATAAAAAATATAGCCCAACAAGCCCAGCATGATCATTTTTAATGAGCTCTGCCATGTCTCTGGTCTGCTAGTGTAGTTTATCACATACACTTAATTGGCCGGTTGGGATGTAAAGAATGCTGTGAATTTACCTCAAGGGTGTCTTCAGGGGTCCTCAAACATGTGGTTGCACCTACTGTAGTTGCTGATGTGTAAGCCGCATACATCTGAAGTTGCCGAACTTCCTGTATTGACCTGGAGTTTCCAAGTTCCCGACTTACAGTCACTGTCTCGGAAAAGAGAAGGTTTTGTTTTCATAGCAAATAATGTATGCATAAATATGGACAGGTTGTAGTGGGTACCACACAACATGTGTCTTGTTTAATTGAAAAAAAGATATAAGATTAAAGGCTGTCAAATGAAGAAAGGGATTTTATAGTAATGCCTTAATAATATCAATGGAATGGAGTGTCAAGTATATTGGGGACAATAAAAGAAACTAAAATTAATTATAATTTCCTTTTTTTATCTTTTTGTATGATAATATTGTTTAGGTATATATTAAAATATGTTAAAATATTCATTAATTTATTTCACTAACCATCTAGGTGTAAGGTGGAAATACACTAGCAAGATGCACTAAATACTTATGACTAATTCAGTCCTAGGGGTCGTATTTTGGAGAAGTGAGTATAAAGAGAAGTAAGTGACTGGGTTTCTCAATTGTGTGGGTCTCTCAGATTTGTGTTTTGATTACGGATATCCGACAAACAGAACTCATTTACATGTCTATAGCCTAGTAGCTCATTTAGAGCTCACAACTTCTCATTAAGATTATTCTGTTAATAAAAATAAATAATGAAAGTTTGTGGGTGGCACGTAACAGCACGGGTCCTGTGGACCTTGCATTCAGTCGTCATCTCTACTCAGTGTCGGTAAAATTCTCCCACACCATTTCATCACACTCACTGCACCTGAAGCCATAAATTTGATTCTTGCTTCCGGTGAATGTAAAGTTTGGTATGTTCTTCCAATGTTTGCGTGAGCTTCCCCCAGACCTCCAAATTCCTCCCCCTCACTATTTTTCAATTCCTTTTGTGACAGAACATACTTCAGTCTTGTACCCCGTGCTTTCAGGTGGTAAAGAATCATCCACTACAGCCCTGACCATTCCGGTGGTTAAATGTGGTTAATGTTGAAGTCAGTTAGTGTTATAAAAGTTAAGATAATAGTTTTGGAATAGTGTGCTGCGAATTGTGAGAATATCAAATGTATGTCACCTTCTGTAAAGTAGCCAGTATGATGACGAGATCGGCAATGTCTCCTTACTGCAAAAAAGTCCTTCTGTGGGGTGTTTGCCCTAAAACTCTGTGAATGTGTATTTTCTGACCTGTGATGGTCTGGCGAACTGTATCCTGCCTTGCAACTAATGAATCAGACCTACAGAGCACTACAGCAGTGGTAAACACTCTATAACTGAAATGCAAAAGACAGCTGACATCTCCGCTATTCTTTTTGTCTTTCCTGCAGCGGAGATTCAGGCAGCTCGAGGTTTTATGGTGACTGGAATCATCCTGGGTGGAATCGCCATCCTGGTAGCCGCGGCGGGAATGAAGTGTACCAAATTCATGAGCGAGGACAAGCAGGTTAAAAGCAAAGTGGCTCTAGCCGGTGGAGTGATGTTTCTTATTGCAGGTGTGTAGATGTATCATGTTTTACCGTATAGCTTGGAAGAGGAGCACTAATTACAGCAAACCTTACATTCCAGTTATGGTAGACAGAGGAGCATGGATGTGCAGATGAATGAAAGTGCCCATTTCTGTACCTAATTAATTCACTTTAACTAGACCAGTCACTTAAAATACATCACCCAGTTGACCTCACGTGGAAGCTATATAACGAATGCCAATTCAAAGCACTAAATACAAGCATGTTCATTAGTGGCGTTAGACTTTTGGCCCCATTATATTTTAAGTCATATTTTACTTTACTATTTAGTCAAGAAATAAAATAAATGTATCTGCTTTAATATTTTAAATCTTGAAACTGCTTAAATTTGTAGCTATAAGCCTTGTGATAAATTTACCATAACCATCCTGCTTTAAAGGTGCTAAAGCAAAAAAAATTCATTCTAATTCTAACATTTTGCTTTAAATTGCTGTTATAACGTTATGTATTATAATAAAATTTTAATTTATACTTTATATGAAGACTTCAATTCCAGTCATCATAGCACTATGCTGGCAGTTGTACCATGTATGAGTATGTATGCGAAACACAAACTTTGCTTTTATTTGAAAGTTTCCCTAATTAATGCAGGTTGATTTTCTTTCTTTATGCAGGTTTAAGTGCTTTTGTTGCCACTGTTTGGTATGGGGATAACATACGAAAGAACTTTTTCAACCCCTTTACTCCAACTAATTCAAGGTGAGCAGATTATGTCATTATATGGTATGAATTTAAGTAATTAGTGAAGGACAAGTGATTATTGTATTAGTAGTAAGAAATGTTTATAGTCTCAACCCTCCTCAGCCACCACAGAGGAAGTACAAGCCATAAAAAATTGCAACAGAGGAAATGGGTGCCTACTGGTGTACTGTTTCCCGCTTTTCACACACTTAATGACAGACACTGTCTCTTCACACTAAGTGCATCCCAGATTCGATCCATAGGTCAGGTGATCTGGGTTTCCAGATCAAAAAACATGCCAGATGAATTCAAGAAACTTAAATGTCCTATAGGGAGATATATATATATATCTATGTGTGTGTGTGTGAGTGTGTGTGTAAACTCCCTTTAACCCTAACAACTACATACATTATATTAAATATTGGTCAGTAACATGTTGATATGGTTCATGAATTGCAGGTTTGAGTTTGGAAAGGCTCTGTATATCGGTTGGGGAGCCTGCTCTCTGACTATAATTGGGGGCAGCATGCTCTGCTGTAATTGTGGCAGCAAGTCATCACAGAAATCAGCTTACCCTCCTGCCCGCTCTGCCCAGCCTGCCTCTGGCTCTGGCTACGTCTAACACCAATCTGCCAGTCCACTGTAGAAAGCTGTAGTTTCTTCTCAGCACTGTCACTGAGGAAATCAAATGAAAGGAAATCACCTATTCATGCCAAGATAAAATCTAAAGACTTCTTATTGATTTTTTTTATAGTTATTGTCATTTGTTTGTGCTACTGTACTGCTAAGTATTCACTGATATGTCTTAGATCACTGGAAATAAAGGAAACTTTATCTGCATTGGATTTATTCCAAAGTGATTTTAAAATGTGAACGGATTAAATAATTAAGGCCTTCCTCTGGGCTCAACATTGATGGTGGGCTTTTAACCAGTGATCCTTCTGATTACGAGTCCATTACCATAACCACAAAGCGGCCTCTACTCTGGAAAGAAGAGCAATGAGAAAGAAAAATAACATTTATAAGCAATTTCTTATATTTCTGACACATGCAACAATCTTTCTGAAATTGGTACTGTTTGTGTTTGGATAAAAGATAATAGAAGCCTAGTCCAAACAGCAAGCTAGCAGCAGTTAGCCTCCTGGTCTGTGATTGTTACCCCAAAATGCAAACAAATTGATTCCTTTATTCAGATTAGTGTAAACTAGGCTGGTGAATAGTTTAGCAGATTTACATTGCAGATGTTTTGAACTTGATTGCAGTATTTTTACCCATAACACAGCCTTTAGTTCTGTTTTTTACGTCAAGAAATTGTTATATAAAGTTGATTTTGTGTTTTGTGGGTCAGAATAAGTATAATGGTTTTTTTTTATCATTCATTTAATAAAATATACAACATTAAAAGTTCAGCATCATTTTACATTGTGGTAAATTATTTCTTTTTGGTGAAGAACATTAATTACAACTGGCTAAAGCATTACATGGGGAAAATTACGCAGGTACAAGAGAGATCATTGTTTATTTTATTGATTCATTTTCTAGTGGTTGTTGCCATTTCATTATTTTTACTTTTTTATGTTTTTAAGTGTATTACATTTTTACTTCATTGTAATGTTTCACATTTGGTTTCAATGTCAAATCTCATAAGAGTTGAATAAATGTTACTTTTTTATGATCGCTGTCATTACTTTTGCTTTACTCGGCCATGCCCAGTTTTGAAGAAAACAGTTGAGCTTGGTATTATTATCCTGATATGTTCAAATGTGATCCCTTTGAGTGTGTTATTCCCTTCCATTAACATGTCACATTCATACTGGCTTCTCTAAATTAATAAATGTTATTTAGTGTAGGTGCAAGAAAATCAGCTTGCATGTGATCTGGTGTGGTGTGAATGATAAGAGCGATTTAGTTCTGGGTGCACAAATCCTGAGCTTTTAGTGGTTACTACATACCATCTGGTCCACATACCAGCAACATTAGGTGACCCGAGAACCCTGAGGGTTTTAACTTTCCTTTGAGAAAGACTATGTTTTATGTTTGGTGTGATACATAAGTGATGTTAGTGACATTTTCCCACCACTGTATATGTATTTAAAATACATACTTATAAAAATGACTGCAATACACCTCACCACAATAACATGTTTGCTGAAATGATTAGACACAGTGACCATGCTGATTTCTGCTTCTGCTATTCCAGTGTTTTATGTAATTATAGTTCTAGATGTATGAGTAATTTTCTATAGATGCTCAGCCTCCGCTCTGGAATGAGATTTGGAACATTTTGTGGCGACTAAAGAACTTGTGGGGACACGTTTAGAAGATGTTCCATGGAAGAGGGCTAGAGAACAGGGTTGTGTGTGAGTTTACAAAACAGAAGTGATCATAACACATTTGCTTTGGGGTACAAAATATATTAAATACACGATTCCACAAGGACACACCGTACAGGAAGGTCTCAACCTTTCTGGACTGCCAAACCTGGGGATCAAACCTAGGACCTTCCAGCTGTGAGGTGAAAGTGCTACAAACTGAGCCACCATGTCGCCCCATTTCTCAAAAAAAGAATGTTTCCAGCTGATGGTCTTTTCAGAATTTCTTGTATATAACAATAAACATTCCTGCTGTGTTTCCTGAGACCTCCTCTAGACACCAAGATAATTCCCTTCAATGTGGAAAGGAGGTGTGGTTCTTAAGTAAGAAAATATATGAACGAAAGCTCTTCCATCTCCCCCGACTTGAAACCCCTATTCATCTCCTAAACTGATAGCTTCAGCATAGCTGCTCAAACACGTCTCAGATTCGGGCAGCCGATGAACCTGTGGAGACACATCCTACATGTGTGACAAATCAGCTGAATAAAAACAGAAACTGGGAATTCTATTTTGAACCGTAGATACAATCATGGTCCTTTCCTGCTGCAGAGGTGTATAGAATGCATTTTCTAGCAAAGCTAGGCCCTCAGGTGAAAGATCTTTAGGGTGGGTGTGGTGATTTGTACATGTCTGTACCTGCTGCCATAAAATGTAGCCTGAGAAAATGAGTTAGTTTGCTTTGACTGATTTGGCCTGTAAGATTAAAGCCTGTAAAACACCACAGATAAAACAAAACAAAATGGAGCATCTACTAGAAGTGCAAAAAGCCGCATTGTACAACAAAACACAAAATACAGTGCAGAGCAATATTCTACACACACAAAGGAATAGACATATTTCTCTAGATAACAACTATTATACATATGTACACATATGGAGACATACATTCAGACACATACAGTACATGCTATAGAAATCAAATTCACTGACATAGTGGAAATCCAATCAGGATTGCGGGGCAGATTGCAGGAGCCTATCCCAGCATTCCAATGGGAGCAAGGCACGCCAATCCATTGCAGGGCAAGAAATGAAATATATATGTACATATATATTGTTTTTCAGGCTGGTCACTATACCATACACAAAGTGTAGGGCAGTTCTGTATTGACACTTTAACACTACCACCACCAAAGACTTGTCTGGTGACAACAGAGGCTGATGCATAGCGCTCTCCTTGACATTTCCGACATCATTGGTGACCATCATTTCCCAGCATGAATGCTCCGTGTGGAGGACTGTTTAAATAGCCATTCTAGTGCAACCAGGAAATGTATTGGTCGGTTCATGGATCAAACACCTGTTTTTTGCTGTTAAGCTCCATGTTGGACATGAACAATTGGTCCACTCAAATGTTTAGAGGTCACATTAAGTTCACCTGTAAAGTTTAGAGTGCACTTTTTGTGAGTAGTGTAGATCACATTTATCCAAGAGAAGTGTTAGTTTTGTGTCATTTAACAAAGGGAACTGTGCTTCTTTATCCACCATATGACTGACCTCACAAATGCTCTTTTTACTGAATGAATAGGGTTTCCACAGACATAACCTACTTCCAAACCTTGCCGAAAGTCTCTCCAGAAGAGTTGATAGCTGAAAACTGGGTAATGTAGGTATGAGTATGTGGGACTCATAGTCATGTTATGTATGTTGTTATAACGGCAGCCAGAGGCCTTCTGGATTAGTATTGCACATTTCTGTTTACGTGTGTCGTCCTTAATTCTACCTCCATCCTAAGAGCGCCATCTTCTGTATATGAAATATAACAGTCTCATTATAGCGCAGAGTAACAATGTGAATCGTTTCGGCTGATCCCTGTAGGGGGCGCCACGGCGGATAATGGTCTAATATTTATTTTAGGCTGCTCGTTACCACGGCCTTGGGACAAACATTAGAATTACACAGACTCACATCTTTCGAAATATAATTTAGTCCAAGCTAGTTTGTATTGTTGAAGAAGACATTTTGCATTTAAATATACAACATAGCTGTGTCTTATCTGTTGTACCAGCTGATCAATCACTGAATGACGTCACGCGCTGGAAGAAATGTGCCTTAACATACTTCTACCACTAGATGGTGGTAGTTCAATCCAAATTATTAAGCGTCTTTAGAAGAAAGTTGAGAAGAGTGATGAACATTCCAGTACAGGTATGTGTTGGATTGCTTGAGATTAAACATCATGTACAAATACAGCCAGTATTATTATGATATTATTTTATTATTTATTGTATGGCCTTGTAATGGTTTTCAATACATCCATAATTGCTTTGGGGAAATATCCTCTCCTCTGTGAATAATGTCCACAAGCTTCTGTATGAACGAAATATTATGCCTGTGCATTAAACGTGAGGTATATACTTTGTGGGGTGGCACGGTGGCTTAGTGTGTAGCACTGTCACCTCACAGCAAGAAGGTCCTGGGTTTGATCCCCGGGTGGGGCGATCTCGGTCCTTTCTGTGCGGAGTTTGCATGTTC
>JAYDZG010000001.1:23374748-23393474 GCA_034509265.1 Microcambeva bendego | reverse complement strand
GCTGTGTGCTTTGGGTCATTGTCATGTTGGAAGACCCAGCCACGACCCATCTTCAATGCTCTAACTGAGGGAAGGAGATTGTTCCCCAAAATCTTGCAGTACATGGCCCCGGTCATCCTCTCCTTAATACAGTGCAGTCGTCCTGACCCATGTGCAGAAAAACACCCCCAAGGTATGATGTGCTTCCACCACCATGCTTCTCAGTAGGGATGGTGTTTTTTTGGATGATACTCATCATTCTTCATCTTTCAAACACGGCGAGTGGAATTTAGACCAAAAAGTTCTATTTTGGTCTCATCTGACCATAGAACTTTCTCCCATGACTCATCTGGATCATCCAAATGGTCATGGGCAAACTGAAGACGGGCCTGGACGTGTGCTGATTTAAGCAGGGGAACCTTCTGTGCCATGCATGACTATTACGTCTTAGTGTATTACCCACAGTAACCTTGGAAACAGTGGTGCCAGCTCTCTTCAGGTCATTGACCAGCTCCTTCCTGTAGTCCTGGGCTGATTCCTCACCTTTCTTAGGATCATTGATATGCCATCTTGCATGGAGCCCCAGTAAGAGGCAGATTTGCAGTCATGTTTAGCTTCTTCCATTTTCTAATAATTGCTCCAACAGTTGATCTTTTTTCATCAAGCTGCTTGGCAATTGCCCCATAGCCCTTTCCAGCCTTGTGGAGGTCTACAATTTTGTCTCTGGTGTCTTTGGACAGCTCTTTGGTCTTAGCCATGTTAGTAGTTTGAGTCTTACTGATTGTGTGGGGTGGACAGGTGTCTTTATGCAGCTAACGACCTCAAACAGGTGCTTCTAATTAAGAATAATAAGTGGAGTGGAGGGGGACTTTTTAGAGGCGGACTAACAGGTCTTTGAGGGCCAGAATTTTTGCTGATTGGCAGGAGTTCAAATACTTATTTGCAGCAGTAACACACAAATAAATTATTAAAAAATCATGCATTGTGATTTCCGGATTTTTTTTAGATTATGTCTCTCACAGTGGACATGCACCTAAGATGAAAATTTCAGACCCCTCCATGATTTCTAAGTGGGAGAACCTGCAAAGTCGCAGGGTGTTCAAATACTTATTTTCCTCACTGTAAATGAAGAGCAAATTTGTTGGACAGCAGATGGCTTGTAATAGTGGAATCGCCCGTTTTTTCACATACGCCTCTACATGTGGCTTGTGCAGGGTTGTGATGTCCGCACTGGAAAGATGCCGACTGGCTGGCGTGCACAAGGAGGCATCTACAGGCTACAGTATGCTCACCCGCTTTGTGAAGACAGTCTGGCACAGATGGTTGCAGTGCCCATGGGCCAAACATTCGTCATTAATGGTACACAGTTTCTGTTGACGTTAAGGCATCAGATAAACTTTCGTATTTTGAGCTGTTTGACTGCTTGTTTCCCTCCAGCCACTTTACAGATAAGTAATGCAGTACAGAGCACACAGAAGCTGGTGCTTAAACCTGATGCATATTTGACTAAAGAGTGGCCAGGTACAAAATCTGAAACTTTTTGTAAACTGTAAAAATAACTTTAAGCTATCGTTGACTGTAGCCCACAGTGTCGGGGAAACATTTAGACCGATTTCCATATGCTGTCTTTGTTGTATTGATCTTCTTACTGTGCATTATGAATTAAAAGTAAAATCGAAAGGGCTGGGGCGTCCCAGCAGTTATCAGATTACTTTATAAGATGCTTTGCACTTGGTGTCCAGTAGCAAGCTGGATTTAAATAAATTTACTTGGAAAACATGGATGTGTTCTGGGTGTTCCACTGTTTGCATGAAATTAATTGTATTAAATAGTATTAAGTAGTATTGTTCGAATTACACACATTAAATAAAATGTGTCTGTATGTGTCTTGACACAATGAGATCCGTTCCAAAAAGCTGGAACATAAAAAAATTATGCACTGACATTGAACATATTCAATAAATAACAGCATAAGTCAACCAGAAGTCAACATTCTAATGTTAAGTAAAGGTTGAAAAAATAGGACGATTGTTCATTGTTAAGATAAACACATTTTGAATTGGATGTTGGGTAGCAAAATAGTAAGTTAATACAATATTGAGGTTACACGGTTGTGAAACAATTTCAGATAAATTACTAAAAGATTAGGGAATCTTGATGGGGTATAAAAGGTAGATCCACCAAATGTTCAGATAATAAGACAATGGTGCTGATGTTGAGCAACTGAATTCTCATACCAAGCATAATTAATTTAGGTAAAATAAAAAGTTATATTTGATTGCATTTTACTGCATCTTTTCTGGAAACGGGGTTATATTATATGTTGATGCCTGCAACACTGTAGGAGCAATCCAGCCAATGTGACAAATCTGCAGTAACAGAGGCCATTTTTATTCTAACTGTAGGTGGAAATGCAGGAGAGGCCTACAAAGACTTGCAGAAACTGTCTCGTGTTTTTAAGGACCAGCTGGCGTACCCACTCATCGCTGCTGCCAGAGAGGGTACATGCTTTTCTGATACTAACATTATTAATGGTATTCCTTTTCTGTCCTAAATGCCCTAAGTGTGTGTCGTCTTCTCTCACAGCTTTAGGGCTGCCTGCGCTGTTCGGTCTAGCTGCTCTACCTCCAGAGCTGCTGCTCAGGGTCCTCCGGCTGCTGGATGTACATTCGCTTCTTGCTTTGTCCACAGTCTGTAGGCACCTGCATTCTGCCACCCATGATCCCTCTCTTTGGAGACATTTCTTACATCGTGACTTCAGAGGTAACACATTAATCACAGGGTCATTGGCTGGCTTCATCAATCAACTTTTGACAGATTAAAATACTGTTAACTTTGTTTACTGTTAAGTTACTTAGCATCAGTAGCTTTACCTAGAATATATTAGATTTGAATTATGGCACTATGCTTTTCCACCACATCACCCTTCATGTCAGCCCCAAATTATGTGAGTGTAGGCAATTAGAAGTGGATCATAATTATAATAATAATGAATATTAATATACAGATTGGATATGTTCAGGGGGATGAGTGGTGAGCCACCTTTTTATCAGATTGGGGCTGTGCTAGCAGCAGCAGTCACAATTAAGAATCGGATAGTTAGTTCAAGAGATAAGGAGAGTGTAAAATCTTTACCATCTATTTAAGACGCAAATAAACAAAGCTAATATCTATATCACTATATTTGTAGAAAGTGGAAACAAACAAAATACTTCCAGCTTTTTCTTTGTTCTCTTGTTATGGTTTTGAATTGTTTTAATTAATGTAGTTTTAATTAGTGTGTGAATACTAGTGTACAGCTAATATGACTGAAAAATCTAAATTTTTGTATGGGCAGTTTTTGAAGGTCACAGTCTGTAAATCTAACTGCTCTGTTCTTTTTTGTAGTTTGTATTCGAGCAGACAGTGAGCAGCGAGTTACGGACTGGAAAGAGGTAAGGTGCTAAAACATGGAAAATACAGTAGTTAGTAATGTTGAAATGCTTGTATGTAAACTTTATAATTCATATTGTCAATTGTAATATTATTACAAGAAAGTTACAAGGAAAACAAATTCAAGAAAAACAATATGACCAACATTATGTTGACACAAGACCCCAAGTTTGTTGGTTTGTTTGTTCATTGGAATTTCATCATCATGTTTTACACTTTAATTACATTCATCACAGGAAACAGTTTTTCATTACACAAGGTTAATCAGTTTACAAGGTTATATCGAACACAATCAAGGACCAGTTTGTGTCTTTAATTCACCTCACTAACTAAAAACAGGAAGAAAGTAGTTGTTAGCCTAGTGAGTAGAGCTTTTAGCAATCAAACAGAGATTGGTGGTTCAAATCCAGGCTCTGCTATGCAGCCACTGTTGGGTCCTTGAGCAAGACCCTTAACCCTCTCTGCTCCACTGGGTGCCATGCGATGTCTGACCCTGCGCTCTGACCCCAGTTTCTGCAAAGCTGGGTTATGCAAAGAAATTTGTTGTACTATATATGTGTAATGACAAATAAGAGCATTAATTCAATTTTAAGTACCAAGTATATGTTACTGTTATTCTTTTTGCTTCTAACAGCATATACACTCTTGGGAAAGCTTTTGACAATATTTGTGACTTTGAAGGAATTTGGGCCTATTTGACAAAGTGTGGTAAAAGTCTTGGAAAACCTTGCTTTATCCATAGGGATGAATGCTGAACAGCAAAGCTGAAAGCATATAGTTTTGTTTTGCATATAACATTTTTAATTTTATACAACTGTGTGCTGTAACAACTTTTGCCTTTTCTGGTGTTTCCATTAATTAATTTGGCATTGTTTATGCCAGATGCCCTTCCTGACACAACCCTCCATATTTATCCGGTTTTGGTACTAGGACAACAATGCACAGGTTTATGCACCCAGTGGGTAGTTGTCTATAAGACAATTCAGTCAATATTTGGACAGTGGGAGTAAACCTAAGCTCCCAGAGAAAACTCTTGCAGACACTGGGAGATCTCCACATAGAAAGGACCCAAACCGATTTACAATCTTGTAATTTAGAAATGTTCTTTGTAAGCTGACCATTTTTTCACAAAGTCGTAAACCACCTTACAGAGACTAAAAATTTGGTGGATCTTCCTTTTAAATCCAATCATGATTTTATTTCCAGCTACCATTGCACATGCTTATTGTGAAATGTTTTGGAATCTAACATACTATAAACTTATGACTAAGTGTATAATTGTCACTTTCTGCCTTATTTGTCTACCCACAGATGTACAAAAAGAAATACAAGCAAAAGAAGGAAATAAGCAGATATAGGGTGAGGTCTTATCCCTACCCAATACCTCCAATATACCCTCTTACACCAGTGCCCATACCGCCTGTGCCCCTGCCTCTCTTCCCTCCTGGTATTATTGGAGGAGTGCATGATCAGAGACCAGCCATTCCACAAGGCATTTTGCCTCGTCCACGCTATGACCCTGTTAGCGCATTTCCAGGTCATGAACCAGGTACAGGTTTTCCTATTGGCCGGCGTTCTTTGAGGCCAGGTGGAAGCCGAGCATCAGACATCAGGAGAGGTTTCATCTAAACTTTCTGTTTCAATATTAAAGACTTACTGAACAATCTAAAAAATAATAATGCAAGCAAAATTCATTACCAGTTCATATGCTTTACCGTCTTCAGCTATTTTGTTCAGTTTACCAGACCAGACAGAATTCTGCCTCAAAAAAGGCTGACACATCACATTAAAACATCAATCCTCTAACATCTGTAGAGTACATTTTCTAAAAATCTTTTTTTTTTTTTTCTCACGGTGTTTTGATGGTGTAAAAATTCTTTCAGAAATAAAAAGTTTTAAAAATGTTTGAGATTTTTTTATTGTGTTATGGCGCCCACTAAAAGACAGTGAGCTGCCACAAAATGTATATAAAAAGTTATATTTAAGCACCAAAAAAAGGGACGTTGATTGCTGCATTACTATCTTATCAGTCATTTAATTGTCTACTATTCTTTAATTTAAACAGCTGTGTCAATTGTCTCACACTCAATAATTCCTTAAAGCTAATTGTATACAATTCCATTACTGCAATTCTCTTGCTGCTATTACATCCTTTCGAAGGCGGAGGGCAGTTGAGACTATCAGATGCTCTTCTGCATTTGTATGCCACATCTGTCTATTTGATAGAGGTGGAACAGTACAACTGTTCATATCCAGTGTCAGTTTATTAAATAACATTTAGAGCAACAACTTTTTCAATCAGTGTTTCAAGTTCAGCAAATAAAGTACTTGTACATTAAACTGTGCAACTATGGCCCATTATACACAGTCATGGCTTACTAGATTTGTGTTAGTCTGAAATTATGCCTTCAACACAGCATTGACGCCCCACAAAAGAATTATTGGGCATTTTAGTGGTGTATAAATATTTTGCTCTTTAACAAAAGAAATAAGTAAGACTTATTCACTCATGTTTAAACTTTGATAGCTGCTATACAGCCCAGAAGTCTTAAGAATCCTACTATGACAAATTTTATATATATTTATTTGCACACTTAATTACATGCTTTCACCTGAAAGTCATCCTAACTTGCTGCCTGAGCAATTGTACATACAAGAAATCTTGACATCCTTGGATTATAGCCCTTGGTGGCAACAATCTAGTTTCATGAACACATGACAGATTGAACCTTTATTACTGGCATTTTTCTTTTAAGATCATAAAGAAATTCTAACACAAACACAATTTAATTACTGCTCCCAAAATTACTGGGACATTATAAAACAATCATAACTAAATGTCAGTATCTTAACATTCATTTAGGTATAACTGCACCAGTACAATTATAAATAATCATTACACAGTCAGATGACAAACTGAGGAGAAAGTGTTATAGTGAGGGGCATAACAACCACAAAGCACTGTACAGTTAATGCAGAGCAGTGTAAATGTTTAAACACTGGATGTAATGCAGTAACACATCCTCACACTGTTGGCTTTACAGACCAGTTATCTCAACTTTTTAAATCGCAGTTCCTCTGTTTTATTTAATAACCTGTTTCCTGAAAGCCTTTATCTTAAGCACATGCACTGTGGGTGTCAGGATTACCCCCTGCACAGGGCTTGCAACCATTACACAGCATCATGTTCATACACATTAATCATATCCTGATTTTAACCAGTATGGCATTATATATCTAAAAGATGCCCTGTGTACCTATTGATGTTTCGAGAGTGCTGCCTAATGGGGTTTGAAAATGCCATACTAGTTAATTTCAGTTATGCTTCAGTTACAGTAGGGGCGGAAAACATGAAAATGAAATAACAAAAAGAGTCATGAATCAAAGGGTTATCTAATTTGACTCATTATCCAAACTTTTGAATTTGCCTGTTCTAGTCATGAACCTTGTCAGTGCTGTGAGTCCACACAGGCCTGCGTTTCTCTAGAAAAGCCTTGATGCCCTCCTGCCCATCATGCAGTGCCAGGTTGTCCACCATTACAGCAGCAGCGGTTGCATACGCAGTGTCTCGGGACTGTGCCATCTGTTTCTGGAAGGCCGCTTTTCCCAGAGCCACCACTGGATGACTGGATTCACAGATTCGACGAGCAATGCCCAGTGTCTCCTCCTCAAATCGTTCCTCGCTCACCACTTTACTCACCAGTCCATGTAACAAAGCTTCATGCGCTGTGATTGGTTTGCCTGTGAATAACATCTCCATCGCCACCTGTTCCAAAGAAAACACAACATTGTATAGGAGGCTGTGTGCCAGGCTAAACCCACAGCATTAACCACAGAGATTTACCTTTCTGGGTACAGCTCTTCCGATGGCCACTCCTGGAGTAGAGCAGAAAAGGCCAATATTCACACCAGGGGTGGCGAAGGTCGACTTGTCCGTAGCCACCGCGATATCACAGCTGGCAACTAACTGACATCCTGCTGCTGTGGCAATGCCATTCACCATAGCAATCACAGGAACTGGAATATCCTGAATCAGGGTCATGACCTTTAATGACAGTTAGAATATGATCACAACAGTGCTGATGGAGGTGCTGATCTTAATAAAAGTAACATAAAGCTTTTGTTTTATACAAACAATGTCATACTATTTAAAATATTGTTACTGAAAGCCTTCATCTTGAGCACATGAAGCTCACACATTAAAATCATTT
Source organism: Microcambeva bendego (assembly GCA_034509265.1). Lineage (NCBI taxonomy): Eukaryota > Metazoa > Chordata > Actinopteri > Siluriformes > Trichomycteridae > Microcambeva > Microcambeva bendego. The sequence continues at coordinate 23,385,852 of JAYDZG010000001.1, read as the reverse complement.
TGCAAGTTAAGGATTGGGGCATTGAGGGGGCTGAATGTGTCAAGGAGACACAGGTAAATATCAGAGTCCTTGACTGGAGGCTATGTTTAAACTTAAAATTATTTTGGTTAGCAGCAACCACATTGTATCCTGGGCCACTGTGTTGCTTTGTCATTCATTCATTGTCATCAACCACTTTATCCCAGTCAGGGTCGCTGCAGGTCTGGTTGTGTGGATGCCCGGCCGACCAACAGCACTGTAGAGATTTTAACTGTGGTAGACTGCAGCACCACTTCGGGGATTGGTAATAAAAGGAAACTGAAATGCCTAACACACACCGTTGCTTTTTCAACAGTGTCTGTGTTTACACTTTTTCCACAGCAATGACTGCATTTCACCCAATAGGACATGAACCACTGGGGGAAATCATGTAGATGCCCCTTTTAATTATTCTGGCACTGGTTCTGGTCTTTTAACTATTCTGGCACTGGTTCTGGTCTTTTAACTGATGCATAAAATTAATTAAAATAAATTACATACTTCAAACATGAAGCACGTTAACCTACTAATAAGAATGTCTTTCCCAGTACTTTTGGCAAAATAATGTGCATTTAACCCTGAGGAACACATAAATTACAACATTGCCACAGAAAGCAGCACTAAGCAGTATCAATGGAAACAAAAACAGTGGCTACATTTAAAGTATTCAAGTTAAGACACTGAACATTTAAAAATAAAAAGTAAACAACCCTAACCTCAGAGCAAACCCTGAACACGTTTGCATGATAGTCCCTGCCTTGTGCTGAGGTTAACTCCTTAAGGTCATGACCTGAAGAAAACACAGGACCCTCCGCTACAAGAGAAATGCAGATGAGGACAGAAACAGAAATCATGCAAAGCAAACCCTGGACTTCAATCCTAAGTGTTTGTGAAAGATTTCCTGCCTGATATGATGATGACCCTCAGGTCTTTGTCGTCTATGTCAGCGAGGATGTCCTCTTGGAGAGAGGTTAGCATGGCCAGAGACAAGGCATTCCTCTTTTTAGGGTTATTTAAAATGATCCTCCTACAAATACACCATTATGTTACAAAGTGGGATCACCAGTATCGTTTGTCTATTGAAAATAAAGTCTAATCTTATTTAAAATATGGAATGTATATAAATCATGACAAACTGGAAACATGTGGATGAAAATCTATACAAGCTCGGGTTCAGCGAATAAATTGAACGTGATTAGGAGAATACACTTTCTCCGACCACTGAGCTCCAAAGGAAACCAGCGACCCTCGGATTACCAGTCCAGTACCTTGACCACTAAGCCATCACTTCCCATCGCAATCACTTCCCAATAAATAAATAAAAATATTAATTATAAGGTGAATTTTAACGTGAAAATAACGCAAATTGTGACACCACTGTGCCACCCCCAGCAATAATGTAACTGTATTCAATTATTGAATGTTCTACTGCTATCAATCTATCATGTGCACTTAGAATTAAGAAACACTTTCGATAGTCACCAACAGATGAAAATGACTTAATAATAATAATAATCTTAAGAACTGACACTTGATATCGTTGTTAATGTAACAAAATATGTAAAAAGTTTTAAAACTTTTTCAAACAAATCTTCTGGTGTATTTCAACATTCATTCTCGTTCATAAAATTGGGAGTGAAAGCAGATTTCAAACACGTTTACCATGTGTACTTCAAATTTCAGTTACTGGTGGTAAATTAATAAATTCAGGAATTGTTCTTCAGAAGTTATTTGGAGTTCTACTGGTCTGTCTAATATGTTATAATAAATAAATAAATATTAAAGCATGTTAGAGAAGGTCATAGTGGTATCTGAGTAAGTTTGTAAATGCAACAACGAGAAACAACAATGAAGGACATGAGACCTGATTCCGTCCTCTTGTTTGCGGGTGGTTAATGGAGAAGCAGGATGAGAGCACAAAGTCCGCAGTAAAGAATTCCTTTGGACAGACAATGTTACCAGTCGGTTTAATACTATTTGAGCCATTTCTCCAACTATTAAACCTGCTCACACGTTTTCAAAATAAAAGTCTTGTTTTTTTGTTTTTTGTCAGTTTAGATGCCCACTCCTACCATCTAGAGGAGAAAAATAGCTCGTTCAATTTTGAGACTCGTGGGCAAGACTAGAAATTCAGTTCAGTTCATTTTATTTAACCGCTCATCCTAATTAGGGTCGGGGAGGTGTGCTGGAGCTCTTCAACGGGCGCAAGGCACATGGTAACACCCTGGATGTGGCGCCAGTCCATCGCTGGTACCTACAGGACAATTCAGTCTCTCCAATCAACTTGGTCGCATGTGTTTGAACTGTGGGAGGAAACCGGAGTACCCTGAGGAATCCCACACGGCCACGCCCCTGGATCGAACCCAGGACCTTCTTGCTGTGAGACAGTGCTGCCCTAGGTTAGAAAATAAAAACCTCAATTGAAAACCGCCTCATTGACCATTAACCGCAGATTTCGTTACATGCTATTGTGATCAATATAATCCTATGGGCTCGGAAGAATCTAAAATACAACAGATGGGTTTTGGGTTGTTTAAACATTGTGGATTCCAGTCTGTTCACAAACTCATATTTAACTACACAAGCGCACTGAGGATAAGACAGCTCTTAAATTATTTTCTTCGTTTTTTTGGAAGTCATCGGGAGTCAGTAGGCAAAAGTTGTGTACATCTGATGTATCCTGAAAACGTCTGGTTTTACTAAAACTGTCGAGATAATTCTTATTCTTTGTCTGAATTCCCTGGTTCAAAACTTGGCAGTGCATTGTAGTGCTGATCCCAAGCCCAGATAAAAAGGAGGGTTGTATCATAAAAACAATGGCAAGTAAATAATGCCATTCACGGTGGTGACCTCTTATAGGAGCACCTGAAAGGATTCACAGTCTTTCTTGTTTAAAATCTATCACCCTCACTTTGGTTTTAAGAAGGTTAATCTGTAGGAATGAATCCTTTCACCACTGCACAAACTCACCCATTATCAGACTTTGTTATTATCTCAAACTACACCTGAGTCGTTAGCCTATTACATCCTTGTCCTTATATTGATTTAGACAGTCATCTGTATGTAAAACAAATTTTAGAGGGGATACAATCTTGTGGATAGCCACATAAGAAACCAGACTGTCAGGAAATAAGTCATTTGCTTTGACTCTTTGCCCAGGGTCTTATTTGTCCAATAATTAAGAATTCACCCTAACAATCTTAAGTCAACTGAGTATATACTTATCAGGCTATCAATAAACGGGGGTGAATGTTATCTATGTTGAAAGTTTGCATTTGTGGATGTTTTTTGGCATTCCAAATGTGCTCTTTCACAATCTATGAATTCAATCTGCTCAAAAGTTTACAGTTTCAAAAAGTTACATAATCACTAACCACAAGTTCATTCATATATTTAAATGAATTTACAAACATATCCCAGTCTACACTCAGAAAGCAACATTGCAATGACTGAACCAAGTTTCCTTAATGGAACTATATCCTTAATGGAACTATAAGAAAGTTACAAAACTCTTTGCCTACCATTTGGACAAGAAACATGCTGCTTAAGATTTCAACTAAGATTTTACCGAATCATAATAAAAATCTCATAAAATTAAATTAGGTGTGTGTGTGTGTGTGTGTGTGTGTGTGTGTGCGTGTGCGTGTGTTTAATAATAAAAGTAAAACTGAAAAACGTATCACTGATTAATTTATCAAATTGAATGTATAATTAAATAATTATATTTTTATATAATCAGGGATTAAATAAGAAAACGGGCGTTTCACTATTATAAATTATTCCATAAAACGAGTTTTTAACGAGTCAAATATTATTAAATATGCTTATTATGGGATTACTTACTCTTTCCTTGGAAAACGTTAATGACGTGAGAATGAGTAACTACAGTTATCAATGGGACAAATCAAGTTTCGAGAACGGTCTACCCCGGAGATGGGCGCGTCTCATTCCGTGTTCTGCCCCTAGAGGAGGAGTTCTAGCTGTGGAGACACCAGAAGAACTGGTCGCGCCGCTTCATCCACAATGAACAGCCTGCATCTCAAACTGACTTAAAACTGGATACACGCGTCCCTTTAATTCATTACCACAGCCGGTCTACGTTTAAACTGGATTCTTACCTTAGTGAACTGTTTAAGTTTAGACTGTGATCAGAGGTGAGTACTTAAATATATTTAAAAACGTTGACTACAGATTGTTATGTTAGTTGTTTCTGATAAGTTTAAAATGCAGCAGCGGGGATGCATGCTCTAAAATGAACATACAGTATACTTGCCATGTATTAGGTGTGAGACCTGTTCTTTTTGTGACTGATATTGACTTATTCATAAACAAATACTTCTGAAATAACGTTGAACTTTCTGTACGTAAATTTATTGTTAGTAACCTGAAAAAACCTCTGGATGACAAATACACAACTTTGTGACCTGCCCTTCTAATTTTCCTCAATAATTAATAATTATAATTGATTATAGTGGTGACCTAATTCGACTGCACCCATTACATAGGTCAAACTAACACAAAATATTGAATACTGATGACACCGTAATTAAAGATAAATTGAAAATGCTTGCTGCTGAGCACGTTGGCAAAAAAAAAGGACAAGAGCAGACGGGGTTTGCCAGACGGGGTTTCGTCCCCAGGTGTCCAGCTGCATCGGTTTTATGCGATTCCTGAATAAACCTACATCTAAATAAATTATCACCTGAATGAATTTACTGTTAGCACATAAGGACCGTTTGAGCTTTGTTTCCTAGAATACAGGAGATGAGTTTTGTTTTATTGGGCACAGTTGTACTAGCCCTATTTAAATCGCCACTGTAAAGAATCTATATTTATTATAATTATTAACAACAATTTACAAAACCACGAAACTTTGAAAAAAAAATCTGATCCGAGGAATGTATATTTATATGTACATAAAATCTGTATTAAACATTTTAAAGATAGCTGGAATCAACTGTTGTAACTAAAAATATAATTTTAGATTTTAAAGTATATAAATATAAAATGCTCTATTTTTAGTAATTAAGTTTCACTCATTGATTCCACTGTGGCCAAACAGTGTGTGTGGCACCACCTGGAAACACTCTCTACATTAACATTACCATATCCTGCACGGGGGATATGGTAATGTTTTTTTTTTCACAAGAAAACCAGACATACATAGGTAAAGCATACCAAACTACCACCTGGAAATGACTAGAGGTAAGAATCAAAACCATATCCTTAGGACTCATATTGCTGTGTGGCACCCACAAGCTTGCTGTGCCAGACCAGTACTGTACCACAGATCTATTTTAATGCAGGGCTTTTTCTTTAGTGGTTTTTGGCCCTGCCTTGTACACACATATTTCTGTGTGGTTTATATATATCTTCCACTCATTACTCCCAAATTGCAGATATATTTTCAGTAGAAGCTGGTACAGTGTATGATTTAAAACCTAAAATATTTGTTTTCATTTTAAGTCAAGGAGTTGAAATTAACTTCGAGGGTGTTACCGTGTGCCTTGGAGAGCTAGGATAGGCTCCAGCACCCCTCCCCGACTCTAATTAGGATAAGGGATTAAGGAAAATGAACTGATGATGAATAACCCTTACATAAAATACAAATAATGGATCACGATTTCCATACCAAATATTGAATTAAGCTGTTATTATTTGCTTTTTGTCAATGAATGCAAACTGTAAATGCCCCAGTGTGACACAATGTCACTGGTGTTAAACGTGTGATAATAGGGATTAATTTGAGGAGTTTGCAAGTGTCAAATACAAACAAAAAAAACATTTATTTTAAGGAAAATGTATATTTCATCTAATGACTCACAACTAGTTTAGTAAAGCAGCACTAGTTAACTAAACATTTGACCAAAAAAGTTCTTAACTTAAACACCAGTAAAATGTTTAAATGTGTTATTTTTATGTTTCCCCAATTTTAGTGGCCACTTCTTCAACAACTTCCCTCTACATTTTATCCATACATTTGTAAAAAAGGAAGTACCCTTGCTTGGCATCACTGAACATAATATTTGTTCTTTAATTACACTCTGGCTAAAATAGGCTAGATAAGTGAAGTTTTAAATTGAATTTTACTTAACTATGTATGTGTTTCAGGTATGCAGTAGCATGGGCTGAGGTTTGCCACCTCAGTGAGGATGATGGCACTGTTAATCCTGACCACATGACCTCTCTGAGCCACAAGACACCTGACCTTCACCTTGTAACCATGGACATTCAAATGCCCAGCAACTCACGCATTCATCAAATGCTTAATGGCTACCATCAGCCTGTGAGTATTACTTATAGTTTGCAATTCAATTTGCCCAAATAAATAAGGCCTTTTAGACTTCAATTACATTCAATGTTCTTTTTTTCTCACCCTTCGGTCAGAGGACATTTTTCATCTTGGTCAGCTGAAATTTAACAATCAACAAAAAACATAAAAATGAGTTCACAGTCTTGCAAGATATTTCTCTTACAAGAACACTGTTTGGCTCCTGCCTTATCTTTGCACCTTGACTCAAGTTAGTTGCTGATCAAGGATCATGAAAACAGTGTCACTTATGCTCTAGCCTCCTGTTTATAAAAACTTCCTGAAATAGGTCTGTTCATGTAGACAAATCTTCTGTCAGTGTTAAGTAAGTTCACGAAAACTCACACATCTTTTTGTTAGCAAATTATTCAGTTATGGAAGAAGAAGTCGTGTTTTAACAACACATATAATTACACTTCAATTTAGCTGTATTTAAAAATAGAAATTCATGAAAAGGATACTAAGCTGTACAATTTTATGTGACAAACTAACCTTACACTACATTTGTAGGTAACTAGTATAAATATGAATAATTATCTTAACAGAGGTAATAGGTTGCTAGATAGAAAGCTACCTTCATTTACATTGATTGAAAAGTATATTTTAGACCTGCTCAGTATTCTCATTCGTAAACTCATATAAAACCGAGAGAAAGAGAAAAACCAGTTCTGCTGCACTTTTTGACAGTCTAGCTTGACAGAAGAGCTCATTGTGCTCTTCATATTTTCTGCAGGGTGTGACCTGCCATCGTGGATGTATGTCTGTGTGCATGTGTAAACCCTCTCCATACAATAACTTCCCCCAGAATAAAAAGAAAACACTTGTAATATTTAGCCGGCTTCTATTTTCACAAAACAGGAATATTTTATTATGTAATTAATGAGTAGAATCCCCTTCAGAACCTTCTAGAGCTTAGCATGTTTCAGCACCGTAATGTTAATACTCATTTCCTTATTACATTCCAGTCATTTTAGAGCTGTGTTTTGATAACGCCAGAATAGAGCTGTAGCCGTAGAGTCTAAAGCTTTGTGTTGAGGGTAACATGAGAGCTCACAGTGATGGCTTCACTTGCTCCCCACATTCATCACAAGCAGAAAAGCTGGTTCTGCTTCTTTTTGTCTCTTACCTTTCTTTTAAGAAGGGTCTGTTATGCAAGAATTACCCTGAAATTAATCACAGCTTCACTATTTCTTCACCTATTGAAAATGCATACAGTACACTTTGTTAAATCATTTATTCATTGGTTTTTGCTAGCTTGTTTCGAGTTTAAAGCACCAGAAAAACGCTGGTCTTAAATTAGCAATACACCAATTAATCACAGAGCAACATACATAATAATAGTTAACAAAGACAATTGTTGGATGGATGTTAGGGCTTAACTTCTTTAGAACCTAATTTTAGGGTCAGATCCCCACCACCCCAATGTCAAACCTAAAGAGAGAAAGTAGTGTACAAGTTTTGCTACATTTGTGTGTGCTCTTTTTGAAATGCAGAATGTTTTGGATACACTGGAATGTTAGGTCAGTTTATCATTAGTTTCCCATTCACAGTGAGATCTTGATGCCATGCCCAGCATTGTTGTCAGCAAATCATTTTTGTTTAGATAGTGATAAGGGATGATTATAAACAATATGTGCTTTGTTTAAATTATTCTAAATGTAGCAAAATTCATGATTACACAATACTAAATTCATGTAGCTGTATGATATTGAAGCATTCCTCCATTGATACATTTTCAAAGTATTTTGCCCAACCCTGTATACACGGTCCCCGCCCTCAGTACTCCTGCAGAGATGCAGGTGAAGTGATCCTTTTTTTCTACATCAAAGCGGTCCTGGCAGGTTAAGGGGCTAGGGCATGGAGCAAAAAAACAGTAGTTCACTGTTCAAAGGAAGGTGGAGTTTTGTTTGTGAAGGTAGAGGCACAACAATTTCCCACTGAATAAGACAGAGACGGAGACAAATCAAAAAGAAACCAGGGAGTGACTGCACTATGAAAAACATATTAAAATTACCACTAACCACTATGCCTTCATTTTGTTTGTGACTGGGGTGGTGTGTGTATTACTTTTTAGAGACGATGAGCCGCTCAAACTGGTTTTGGTTTCTTCTGGTCAGGCCATAACTATGTTGATGGTCTACATTCCAGACCAAAATAAATCAGTCCTTTAATAAATATTCAACTTTCTCATGTCAAATTACTGTCTGAATTGTCATGGAAAAAGCAAGAGAAAGAAAACAAGCATGGTCAACAATGTTTGAGATTTGTTCCTCTTACACCTGGTCCAACTGAGAAATTACTGAACAATATGGTGCCGTCAGGACAGCTACTCACACATCTGCATATTGAAAGAAAGTAAAATTTCACCATGTCTGTTTAACATTGTGAGAACCAATGACTAGGTACTACAAGGATTTCCCAGAAGATATAGAGAAACAAGTCAATTAGCAGCATCACTAAGCTATTATAGATGTAAGCAGTGGTCTGTGATGCTGCTTTGGGCATGTGATAATGCACATACCAATATTCAAGGCAAGGTTGTGACAGGAAGACTAGGAAAACCAAGAAAAATCTAGATTGTGTTGGGAGTTGAGTTGGAGCAGCGTGGTTGCTTGGCAACGGAGCCGCTCCAACTCAACTCCTAAGAGAGTGACATCTCAAGGTGGATTGCCCTATCAGGGGCTTATCTGACACAGGAAATGCAAGACAAAGCCAATCATCACAAAGTGATGACAAGACACTAGAGGCATGACAGTAATTTTTTGTTCTGATTTTTGTATATTCTGAAAATACACATTTTGTTGCATCTATGCATAATGTGTGTACACTTTTAATTGATATTTTTACTATGATTGTACCCCTGTGCAATAAAGAGGATGTATAAACATTTGAACAATTATTTATATCCAGGTCTAAATCGTGTGACTGATCTTCTATAATAAAAAAATGAGATTTACAACAGGCTTATGGTCAGGTGTCTCTTGGATATAAAGTACAGCATGTAAAATACGGTCATGAAAAAAATAGTTCTGGGTATGTGTTTGACCAATATGTGCAGTGTTTTTTATTCTATTCGAATTATTTTTATAGTTAATATGAAAGAAAACCACTGTTTGTTTGGCCAGAAAATGAAACTATTGAAACTAATCATTCTGAATTGATTGTGAATACAGCCTTAACACAGTGCCACTTCATTACAGAGCAACCCACACTGACACATTTGTTATTTGGAAGTTTTTAGAAAAAAAAAACAAATGTTGACATAGGGAAAACATGCAAACCCAGGTGACCAGGATGTGCAGCTTTACCACTGGGAAGGATTAAAGGAATAAATAAGTGAATTTATTAATAGACTGCTCTGAAGCACAATGGATTTGTTAGCTACTTAAATTGTCTCTTCTGCTCTGTATTGATGGTAATCAGACTGTGAGACACCTAAGAACCTTTTGCCTTTTTTCTATCTCAAAGTATGGCTTTTTAAATAATGTGTCATCACTGCTGCAGTGTTTATAGGATTGCCACTTAGGGTTGCCGGTTTCCATCCTGCAAAATGTGACAAAAATCCTATTTTTATTTTCATTTCATTTGGCATTGTGATCTTCCAAAAATCTGTTATTTTCCAAACAGCATTATTTAACAGAACAACATTACAAGAGTCTTACCTGTACAGCAAAGAAGGATGTAAAATGACAGACATGCAAAGTTCAATACAATTGCTATACAATTGTTTGTCTACTAAAGAAACAGTCAACAGCATTTTCCCTGTTTATTCTTTAGAATGATGAAGACCTACAGTTTCTTAGTACAGAGGAGAAGGAGTGCCTTCGTTTCTTTGAGAATACGATCGACTCACTGGAAGAGGGTTTTGATGATGATCCCACAGGCTATTCCTCCAGAAGGACCCCAGCCGCTGAGAACCTGCGAGCCTCATTTGATTCGTCTCCAAGCCCCATCCATGCCACAAATGTTTCCTCTGACATGATGGACATAATTGACCTGGTCCATTCCCCATCAAGCTTCACAATGCCAGGTACTACTTGAAGTTGTAATTGGGAACAAACTTTCTTTTCAAGTGGAGGTGTCCCAGCCTTACCTATCGCTATTGTATATACATTAAGTTATAAATAACAAATGTGAAGTGTGTGTCCAGCAAGGTACATAAAGACCTGGTTTGATGAGTGACGGGCACAGAGCTCTGACCTTGATTTCAAAATCTGGGAATGGATTGTGAAGTTTTAAGTGATGAGAGATGTGTCCCAATACTTCCGTCCATATACTCCAGCGGTTTCACTCATAAAACACACAAACACATAGGACTCCTATATTAAAGTGTTTAATAATGATCAGGGGAGTGTTTATGGCAGAGCTCAAAAGGTATTTGATGGCTTTGTCTGGTTTGTGTATGTAGTCATTGTTTTCAACAACCAACATGCATTTTTTGCAGTCAAGTGTAAGTAGCTTTGGTTAAAAGAATTTGGAAACTGCCTGAACGAACGTGTGAAAAATGTTGAATAAACAAAGTTCAAACAAGAAACACAAAGTAGCTTGTGACGAAATTGCATAGGTATATCACAAAACTACAAATCAGACTTTAGAAAGTCTCCAAAATCATATTACTGAATATGAAACATTTACAAACTGTATCGGCATGCTATGTTGTAACGTTGTAACGTCACCTGTATCGGCATGTAACGTTGATGAAACTAATAGATCAGACTTTATGGTATGTTTAATACAGGTTATAAAGTATAGCCATCAAAATTATTACAATAATGA
>JAYDZG010000001.1:23353664-23364934 GCA_034509265.1 Microcambeva bendego | reverse complement strand
ACTGTTTAAAGGCATAGTAATCTTAGTGTATTTAAACTTTTGAGCTTGAAGAAAGTAATAAAAATTGCCTTAAAAAAATTCCTCTCTCATTATTCTAACATTTAGCAAATAGAAATAATTGTGGTAATCCTAACTGACCTAAAAAGGGAAAAGTTTATTCTGATTTCATGTCAGACAGTGAGAAAAAAATGCATATGTGTCTTTTTATATAGTGTATGTAAATTTTGGTTTCAACTGTATGTAAGTATACATTAAAAAAAAACTGAATTGGAATTATTTATTTCATCTATTTGTTTTCGCCATTTATAAACGTTCTCTTTAAAACCGTACAACTATATGCAGGGAATAAAATATGCAGTTTGCTTAAGGCATTTTTTTAAGAAAGCCAGAAATACCAAAAAAAAATGAAAATTTTAATATTAAAATGAACTGCTTGCAAGTGTATCAAGCAAAAAGCGTTTTTTTGCCTTACACAAAAGATTTAACGCCAGAAAAAACTTGCAGAGGGCATCAAGAACTTATGGTTCCTTGTTATTATCAAATTCATCTTAGATCTTTGAATAAAAATGCACCATAAAATAATAATAAAAAAACCTTGTACTGATGGAATTGCACATATCCACATCAGCATAATTTTTACCTGCAGATTTTCCAACATCATTTTGTCCAAAGCCTGAATAAAGTCATCATCCTCAGCACAGGCAACGTGTTTTAGACCTCCACCTCGAATCATCACTTCCTGCGCAGCAAACAAGCACAAATTTAGACAAACTTTAACTATGAAATACTTAACTAGTTTGACCAGTCCAAATAAGCTCTCATTCTTGAAGCCTGAGCAAACTTACATTGTTCTCCTCATCCGTCTCATTTTCTTTATTGGAATCGGTCAGGTAGTCTGTATTCTCTTCCTCCTCATCATGCTCCTCTTCCTCATTCTCTGAGGCCTCCTGCATTTGCACATACAAGGTTTACAACTACACAGAGCTGTTTAGAAGAAATGCTTTCTGTGACTTGGCAAAAAATACATACTTTTGAAATTAAATATCTAAATATATAAACTTCATGTATTTACATAGTGGAATCTGTAATTGTAATAACATTACATAAATGTAATACATATTATTACATATCATTGCTGTACAATGAAAGACGCGCCTTTTCAAAACCCCATCGTTTCAGGTGAGGCAAAAATAGTTCGTTTTTGGCAAGTTTGCTGGCAGGTAGCGGATGGCAATTAGTACAGAGACACCGAGTAAACCCACACATACACAAATGGAAGGAGATGAGGTTTTGATTAACAGCAATGGAGAAACTCACTACAGAGATTGTGCGATTTGCTTTTACCAACAGATTGAGAATTAAACACATAATCCAGACTCCTAAAGTGAAAAACACAAAAAATTGACATTCATGTTTTTCATTGTACAGCGACGATATAGATAATACAGTCATTCTAATTTTTCTATTTTTTAAATACAGCTAAACATTAACGATAAGGTGTTTTTATATGATTATGAAATTACAATGGACTACAATGTGACTGAAAAACTGCTTTGGAACCTCTTCACTGCAACACCACTGTGTAACACTTCACTTGTGAAGTGAAAGGACTGCTGGTGCATCATGTTCTTTTGAACCTACCTCCTCCTCTGGATCATTCATTTCGCTCTCATTTCCAGACTGCTCCTCGGTCTCTGCTCCACCTTCATCTTCGTCATCTTCATCCTCTTCATCGAGAGCCTCACCCTCAGCCCCTGTGCTGGAGCAACTCCCATCCTTCTCTTTGGCAAAGCCTAGAACACACATTTTTTTCATGATCTACTTAAGAATAGCATAAACTGGTTGTACTGACACACCCAATCATTTTAATTGTAGGAACAAGTCTTTTATTTTGCTATGCACTTCAGTCCACAGACATCCTGCTTTATTTTCAAAAGCTCATCTGGGTGTTTCTGATTTTCCCTTTTATTTAAGCACTTTACTTGATATTGCTTTTAAAGTCTGGACTCAAATAAAGACATTTCCTTCCCCCCATGATCTAGATTATGCCGGGATCAGACTACATGATATAGTTCTCTTTCATCACGTTCACTATGTCAGATTAGAGCTCTAAACTCATGCTGTGTCTTGGTCAGGAGACTGGCAAAACTACACATCTGACAGGGACTGAACATCGCTCACATTCTTGCACAAGTTAGAAGTCATTGTGGATGTGGGTTAAGAAACTGACAATCATGGCTACAAAGTGCTTTGTGTGATGTTGCCAGTTGTGGACCCGTTCCTGGGAGTGGAAAGTGGAAAATATGATGTCACAGAGTGCTCTGTCCTCCTATTGGTCAACATCAAGAAACATGTCATAGCAAATGTCAGACAAGGCGAAATGATCCAAAAAATTCTAACATGCAACACTGCTAGTCATGGGGCATCCCAGATCCCACATTGCTGATCTGTGATTATGTCACACTACATGACTGTTCGTCGTACCTGACACTCTTCGTTTTTCACCCTGGAAATTTGTCGGATCAAACAAATCATGTCAAAATCAGGCTAAATTTGTGTAGTCTGATCCCGTCATCAGTTGATACAAACTTTTTTCATGTGCCAAGCAGGCTGTGACCCCTGTCAAAACTACATTAAGAGAAATTATTGATAAATCCTGAAAATGTCTTAGACTAAGACTCATTTAGCCTTCTTGGAACTAAAAAGAAACACAGTGCGATTGTAAACAAATTAAAAAATGTAACAGAACCAATATTAAGCTTGGCAAAACTAACATTAATTAATTAAATTAAATTAAATTAAATATCATTATCATTGATCCCAAATCATCACTAATCATTCATGTCAATCATCTTTAATGTTTGGCTCTGCATTGGTATGTAAGGTATTTTATAATGACATCTGTAAATTTTAACAGATGAACTTGTTTATCTGCTTTATTTTAAAAATACAAAACATCACCTGCTGAATAATGAATGTGGGGCAAAGAACAGTTGTGATACTGATAGTTAAATTAAAGACTTGAAAATTATACACTAAAATGAAAATAAACATGTTGTGTCCACAAGTGGTTCAGGAGATACCTCTCATTATACAATCCCACTTAACAAACGACACTAAATAGGAGAAGCACATGCACACACACATGCACACACAGGTTTGTCTGGATTCCACGTCAAAATGGCACACAAAAGACACCATGGCCCCAGTCAGTCTGATGTCATTAAATCTGCCCAGGGAATGCTACATTCTGACATTTTCTTTAGGAATGTAGGTGTGAAAAGGAATAAAGGTGAGGATTTGGTAGGCGAATGATTCCTACACATACACACACAGGAATGCTGCTTAGCAGGGAAGACAGAAACACAGAACAAGGATAACTAGCATGATAGCGTCACAACACATAGTAGTGCTGAGAGAGGAAGGGCATTTTCAGTTTCTTGCAGTACATGAGAATTACAGTACAAAAAGTATTGGCTCATAGTGTAAACTGTAGTATTTTAGAGCAAATCCAGCTAAAACACCATCCATATAGTGTTATGTCGGAATAGATGAGCAGATTTAAATTTACGCATTCAATCTTATGATCCTTGACAAACATCGAGAAATCATTACTAAATAGAGAGCAAATAGGGTAGAGGTGTATTAACTATGCTTTTTTTTAGTCTGGAAGTCTGAGAGCTGCTTCATGTACAGAGACACACAATTAGATCTCAAGATTAGAGCCATCGTGTCTCGACGATGTAAAACACAGCAACTATACTGCCATAAAGAATGTTTAACCATTTACCAAATGTCATAGTGTAGACACACGACCAGTTATTAGAGTTGAAATTCGAACTTGAGTTTCATTCAAGTTAAATTAAAGCGACACCTACTTCACATTCAGTATTTTTCATTCTGGTCAAAGCAAACAGGAAAGTGCCAATACAACAAAAGTGTGAAAAACTGTAAATACAATATTTCAATAATGTATATATAAAGCACACTACAGCTCAACATTCTGAACTTTTCCTCAGAATTTTCAAGTAGACGTTGGTAGCAATTCACCGTATTAGCAGGATTGAGCAGGATAGGTCAGCAGGTCTGGGAATGTCAAAAGATCTTTCATGTAATTTGAATTTTTACTTCTTTGATGTCTTTTGTAGTTTTTGAAATGTCCACCCCTCCAGGTGTACATTGTATTCAGTGAAAATGTGTTCAATGGAGTGACAAATCGTGCTCTCTCTGTCTGGGTTTGGCAAATTCCAGGAGCACATTATCTGTTTGATTGCATTGTGCCAAGTGTAAAACCTGGTGGAGGAGGGATAATGCTATTCAATGCTATAATGCAATTCCAGGGTTGGCCTAGACCTTACTCTGGTGAAGGAAAATCTGAATGCCTCAGCATACAGCATGACTGTGCCCCAGTACACAAAGCATTGTCAATAGATGTATGAAGGGATGAGTATGATGTGGAAGAACTTGACTGGCTTGTAAACTCAACCCCATAGAATACAAATGACGAAATGGAACAGAAATGACAAGCCAGATCTTCAAGTCCAATATCAGTGTCTGAATTCACAAATGCGCTTATGGATAAATACGCAAACATTTCACAGCCTTTCCAGATGAGTAAACCACCATCACAATTTGAATGTCTATGGATTTATGTTACCATGTCATAAAATCTCCTGTTGGTATTATATTCCAAATCATTACCCATTACATAATATGTAATGTGTTAGCATAGTTTAAAAACGTCATTATTATTTCACTTATAGGCACATAATATATGTTTTAAAAAATATACCTAGCTTGTTAAGGACCTCTCTCTCAAGTTCAGTGACCAGGCTACAAGCCTCCTCCAGAGAACTGCATAGCTGCATCTTGGGCCTGAGTAAATCCAGCATGTCGCTGATCATGTAGTCAATATCAATGGGAAAAGGGTGTTCTTTGGTCCACACATCCAAACTCTTCTTCCACCAGATGTACCTCTGCAGACACATAATTAAATCAAGAAAAATGACAAACGGGGCAGCACACCAGTTGTGGGTAACACAGTCACCTCATAGGAAGAAGGTCCTGGGTTTGATCCCCATTCAAAGTGGTCTGGGTCTATTCTGTGTGGAGTTTGCTTGTTTTCCCACAGTTCAAATCATGCAAGTGAGGTGAACTGGAGATTGTCCAGGACTGAGTTCGATATAACCTTGTGTAATGAGTAACTACTGCTTCTGTCATGGATGTAACCGAGCGGGTGTAACACTTGATGTTGGATAATAATCTGCCAATTATTGAACACAAACTTCTCTGGTCCATAACTGATAGCGCGTCAGACTGTGCAAGTATGCGCAAGATAATCTGAGTCTGTGACCAAGAATACCTTAAATGAATATTAAGTCAGACTACAATATGATCTACACCTAGTGATATACATAAATCTTATAACATCTTTCTTTATGTTTTGTAACTAAAGTATACAAGAAAATCCATGCAGACACCTGGAGAACATCACAAACTCCAAATAGTGAGTTAAAACATAACTGACTTACTCATTTTGATGTAGCATTAGTTTCAATATGAACATATCAGATGTTGCTATGCACCATTTGTAGACACCCATGTATTTGCCAAACATGGGTGAGATGCAATTAACAAGACATAAAGGAGAGTGCATGATTCTCCAAACAACTTTTTGTAAATTGCATTCTATAGACATTGTCATTTAACTAGTCAGTAGCAAAGCACACTTAAGCTGATCCTTTAATTTTACATGTTTTTTTAAGGAAGGCGGCTAAATAGTTATTTAAAAAACCCCACAAAAACAAACCCACTAAGTGGGTCAAAATGATCTGAAAGGGTCAATCTCAAGATCAACAAAGACACAGGAGTTTAGAGTGGAGAGTTTAGGGTCCATTTTCAAAATTATTGTTCAACTAATGCAGTAAGGTAAAACATATTTAAATGCTTTTCGTAATCAGAATCCACATGGCCAGTTATTCACATAGTTATTTTTGTCTATCCTGAACCCAGTGTCAAGAAACAAGTAGGTAAGAGGAAATAGATGACCTGAAAATAGATGAGGAAGCAGTCAAGCTTCTTTTTGCTGGAGCCTCGGTCAAAGTATTGACCACAAGTGTCGAGCAGTGTGCAGACCAAGCGGAGGCGGAAAAGGTGCTCTGGAGGATCCAAGGGACTGGGTGTTCCATCTGTATTCACACCAAACGAGATGAAGGAGAAAAGTGTGCGGAAGACCACTGCAGACTCCACCATGCGGTAGTTGTACAGCTCACCCAGGAACTTGGCACTGCTAATGCGCCTCTGGTTGAATTTCGGCTGGTTCACCTGAAGGGAAATGGAGACCACATTGAAAACATTCATGTGGACACCTAGGGAACCACTAAAAATAAGAAGGACTGAGGTGGGTTATCTTATAGCAGGCTTATCAACTTAGATAAGGATGTACATGTTACCAAATGCCAGGGGGATATTGGGGTGTTTTTAGAGCAACCCCCTTTTATTTTTATTTTTTTAGTAGTGTGTAGTAGTGTGACTCAAAAGGGAAATTGAAGGGGAATTTTTTTTTTACACATTAAATAATTGGCCAGTTATGGAAAATGTGAATCTGATGCCACATGCACAAGCACTGATCTGTTGGAGGAGAGCTGGATCACCATATGTCTCTCTCTCCCACATTTGCTATTTGTGCAATCACCTAGAGGAGTCTCAGAGATCACATATTCCAGCAACAGGAAAATACCACGGCCGACCTCCCCAACCTCAAACATATTCAACGCTGTTTGTGTAGACACCTGGTAAGGTCTCTGATGAGACTCGAACCACAAGTTCACACACAGGTTCACTACATAACTTAGTTTTAGTTTAGTTTCTCATCTGTGAGTCATAATGTCATTTTGTATTAAAAATAAAGTTGTTGGCCGCTAAAATCAGAGCCTAGAAACATTTTCTTTAAAAAAATATTTGTTAGTTATTTCTTGTTAATATATGTCCAGTTTTTCTCTTTCTACAGTTCCCAATTATGTTGGGGAATGCATGCCCATATACCAAAAATGTGGCTTAAACTGTCCATAATTCAAGCAGGTGTGCGTATAAACCAAAACCCAAGGGCATGGAGACATATACTGTGCCCGATGGGATTGTAACGAATGGAAGTTTAAACCATACCCTGACAAACCTTAATGATTCCAAAGTGAAGTGTTCTATTTTACTGTGCTGGCTTTCCTACATGGTCTGGCTTTTCTGAAACCTGATTAATTGCCAAGACAATGAGCAAACTGAAGTTTACAAATTTTAAGAGATGACTGGGACATACATGTGTAATCATGGTTGAAATGATAAGCTTAAATGCTGTTAATCTTAGAAGCATCCTAAAAAACATCTGTATGAACGTGAAATAAGCACCTCCATGCCAAGGCGTATGTCTTCCAGTACTCCATCTACTACGTGTATGCCCACATCCTCCTGGTATGCAACCAGACCAGCCAGCAAGTTAGCCACACAATGGATACTGTTGTACTTTACATTCCAGATGTTCACCATGCAGCAGATCAGATAACTCTTCAAATCAGGTTCCTGCCAGGGCAGCTTCCGCATTTGCCTCAGAACCTGAAAAACAGTAATTTATGTTAATTCTAACTGTGCTTATGCTTATGTAAACTAAGAAATAACTAAAAGCAAGTGGTTATGACTTAGAACTTATAAAGTTCTGGTATAGCTTGACACCCTTTCTCATGGGTGATGAAACCATTCTATTTACTTTTTAATACAACATATTTAATACTACAGCGCCATCTGGAGTATATTTTTCAAGGGACAATACTCTGTTTCATGGTTCTGTTGCTCTTGAGTTACTCAAGTGACTGAAGGTGAAGCAGGTTTTAGATGCATTTGTCTTCAATCGTGTGTAACAAGCACAGTTCACTAATTAGTCATACTACTTGGTGCACATGAGTATGATTTGCTACAGGACTAAACTTTATTTTTACTGTCAGTATTTTGAGCTTTACATTCATAAAGAGTTAGTGGCTGATAAACTATCAATTATCTAGATTCCAACATCCTTAATCTGTTACATGATTTCACAAAATCTCAATTGCAATTGATCTGAACATGTAAAACTACAGCCCTCCAAAACCGACCTAAGTGGAAATAATGAAGGTCCTAAAGTAGACCAACAAACCTTTTCTGTGGTTACTTTTGAGAGATCTTTATACAGCAGTTTGCGTATATACTCCTGCAGTGGTGGTCTCTTCTTGCGCACAGTTTTCTCCATGGGTGGAGGGTTGCAGTAGTAGTATGCATTCTCAACCATGGTCACATAGCGGGCATCCAGATGCTGTGCCTGTTTCTTCCGCATCATTTGCTCCTAAAAGAGTTCACAATTAGCAATGGGGAAAGAGAAAAAATAAGATTATTTAATAACAGGACTACATTCCATATCACAAATGAAAACATTATGTTAATGGCTCATCCAGATTTATTTCCTAATTTTATTCTCTTAATCCTTAAGGAAAATAAGAAATACGAAAACATTACAGAGACACATAGACAGATAGGCCAGACATTTAAAACGCAACACTCTATCTGCTTAGAGATGCCCTGCTCTATATAAAGATGTTTAATTGCAGCCATTATTGAGACAACTGATCGAATTAGAGAAGAAAAAAATCCATTCATTTTTTCTTAACTCTGTCTTAATTATCAGACAGAGCCCAATGTGTTAACATAAAAATGGCCAAATAAAATTCCAACAGCATCCCTAAACATTTTAGAGTTTAGTGTGGCTGTAGATGTAGACTCTTGCTTCACTGAAGAACATGAGGTGGACTTCGAGGAAACCATGGCCTGGTGGTTATAGAACACGGTTTGTGATCAGAAGGTTGCTGGTTCGATTCCCAAGTGAAGGGCCCTTGAGAAAGGTGCCTAACCTCTAACTGCCCCCTGGTGTTCACTAGTGTGTATAGGAGTGTTTCACTGCATGGATTGGGTTAAAATGCAGAGGACGAATTTAACTGCAAAGTGATGAGAGTATTTTTTTTGCTATATTTTAACTGTGGATACGTTTTAACACACTTACCAGAAGTACACTGGTACGCAGATGAGAGTCAGGTGACCTAAAAAGGAACCGTCCACACGTCTCCAGTAAAGTGCAAGCCATTTCGATATGATGATGTGAGAAATCAGAAAGCAGCATCTAGAGAGCAGAAAAACTCACTAAAGCGCTGACACTACAACTAAAATATAAATGTTATTCTTTGTTGTTGTTGAGAAGTCTTGACTGGATACACGTGGTGCATTGAATATATCACCTAGAACCCAATGATTTCCAGGTAGAATACACAAAGAAAATAGAGAGCTAAGCCACTACTTTAACATCCTACCTTTGAGGATGAAATGACCATAATCAACGTTTCTAGTCAGCATGGGCCTAAACTAAAACACAACTTATTGAGCACGTTTACATCATGGCACTTCCACATGGGCGTAGTGTTCAGGCTACCTGCAAAATTTGGAGCATTAGAGCACTAAGTAAACAATAATGACAAATTTATATACAACTGGTGATTTTATACTTTTAATTTATTTCGTCAGTGAGATCAACTTATGTGTAATTTTAATGTTTTGTTGAAAGTAATCGAAGTGGCGACTGGCATAAATGCCGGTTTAGACTAGATTTCCATGTGCACAGATTTGAAGGCAGATTAAGTATTTGCTCTTACACATGTTTAGATTATGATATAAAACATAAATAAAAAAATTACATAGCCAGAGGTATTTGGACAACTGATCATGGACTTGTGGGACTATTTCGAAAACAAATGTTCCAGTTTATTCCAAGCCTTTTTAGGGCCAGCCATAGCCTAGTGGTTAGGGTATAGGACAGGTAATCTGAAAGTCGCTGGTTCAAAACTTTACTTTAATGCAATATTCAAATAACATTTGAATATTTAAGTTCATATACAGGGGGCCAAAAATCTATTTAGTCAGCCACTGATTGTGCAAGTTCTCCTACTTAGAAAGATGAGAGAGGTTTACATCATATGTACACTTCAACTATGAGAGATAACATGAGGAAAGAATCCAGAAAATCACATTGTAGGGTTTTTAAAGAATTTATTTGTAAACTATGGTGGCAAATAAGTATTTGGTCAACCACAAACAGACCTGCAACTTCTTTAAGAGCCTCTTCTGTCCTCCACTCGTTACCTGTATTAGTGGCCCCTTTTTGACCTCGTTATCTGTATAAAAGACACCCGTCCAAAGCCTCAAACAGTCAGACTCCAAACAAAACCAGGGCCAAGACCAAAGAGCTGTCAAAGGACACCAGGAAAATATTGTAGACCTGAACCAGGCTGGGAAGAGTGAATATACAATAGGCAAGCAGGTTGGAGTGAATAAATCAACTGTGGGAGCAATTACAACTTACAAGACCATTGAGATAATCTGCCTTGATATGGGACCCCACACAAGATCTCGTCCCGTGGGGTCAAATGACCATGAGAACCGTGAGCAAAAATCCCAGAACTACATGGAGGGACCTGATGAATGACCTGCAGAGAGCTGGGACCAAAGTAACAAAGGCTACCATCAATAACACACTACGCAGAGAGGGACTCAAATCCTGCAGTGCCAGGTGTGTGTCCCTGCTTAAGCTAGTTCATGTCCAGGCCAGTCTGAAGTTTGCTAGAGAGCATATGGATAATCCAGAAGATGATTGAGAGAATATCATGTGGTCAGATGAAACCAAAGTAGAACTTTTTGGTAAAGACTCAACTCGTTATGTTTGGAGGAAGAAGAATGCTGAGTTGCATCCAAAGAACACCATACATACTGTGAAGCATGGGGGTGGAAATATCATGCTTTGGGGCTGTTTTTCTGCAAAGGGGACAGGACGACTGATCCGTGTTAAGGGAAGAATGATCAAGGCCGTGTATCGTGAGATTTTAATCCAAAACCTCCTTCCATAAGTGAGAGCATTGAAGATGGAATGTGGCAGGGTCTTCCAGCATGACAATGATCCCAAACACACCGCTCGGGCAACAATGGAGTGGCTCCGTAAAAAGCATTTCAAGGTCCTAGAGTGGCCTGGCCAGTCTCCAGACCTAAACCCCATAGAAAACTTGTGGAGGGAGTTGAAAGTCCGTGTTGCCCAGCAACAGCCCCAAAACATCACTGCTCTAGAAGAGATATGCATGGAGGAATGGGCCACAATACCAGATACAGTGTGTGCAAACCTGGTGAAGACTTACATGAAACACCCGTCATTGCCA
>JAYDZG010000001.1:23330533-23346195 GCA_034509265.1 Microcambeva bendego | reverse complement strand
AGACTATAATATATTTCAGTGTCATATATTTCATAATCCTGCTACAGTGCAAATTACAGCTCCCAATATTACACACATAGTATGTATTGACATTTATCCCCCTTACACAATGATGTTTTTAGCTGCTTGAAGATGAAAGAATTTGGAAATCTGGAAAAAAGCTCCACTATGGTGAGTTTAGCCATAGTGCTGGTCTGAGCAGTAAGAGAAAGGCTTACCTATTTTGTCTTTCAATGTTCTGCAACTCCCTATGATCTTTTTTCAGGTGCTTGGTGAGAGAGGTAAAATACTCTCGAAGTAAGTTCTGGAAGGGCTGCTGCTTCTCTATGTTGATTATCTCACTAGGAGGAAAGTTTAAGTTGAACTTCTCCGCTGCACTCTTCACGCGACGAGGTATCAGGCCAGCAATGTCGTCGCCACAGTGCTTACAGAAGCTGATCACTACCGAAACATGGGTATGGGTTTCTCGATCCGTGCTGATGATGTTTTTCAGCTGTTCGTAGATGAGTGAAAGTCCCTCCTTATCAGTAAAAAGGCCCACAATGGTGAGTTCAGCAATAAAGCGCAGGTCAGTGCGCAGTTTGCTTACGTTTGGAGCTTTCTCTTCCTTACGTGCTTCAAAGTGCCTCTTCCAGGCCGCCAGCAAGAGTGGAGCAAAGTCTGTGTAGCGCTGGTGGAAAAGGGAACACAGGTGTACGGCACAGCCCACGTCAGAGATCTTTAGCTTGGCCTCAACAAGCGAGCTCACCGCCTCACCAATGTATTTGCTGAGGTTGAGAGTGTCGAAGTCGTGAGTGAGCGAGCTGCGCTGCTGCTCCGTGAGTGTACGGAGCTTTTTGACAAAGGCTGTGTTTTTCTTGAGGCTGGAATCCAGGCGGCTGAAAAAGGCTTCCTCTGGACGACTCTCCTGAGCATGCTGGTTCTTTCCACGCAGTTCCTTTCTGCTTTGGTGTCTCTCCCAGGACTCCTGGTGCAACTGTTTAGCTTCTTCCTTCTCTCTATAGACAAGAGATAACATCATTTAGAACTGCTGTTTCTGCATCTCAACTCTAGTGTTTATAATTTCAAAAGATGCTGTCATTATTCCCACTAATTATCTCCAAATATAAGAATTAGTTTAAATTTTAATTGTAATTAATTATCTTGTAATAGAAAATTGTGAACAGTAAAACTGTTGCTAAAATTCTTAAAATATCAGATTTCTTTTCTCTCATCTCTCTCAAATCCTAAAAAAATGAGCTGGCATGAACTATAGATAGACATAAACAAATCAGATAGCTGATCCAAAAGTAGGCAGAGACCTTTCATTCCTTCCAGATTCAGGACACCACGATTAACATTACTCAACAGACAAAGTACTATGATGTTTCTTTTAATGAAAGGCAAAGATGTATTTGACAAAATAGATTTGAAAACAGGAACCGCTTAAAATGTAGTCTGAATTACATTTGGTATGATATCACAATTTGGACTTCGATACAAATACCGAATGAAGTATCACTATTCTCGACACCAAAACAAAATTCTTACACATAATGTAAAATAACTGAGGTGAAAACAAAAATTAGAATGCCAAAGTTCATTCTTGCCCAGGAAAAAGTATTTTATAGTGAAACTGTAAAATATTTATGATTCTAGTATGAACTTTTGTGTTCATTTCCAATCATGGTAAATTCGGATATTGAATTATTGTCCAGGCCTACAAAATACAAATAACCAAGTTCTATTTAAACATAACCTTCTTGTTCTATAATCACATGCCTGAAAGTTTCATTAAAATAATTAAATAAATACTTATTGATGAATGTGTTAGTTTAGTTGTATTCATTAATTTGAGTGTGTGTCAGAGAGAGAGAGAGAGAAGTAATGTTACTTTCTGGTGTGATATTGTGAGGTTAATTACTGTACTCTCACTGCTCAGTTTCACAAGAGATTCGAATCGAATTCAAAATCAAAATGTTACTGATTCTAATCGTTTACCATGCGAGAATCTCAAAGGAGATCCTTTTATTCCCAAGCACCATAAAAAAACGTACTTGAGCTGTGCTGCCTCCTCCTCCTTTTGTCGCTTTGCTTCTTCCTCCAGCAGCTTCCTTTCTTGTTCCTCCTTCAACTTTCGCTCTTCTTCTTCTTTCCTCTTCTGCTCCTCGTCAGCCTTCTGTTTTTCTTCTTCCTTCTTTTTGCGCTCTTTTTCTTCTTTCTTCTTTTTCTCCTCCTCCACTCTCCGTTTCTTTTCATCGGCTGATTTTCCACTTTCTTTCTTAGTGCTCATCTTGCTCTCATCTTTACCTTTCTCTCTGGAGAAGGTAGTTCGTCTATCCCCTTCTCTGTCCTTTTCTCTCTCCTTGTTACTGAAGGAAGCCGACTCTTTCTCATCCATGTTCACTGATTTTTTGCGCTCAGCAGGCATTCTGCTGAAATAGAGAAAATCCTTTAACTGACAATGCCCCAATTAATAATTGCAGCCATTGCCAATTTAGATACATGAATCTAGTGAAACCAAGTGTTGGTTTCTGAAGTAAACTTGTCATTGGATCACAGTGGCTCAAATGTGAAATATTCCAGCAGATCAATGCTTTCAGGCAAGTATTGGTTATACTACATATGACTGTTAAGAGAGAGCTGAGCTATCACGCACAAACCTCTGACTGGATACACATCAGAGGACACATGTTGTGGTCCGGCTCTCCATGATCAGGCAATTCATATTGACTAAATTGTAAGGTAAAGAAAGGGTGGGGCAGATTACTGCAGTCAACACTTATGAGCAAAAGGTAAAGTGCACGGGTGCACTGGTCTTATTCATCTAAAAAGCTAGTCTAAAATAAAATGGTGCACTTCTTGATTTGACAGATTTGTGACATTAACAGTGGATCAAAACAAAAAATCTATCAAATGCAAATGTTTTACGTGGGGTTTGTCTTTTCAAAGTCAAAGCAATAAAATGCCAATTTCAGATTACTTTTCTGTAAAACTGATCAATCATTTCTTCCCTTTAGCCAGGCTTTATTGTCAAATCTGCCCTCTATAGGGACATATATTTAATATAAAATAGCAATGGTTTATGCAAGGTAGTTAAAGCTGCACTTATGTTTGTTTAGTCATTATAGAATAATCAATTCACAAAGTTGTAAAAAAAAACAAAAACAAAAAAACAAAAAAACACACAGTTATGGACACATTTGTATCTCCAATTCACGTTGCATGTTTTGAACTGTTGGAGGAAGCTAGAGCATCCGGAAAAAACCCAAACTAACTCCGATCACCCCACTTGGGGAATGAACCTAGGACCTTCTTGCTGTGAGGCGACAGGGGCTAATTAGTACAAGACCTGTGAAAAGGCTTACCAATAAAGTGCATGAATAAAATATAACTTCATTCTAAACGTCATATCAACTGCTATTTCTATTATCAGACTAAAAAGAGCTTGAACGTGTTCGCTTGATAAAATCATCAGCTGTTGAGTACGCTAATAACATGTTAGCAACATTTTAACGTAAAACGTTGTGTGTGTGAAAGTACGTTAGCTGCCTGTAAATACAAAGTAACACCACAACGCGTAAGGTACAACGTATGTGGCTTATTATAAAGCTATAAACTCTTTATTCGCGTATGTGTCTGACTAATTGATTTTTAATTCAACTTAATGGTGCGCACATGCCCACGTTAACGTTGACTAAGTTTATTAGCTAGCTAGCTAACAGCTATCAATGAGTATTGAAACTTTACGAGTCGTAATACGAATTTAATTAAAATTCATTTAACAACAAATATATTTAAAATGTTTACATATTTTAAAAAAATGCGATGTTTACAATAATGCTATAATTTCTTAACCGCGTCTTATGAAGAACTGTCAGTTTTAGCTTTAGCTAGTAATAGCTGGTGTCAATCTCTGGCCACCGAGCGAGGTTTGTGTGTAAACACTGGCATCATTAACTCCGCCATTGTTTATACAAATAAACACAGCCAGGCCAAACATTCATAAGCTAATATTGGCATAAGCATAAACATTGTATCTTACCTTCACAACGTGAAATAGAAAACATAGGTTTGTTTTGATAAAAACGGTTGACTTTCGACTAGCTTTTTGGAGACAGGACCCCAATCCTAGCGCCTGAACAAAATGCAATCGCGTTAGTTTTGTGTTTCAAATCTCACCTCATCTTTCTACATAGTGTGTCTAACTAGTGCACCAACATTGGTGGCTACATTTTTCTTATAGCAAATGTGGGTAAGTACGGTTTGGGACGCAATAACCATATACATATCGATAATCTACCATAATATGAAACAAAGATGGCAGGTAGCTTCTTTTTAAAACTAGTTTTTCTTACATACAATTTAGTACGGTCGCCTTGTCGGTCTAACACACGGACCATACTAAATCGAAAACGGAAACATGAACACATTTGTAGATGCTAAACGGAATGTTACTTTACAGTACACTGTATTTATTGTATATTTTAATTAACCACATGTTTACTAAAACGCACGCACACAATATGATTCCATCAATTACTGTTCTAATTAAAATGTTTTTTTCCTTTCAGTTTATTGACAATATGTTTATGTTTACATACTTTAGGGATTCTCTACATACATAGACCACTCCTAAAAAAGTTAGGGATTTTTGTCTTCTGAAATTTCAGGATGAACCTAAAATGCACAGGGGAACTTGATGTGACCTCATCATTAATTGAGTCCTTGTTTCACTGCATGAACAACACAGGCCTAATTTCATTGATGACAATGCTCCAGCTCATAGAAGTCGCATCATTAGGGAACCTCAAATGGAGTGGCCTGCCTTTTATACAGACCTGAATCCCATTTTTTTTAAAAACCTAAGGGATTGCAAAATGTTTTTAAAACAATTGTTATGGTTGCAAAATGTTTTTTTTTATTCTAGATAATAATAACACTTTGTAAGAAGCAGTTTAGCAAAGACTACTGGCTTTTGGAACTGTGTAAACAGTATATCCCTTCACAGCAGTGTGGTGGCACTGGCAGGGTAATGATATGGCAGTGTCTGGTGCAGACACTGGGGCAACAGCATACTGTAATCAGAAATCAACACAGGTGAAATTATACATTAAGGTTAACACAAACTGGGCACAGAAAAGCACATTGGAACAACAAGGTAATGTACTGTGCATAAAACAGGTGGATAACTGTCAGTAATTGTATTTCCACAAAGAAACATTTAGAAAATGTTAACATAACATAATGCCTGGGTCTGGTAGTGTAATTTCATTGATGACAATGCTCTAGCTCATAGAGGTCGCATCATTAGGGAACGGCTGCTGGTGACTGGGGAACCTCAAATGGAGTGGCCTGCCTTCCCTACAGACTTGAATGCCATTATAAAACCCTAAGGGATCGGCCGAGTTGCCGTCTAGAAGCTCGTAACTCTGTACCCCAGAAGACTTGAGAGCTGGCCTTTTACGATAAGTGGGATGCCATGGCTTAGCATATACATAAACATGATAAAGGAAATGATGAAAATTTTATATGAATGTAAAGATACCATTAGTTTTAACAGCTACCACAGAAAAGAACACTATTTAAACCACTGTACACTTTAAACAAATGTACACATTTGTGAGATAATGTTTTTATATATTTAATTTACTTATTTATTACTTATTAGTATGTATTTCTTTTGCTCATTCATATAGACACCACAAAAAGTTATATGTTGTTAAAATTGTTAAAATGTTGCAGGAAACCTAGTTAATAGCAGTTTAAGAAGTTACATATTTAACAAGCAACCAACACACTAGTCATCTATGTCATGTAATCCAACCCCTATTAAAATAAAGACATATACATATATCAAAAATTTGCACAGAAGAATTTAGACAAATCAGTATATGTCAAACAAAAGAGATTCAAGCTTAGTATATTAATATAAAAAAAAAATAATGATCACAAAATACCATTCCAACAGTTAAGTATTGAAGTATAAGCATTATAAGGTGCATCTCTCACAGTGACCCTCATATCATAATGATAGGAAATTGTGAATGTTTTATCAACTGAAATGGAACCACAATGCCACATAATTCCAATTATTTCTTGTCAGAGATGACTCAAAGCTGTGATCACCAGCATCCACTTTGCAGAAGTACACTTTAAGTGTACTAACAAACAAACAGACAGACAAACAAACAGTTGAATACTGTCACTATTAAAATTAATGGTAGCCTGAATTTCAGCCTGTTGACAGCGTGTTTATTTGTTAGTTTTGCTGTGTACTGTTTTAACATAATTAAGTAACAGGACATGTTCATAGAGCAGTTTTGGATTTAGCCTTAAAGTCCTCATTTTGCTCCTAGATCCTTTTTAATGCTTTTATAGAGCTGAAGCAGAGCATCACCCCACAGCTTTCTTTGATGACCTGGGCTGCTCTGTGCTAGTCGCTGAGCTGTGTAGACCATAGTGAGCACTGTCCGCTCAAAGTCTTCACTGCTCAGAGACCACCGTTGTTCTAACTGATGGCAAAGTCTGCGGATGTCAGACAGTGTCCTCGGTAGAATATCCTCGCACACCACCTTGAGAGACGTAAGTCTCCTCAGGGAGGCCAGCTCCCCATCAGCTATGTGAAGAACACCATCTTCCTCATATAGACCGGTCCACAGCACCTGATACATAAATGGAGACAATGACGGCTGAAATGTCTTGCTGAAAATGTTCCTTCAGCTTTTTTGGGATATGAATATGAATCTGGCAATGTACAGCCAAGTTCACTCTCTGGTTAACATGTACAGTCATTAAATAATCACAGAAACAAACAAGATATAATAAAGGAACTGTCAGGTTAGGCTGAATATAAATAGACATCGATTATACACACATTCCTTAATCTATATTTAGTTCAACAGTACAAAGAAATAATGTCAACTGAACAACTTTTTGGATCATTAGCATTTAAATTGTATATAAGCATTTAATGGCTGCAGCAAGTTCAGGAAAAAACATGACATTTTTCTTAACAAAACACAGGAATTGTTTAAAAACCAAGGGAACCAGTTGTTATGGTTGCAATTATCTTTTAATTCTATATAATATAAACACTTTGTTAAGCAGGTTAGAAAATACTACTGGCTTTTGGAATTGGGTAAACAGTATATCCCTTCAAAGAAGTGTGGTGGGTAGTGATATGTCAGTGTGTGGTGCATACACTGGGGCCACAGCATACTGTAATCAGAAATAAACACTGGTGAAATTATACATTAAGTTTAATAGAAACTGGGCAGAGAAAAGCTATTATACATTGGAACAACAAGGTAATGCACTGTGCGTAAAACAGGTGGATAAAAGTCAGTATGGTAATTGTATTTCCACAAAGAAACATTTAGAAAATGTTAACAAGAACTAGCACAAAACAAAAAGCTGATTTGTACTCTGGGCAAACTTTGATGGTACCACAGCAGCACTAACTTGATGTTGCATGTCTATATTGATTAATCACGGAGATCTTGTAATACTGTATATATTTCTTCTGCCACACACTTTTGCTGCGTTGGGCTTGTAATTTTTGTGGTTGCCATGGCAATTAAAGTGCAAAAAGCTTTGATCAAGGAACACCACTTTGTTTATGTCGCGTGGAATGTACATTGTTGGGTAAATGTGTAGGTTAGAATCTGGCTTTTCTGTGTGCTGGATGTAATGAGATGTGGCTACATCTGTTTTATTTCTGGTTAAATTCAAGCACTTTGCTTTCTAAAAAGAATGCTATAGACACTTTGTGTTGCATTTTATTGACCATGGAAATCTAAATTTGATCATTTGTACAAATTTAGTTGTATGTTATATTATCATGCCATACAGTATATTGTTGAAATAAAATAAGCTTAAATGAGATTCATTAGATTAATTGACTAATAGATAGAAAAATAATTGTTGGTGGCAGCTCTAATATAATTTCTTTTTTTTTTTTTTTTTCAGACAAACAGCCCTGGTTCTGAACTGGTTTGCTTAAGGGGAAATGAGAAGATCTGGTGGTCAATGCCCAACCCAGCTGCCCCCATAACCATTATTATCACCATCACCCAATATCCAGAGTAACCACTGTGTGCAGCACAGGCAACCGAAAACCAATTTCAGAGACTTCTAGACATGTTGGATTGTCTGGCTGGAAGATCCCATCCACCCTATGCGAAGACAATCAGTATGTATGGGGATACACAATCTGCAATGATGTTTGCAATAAGTTTGCAACAAGCTCAAGGTCAGGCTTCCATATTTATTTATTTATATTCATTCATTTATTCATTCATTTATTCCAAGTAAAGAAATACAAACACAATAGTCAGCTATTGTCATAACAAACAAAATAGCATACTGTTGAGAAAGGGCTAAGAAGAAGTAAATAACTTGTATATATACTTTTGGTCAGATATTGTATATATCTGGAAATACTTCCTTTCATCAAAACATCCTGGAAACTCTCAGATCATACTAACCTGGCCTGCTGATGCTGGTTTACTTGGTCCATTACTAAGAAGCTTAGACCATTTCTCTTCATGGAAATAAGTCGTGGATATAAAGTCAATACTTTTAAAACTTCACTACTTTATCTATCGTCTGACAGGTCTTTTTCTGCATCATTAAAGATTGGCAACAAATTCAGATTACAGCTACAAGGAATACCCCAGAACAATCTGGGAAGGAACCACTCACAGTCAAAATCAAAATACCAGCTATAGGATTGTGCTGATCGAAACAAAGAGTTAGCTTCTATAAAATCTGTTAGTCAGACCCACTGCATTTGACTATGATACAACACAGTACCTGACATGAGTTTACACTGGCAGCATAATGCTAATGTAATACTATTGAAGAATGTCTAGCTGTGTTAGTAAAATTATAGAAGAATAGAAAATGTTAGTTTATGATAATCCTAATACAACCAAATGCATTCTCACCATGTTTAACAGTCATTCAGATAAAACAAGAACTGAGCGGCAGGCTGTAGAAGAATTTGCAAAATCTGGACAACCATGGATACAGTTGTCTGGGGCAGGCTTATAGTGTAAATAACTCTTTCTTATCCAGTAGTTTTAAGAAGTTAATTAAACTAATCAATCACTGCATTGTTAACATCACATTATTATGTGCATCATTTACCGTAGACAATTTCCATTTGAAAATTGTACATTGTAGATGAAGTGAAGAAATTAAACATTCGCAGTTGGCTCATGTTCAATGAAAACTTTGGAAGCGTTAACCAAATAACAGGTTGTACCTTTTTCTCATTTAAACATGTCCAATTGCATTACGGGCTGCACGTTGGCATAGCAGGTAGTACTGTCATAGCGAGAAGGTCCTGGGTTTGATCCCCAGGTGGGGTGATCTAAGCTCCTTTCTGTGTGGAGTTTGCATGTTCTCTCTTTGTCCCCATGGATTTCCTCTAAGGTACTCCAATTTCCTCCCCGTTTTTGTGCCTTGCGCCCGTTGAAGAGCTGGGATAGGTTCCAGCACCCCTACGCAACCCTAATTAGGATTAGTGGTTTAAGAAATGAACTGAACAATTGCATTATGTTTTCTCACTGCTGACTGTTCCATATCCCCTCAAACAAAAGCTCACATTTTTTTCACCTACATGAGACAAGGTATTATGCCAGTCCGCGCACAGAGAGCCACACCCTGTTCAGCTCTATTACCAGACTTGTGAAAATGCCATTAAACAGCCAGCAGAGGTCACAGTTTGCTCAGTCACATGGAGTCCCTGTGTGGCTTGTTCTTTTCCATGAACAACAGCCAATCAGCCAATCATGATCACTGCGCCACCTGAGCATCTTAACTGCAATCACTATTTTATTAATAAATGTAATTTCAAATAAATGTACAGGTAGATAGTCAAATCACATTGTGTAA
This sequence comes from Microcambeva bendego, assembly GCA_034509265.1. NCBI lineage: Eukaryota > Metazoa > Chordata > Actinopteri > Siluriformes > Trichomycteridae > Microcambeva > Microcambeva bendego. Next base: position 23,336,313 of record JAYDZG010000001.1, on the reverse strand, counting down.
AATGAATGCATGCCAAATCATTGAGGAAGTGCTAGCAAAGCATACCTCATAAAGCAAGTTGGCATCCTCCACAGACTTCTGAAATGAGGGATTAATCAGAGCTGGTGTCCCTCTCTTAATTCGATAAGCAGATGGGTACAATGCTATGGAAAAATAAGACTCAGTCAGCATTTTTATTTATTTTGTTCTTTGAATTACAATAAAGCAAATGTTTAAAACATTTAATAGATGTATTGTCTGGAATGTATAAGTACTAATGTTTGGTATAAAGATGCCCCATCCACATAAAAGTGATGGCCTCTCACATGACTTTAATATTTCAAAGTAAACTGACATCTGTGTGGCAGACTTTTTGCTATGAGTCTGTTTCACATCAACCACACATTATTGCAAAATCAGAGACTGTTGTACCCCACAGCTCTCAATGCTAGGATGTATATAGCTTAAGACTGACTTTTAAATATTCCTTTTTCGATACAGAAAGTCATAAAGGTTTCTTTCATTCATTCATTAGTTTATTTTCAAAACTATGATAATACGTATCCTCAGGTCATAAACAAATATTGAGAAAAGTTAAATAAAGGTGGGGAAAAAAAATAAAAATAATGTAAGAACATTTTGTGTTAACCTGGGCTTAAACTACTTTTATAGCATGCAAAAACGATTTAAAAATGTGAAAAGGGCACAAATAAGCTTGCTGAACAGCCCATTTTAAACCCATGGGTACTTCATTTGAAGCTACTCTTCTCATGTCAACACAATAGCTTCAATTTTTTTTAGGATTTGGACAAGTTTTTGGATTGTAGGATTTGTGCTCATTTAGTCAAAAACCTTTTGTGAGGTCAGATATGATGTTGGATATAATATGTAGGGCTGAGATCAAAAAAGCCTGTTCAGTTTGTTGGCAGGTGTACATTCCTTTCAGAGGTTAAAGTCCGAACAGTGTTACAGCATGGCTTTTAGCCAAATCTGGCCATAATTAATTTTTAAATGGAATTCAAAGATGAGACATGTAGTTGATACTGTCTATTTTCTGTTTTTATTGGTGTGCTTCATTAAAAGTACGACCATTAAACCCTAAAAGTGTTGAGTTGAATGTAATACTACAATGTGTAGAATTATAGAAGATGAAAACTAGCTAAATGTTTGGCCTGTTTTTAGCATGCATATGGACTAATTTTAACAAATTTCATTTAACTACAATATATTTTTTAGTTTGGGTTCTGAGGTTGAATAATTCAACAACCAATATGTATTATTAGGTGGATAAAGTTGAGTCCAGGCTCTTTGCAGACTTTGTTGACATTGTTGTCATTTATTTAGGTAAACTTTTGTAATTTATTTAGATGTATGCTAAATGCTGAAAATGCAAATGTAGTGTTACCCAATTCAGATTTTCAGATGAACCACTGTAGAATAAACGAAATTGTACTAACAAAGCCCTTTTTGCACCTGATAAAATTATTATCGTTTAATGTTAATATTCTGATTCAGCTTTGTTATTGAATTAGCTCTAGCTAAATTGTTTGTTGTTGTGTCCAGATTAAGAAAAGCAGCAAAGTACTAAGCCTATTGATTAAAGTAATACAAACTGTCTGTTTCAGTTACTGATACAGATATTTTAGACACTTTGTCTAACAGTTTAGTGCAATTCAAACTGGCAATTCAAATTGGCAATGGAGTTTGCCAAACATTCTGTATCTATTTTTTTGGGAATGTGTGTGTTTGAAAAGTAGTTTGCTTTCCAATGAAGCAGCAAATCCTACAATGCTTTAGAAGTCTGAATACAGAAATAACAGAGGAATGAAGGTTTAGATTAACAACAGATTTTTTTCTGTCTATTTATTTTACAAATACCATTTTCTTGAAAGCTGGGACATTTTACATTTTATGTGAAAAAAATAATTTGTATTGTGTTAGTTCTTTGAGGGAGAGTTGTCGATAAGTTCAAAAGAAACATTTCTCAGTGTGAGACAGAATAATTTTAGTGGGAATTTTATCATAAACCAAACATACCATTCAGACATACTCTAGAAATCTGGAGAAATCTGTGAATGTGTTATGTTGAAGCCATCAGAGGACATTGCTTAAGAAAACATTCGGCTACTATGCTAAAGATAGACACATTTTCTTTAAACTACTTTAGAACAACCATTATAACAGATTGCTGCTGCATCAAGAAATTCAACAAAAAAACATAATTATGCAAAGAAAAAATCAAACATACTTACTCTACAGTACTATACAGAGTTTACTGTGTCAGAGCTTATCTCCGATAGAAGGAACTAATCTTTGTGCCAAAAATAAAAATGACCACCTAGACTGTAGTCAGCAAAAGGTTCAAAAACCATGTCATGATTTAGGAGTGCATCACATATTTTCTAATGCATTTTACAATGCATTTTGTTAAACGGTGTAGACACAACTTGTATTTTCACATTTGTTTGCACCTGGTACAATTATGTCAACACTAAACTTTATGTTAAACCTCTCTATTAGTGTTTACCTTTTCTCCATTGAAGTGCATCAGATACAGAAAAATGCCAGAGAACCAAAGACAAAATCACGATAGTTGCAGACTCCATGCTCTCCTCTGATCTCTCTCTCATGGATTTACTTTTTGTCACCAGTGCATTTTACAAGGACTTAAATCCACACAGTCAAACATGTTATGTCTGCAGTTCACTCATAGCACTAACTGTCAATTCCATCCTCCTCCTTTTCCCTGCCTGGCGCTCCAGATCAACCTCTCCAACACACATACTCTTTCTTCTTCTGTCAGAGTAAGTTATGTTTTTCAGGAAGCAGATGGAGAATAATGTTCATCTGGAACTCATCATCACCTAAAGACATGCCTACTTTCTTTACTCTGCTGATACATTAAAGCCTGGTTAATTTACATATATTTATCTGTCAGGTTTTTTAAAACCAGCTTACAACTGAATAAAAACACAAAAGGCAAAATGCATAGCAGTTGAGTATTATTTGACTTGGCGATCCTGGCTGTTTTTCTTCCTTGCCTGAAATAAGTGCAACCTAAACTACTAAGGCCAGTCAGTGCTGTAATCCAGTTTGGACAGAGTGTGACACTGACCCACTTGCTCACTTACTTGCTTGCTTGCTCATTCGCTCCTCATTCATACACACCTAGCTGCAGTAAAAGTATCCAATTCTTTAACGGCCTGTTTAAAGGAGGAATGTTTAAGCCTATATGTCAATGACAGGAGACGACCATACTTCTTGAATCAGAATATATTTATTGTCATAACAGCAAGTATAATGAAATTAAGGTGCAATACAAACGATATTTACAAAACGATCATTTTAAGAAACTATAATTTACGTATAAATCCTAAGTATGCCACATTAAAGTACTAATCCTGTTGCTACTAATTCCCAAACAAAGTAAAACGTTTCAGAAACATGCACATTGCAGATGGCACACATATCAAGCTATTTGAAGCTAAAGCACTTCCAGAATTACAGGAACACCAATGGGTTTCAGTGCCAAGTACTTCATCGGGTGACTTCAAACATGCATTTTTTCAGAAACCACTCGCAGGAGCTGTAATATCCGTCCAGTAGTGCTCAGTCACACCAGATGTTCATAGAGAGTTTTCCAGGAAACCATAATGGCCGAGTGACACTGCCTTAGGAACTCAATACATGGACTGCTTTGTCAGCTTCAAGAAAAGTCCAGCCACAAGTCAGTGACCCATCTGGCTAATCTTGCACTAATTTACATCAAGGACATAAATACTTTTTAAAATATTTTTCTGTTGTTTTCTCTCAATGTGTTTCTGATAGAAACCTGTTTACCAACCTGAGGTTGAAACTCACAAGTGGAGACTTTTGTGCAAACAGTTTTGCTCCTGCTAGATATGAGGGGTAACTAGCATGTTTTTGCCAAAATTGCAAGAATCTCAGAACTAGACGGAATTATAAAATAACTGAAATGCTTGTTTACTTTATTAGCATTATATTTGCTAGTTATAATGTTTGGTTTAAATTAATTTTCAGTATCTTAGTCTTTTATAATGGGTCCCTGCTGAGTCTGGAGGGAGGGGGAGAGGGAGGGGGAGAGAGGGAGGGGGAGAGAGAGGGAGGGATGGAGGGATAGAGGGAGGGTTTGAGGGAGAGAGAGAGAGAGAGAGAGAAATGTCAGTTATTTTTTCAGTGATGTCAGTTAGTTTATCAATGATGATCACCAATGCTACATAAAGACTTTATGGTTTCTTGTGGTAGTGTTTTATCACTTATGGTTTATCTTTCATCTGACAGTAAGATAAATCAAATCTTTAATTATCCATTTTATAGACAGTGCTTCTCTTTCTTCTGCTGCATATTTCAGTTCTGATGGAGTCAACTTTGGACTGCTGTAAACACTCAATGTTCCTTACTTGCCACATGCTGCATCAAAACTGCTCCCAGTTCTGTCACTGATGCATATGTCTGCAAATCAAATGGCTGTTTAAAATCTGGGTTTACCAGTATTGTTTCAAAAATTCTTTTGTACCCACTAAATATTTAGTGACTGGCCTTCCTGCATCAGATACATAAGAGAAGACTTAAGGTAGTAGCGGGCTAAACCAAGGAATGCACATGTCAGGTTTTATATTTCAGGTCAAGAAAAGGTTTCACCCTTTGTTTTCCCCTGCTGTTTGAGGAGGCCTCAACTAATCTGGTATCCAAGATATTGGGGCCCAGACAGCTTTAAGTATTTTTTTTCTATTAGCACTGGCCTCACAGAGTATGTTGAGCAGCTTTTGGGGGTGTATGAGATGTTACACCCAGCTTTCTAGGTGGAAAACAAAATTGAGGTCATAGGTCACAGCAAGGCCACTAAAACTGATGAAGGCCCAATGAAGCCCAAAGACAACTCTGTACTGCCAGAAGTGACTCTTCTGGCATGCCTCTGTTACCAGAAACCTTTAGTGAGAGCCAATGTGATCTCCAAAAGCAAAAGTTTAGATTACACAAGTTAGTACAGTACAAAGTCCCATCCTTTTACAGACTTTACTCATTTCCCTTATTTTTCCCAAATAGCCTGTCATAATGCCTGAGTAACTCTGTAGTGTGCTCCTATCACTACCCATGGGGACATCTAACAAGGTATTTATAATGTGGATTATATGGGTTTGATCTGGGGCATACATAAAGATGTCCCTGATTTAATTCCTGAGTTATTTTTGCTCTTTAGAGCTCATTCATGGGCCTTTCTGTGAGCCAGTATAAATAAGGAAGGTACTGGCTCAATCAAATTGTATCGAAGATTACAATTATAGGTTTACCAACCACCATGTCACTTTTATTGGTATAGTTAATACTTAACAAGTATTAACTTTGTCAAGTGGCCCAAAATTGCAGTTCAATATTTAAGGGCTAAAACCATTAATCTGTCACGTGGTTAACACCAGGTGGTTAGTCGGTCTGAAGCTGGACAAGCTCACTATGGGCCTGCTCCAGTGCTTGCTGGACCTCTTGAGGCTTCTTAAGAAGCAGCCATGGCCTGGTGGTTAGAGAACTGGGCTTGTGATCGGAAGGTTGCTGGTTTGATTCCTTTCCTAAAGCTGACAGGTCATGACTGACGTGTCCTTGAGAAAGGCACCCAACCCCTAACTACTCCCTGGATGCCATGGCAAGGGCTGTTCACTAGTGTTTGTTTTACTGGAGAGATTAGTTTAAATGCGAAGGTACAGGGGCTGGACAATGAAACTGAAACACCTGTCATTTTAGTGTGGGAGGTTTCATGGCTAAATTGGACCAGCCTGGTGGCCAAT
>JAYDZG010000001.1:23260218-23277924 GCA_034509265.1 Microcambeva bendego | reverse complement strand
CTAGGTTGGGCTGGGAGTTCTGGGTATTGTAGTTTCCGTGAGCGGCGGTGGAGGGAGAACCCGGAAGTGTGACACACTTTTTTTTAATAAAGAGGCATGTGGAGAGTATTTTTAAGTGAGAAGCACCTACCCTGTCATTAGACAGAACTTTTTTCTACTCCTAGTCAGTTTAATTTGTAAATCAATGCCGTTCAGTAAAATATTGTCCTGAACAAATATGTCAGAGTGAATGTGTCCGAACAGATTCACAGTGTTACTTTGAGCGGTGAATCTCACCCTCTTCCTTAACCAGTCGTTCTCATCCATGTGACCTGATGTCTTTATATAAAAAATTCAGCTTAAAATTGAGATGACAGCATATCATTTTTATAGTTCAGGAGGCATTCAAACATAACTCGGTAGGTATGAGTTGCTGGATTAGATGATCACCCAGAACTGTTACGTTGCCCTGACAACCACTGCACTCCCGGCTGATTCCCTCCCTGATTAGCTTCACCTGCAACTCGTTACAGCCCAATGACTCCGCTACTTAAATCTTCCATTTGGCTTCTGCCCATGCCAGAGGATTTCTTATGTTTCCACATTATTTTCTTCCAGCTCCAGTCATCGAGCCGATTTATCGCATTCGTATACTACTAACTGAAGCCTGCTTCCGTTTTTCTGTTCATGTGTTTTTTTCATTTTGGAATACTCTGCCTGCCGTGTGCCAGCTTTTTCCAGTTACTGACATCCCGCTGTTTGGATCACGTCCGCACGGAGCTCCAACCTGTCAGTGATTGCTCAGTCCTCAGGTACCCCTCTTTCAATCTCGTCCTTCCCTTCACGCCCTCCTGCCGTGCACGTTCTCCAGCCTCTGCCGCCACCCATTTTATCACTCACCCTGTGTGTCCAGATCAAGCCTCACCAGCTATCATTCGGCATTTTCAACATGCCCACCTAATGTGCACATTCTCCAGCCTCTGCCATTCAATCGTTCGCCCTGCGAGTCTCCAGCTTCCAGTCTGCATCCAACCAGCCCACCTGCCCCAACTCTCTTTGTTCAATAAATTCCATTTAAACTGTCATTCCATTCTCCAGTGTCGTGTGTGGGTTGGTTTTCTGGTTTCCTTGAGCTACGGACCATCCACTTTTGAAAAAATTGATGCGATAGGATAGTTAATCAACCCTAGTTTTGCATTGTCTGTTTAGTTTAGTGTTGTTTAGTTTGATGTATTCTTCACCATTTCCAGTGACATACAATTTCATTCCCAGTCTAGGGAGAGAGCAACGATCTCTCAATATGTGTATTTCTCAATGCTGGTCTGAATGCATGGTACAGAAAAATTGTTTAATTCTGATTTTACACAATTATGTTAGACTATGTTTATCTTTTTTCTTTTGAAGTAGGTTGCTTGATGCTTGTCTTTTTTACTCCCATGACACTGGATCTGCTTTTAGAGGTGTTGCGTCTTTTATTATATATGATTTTGTCTCCGACCTGGAGGATGATTTGACCCTTCACTCTGATTGTTAATTGAACATGATGTCATTTTTGACATCTTTTACAATGCCTTTGAAAACATTTTAGCTTTCTGAACTGTATGTGAGAAGAATTTTATAATAATCCATACCATTATACCTAAAATGTTATAGTTCATGTTAGAACTTTTATTAACACTGTATTGCATGTTGCAACTCTCCCTAAATTGACACCCATTACATATCTTGTGTTAGCTTGACAAAAATGTTTGACAGATTAAAATATTTTACAATATTGCACTCCAAAAATCCATACACTTTGACCCAAATATGAATTCAAACAATTTTTTTTTCCTTGAAATCTCATGACTGGAGAAAAAAGCAATGTTACAACTGTCCCACTCTCCCCTCATTAACTGTGATAGAAAGGTAACATTTGCCAATCAATTCATCAGGTAATGACATCATGTATAATCAGAGTTTAATGAGAAAATTGAGTATAACTTCAGGTTTGGTTTAACTTAACGTGCCAGGGAGCAAGTTAGCTTCAGAGTGTTAGTTGCTCTGACTCTTAATTTTAGTTTATGGAAAAGAAAACTCAGAGTTTTCGATAATTTTGAGTTAACTTAGCCAGTTTAATCACTTAACCTGCTTTTGTGGAATACCCCTTAGGTCTCCATCCAGGTATTAGTAATCAATAGCTAATCTGTGTTTCAGAAAGTTGTTTTTAAAGACATGATTAACTATTAAGGCCTACTACTGTGTAGGGGAAATGCGAGGTTTATCAAATGTTATTGACTACTGTGTTATTGTCTTGGAGCACCACCTAACTTTTAATTCGATATTTAATCTAGGGTTAAAAGTTGGCAAAAACCTACACTCGCAACCTCAAATCAGTCTCACTCAAAAGTTTTTGAAGTCCTTTCTCCTCACAAATAATTTTCAACGCGTTAAGTATAGATAATTTATAAGGTTTATTGGACAAACAAGGTATAAAAGTTGACAAGTAAATAACGCAACCAGAAACTTAAGTATTAGCGTTACATGTACCTCTAAGCTAAGACGAGCACACACGTGGTAAGATTACGCACATAATTCAATATTATTCCACGGTTTGAATAAAAGCAAAATGCAAAACCGCATCTACCTCAGTCCAGGAGTCATCCCAATACAAAGTTCGGGGGTTACCCGGAGAAAGTTTGTTTTTGTGAGCTCCGGGAGCTGTAGAAAAGTTAAATTTCACAAACGACATCTCTGAACTTTGTTGTTCTTGTGAACTTTGCCTATTTCCGATGCAAAGGTTGATCAGCACATGTCCATGAAGACCAAGAGAGGCTTTGGAGCAAAGTCAAATTTGGTGAATCCTTTGCTTTTTCATGAATGCTGAATTATTTGGTGAACGCTAGGTTCAGAAGAGTTTATTCTTGAAGCTCAAATCAGTGTTTCGTTTAAAATGAGATGTGACATGCAACTTCGGGAAAAGTCCAAAACTCAACTCAACTTTGAACTGCAAACTCGGAACTGAATTCGTAGTTTTTTCACTCTCCCAAAACTCTCTCAACTCATTTAGAATCTCCTTTAAAAACTTTGAACTGAGAACAAACCCAACTCTGAGGCGTAGCCCTGGGTTAAAAAGATGACCACCTGGGGGCGGTTCTGCCAGAAAGTTACCCATTAGAATTCCGACTTTGAATTCAAAAGCCGAGTCACATGACAAAAATATTGATTCGTGCTCGGCTGACATGACCAGACGCTCACCGAGTTGATCCAACGTCTGGACGAGCTCACCCAAGTAGTGGCAGCTGACTGGATCAACCGCCAAGACAGAGGTCTCCCTCTCGCCTCGCCACCAAGAATGATGGCTGAAGCCCCATCCCTACTCCCATGCGATTTTCTGTGGAGTCCAAGCACTTCCAGGGATTCCTCCTACAGTGCCCCCTCACATTTGAGCAACAGCAGTCACGGTTCCCCTCGGAATGGTCCAAGGTGGCCTTTGTGGTCTCATTGCTCTCAGGAAAGGCCGTGGAATGGGCCACCCTCTTATGGGAGTGAGTTGCCCCTGAGTGCGCCACCATCACTTTCTTTACCACCACACTGCACGAGACCTTCTATCAGCCCCTAGGCGGGCGCGAGGCGGGGCCTCTGCTGCTCGAGCTGAGACAAGGCAACCATTACTAATATACTATCAAGTTCCAGACACTCGCAGGCAAGTGTGGTTGGGAGCAGGCGCTTCTGTTCATCTACCAGCACGGGCTCTATAAGGACCTAAAGGATGAGTTGGCCACTCGCAATATTCCATCTACCTTGAGGCTCATGTATGAGCTTGCCACATGCATTGACAACCATATGCTGTGACAGAAGAATGAGCGTGCTACCCTTGTTCTCCGCTACTCCCCTTGTAGCCCATCACTAGCACATGGAGCCCATGCTACAAAGCAAGACTGGAACGGCCCTTAAATCTAGACTCTTGTCGCACCCATTAAACTAATGGACCGCCCCCGAGGTAGGGCTCCGGGAGGCGACCGAGATTCGGCCCCAATTAGGGGTCTCTTCTTAGACACCCGAATGGAGTGGGAGACTGGCGTGTCTGTCTGGATTCAGGGGGGAGGCAATAATTTCATTGACCGCGAACTGGTCTGTGGACGGACGCCCCATAGCTGGGGGGCCCGTGATCCATCAGACCCCACTCCTCACAGTCTCCATTGGCCATCACCAGGAACGATTACTGTTACTGGTTACCACCATGCCAAGCCTGAAGGTTGTCCACGGTCATCCCTGGATGAGCACAATCCCCACATTCGACTGCGAGATCAATTTACTCCCTGTCACCTCTCCCCCTAGAAGGGTGCTTGTTCTTTCTCTCGGCACTCGAGAGGCTTGCCATGGAGAATTACGTCCCGGAGGCACTCAAGTAAGGGTTTATTAATCCTTCTTCATCTCAGGCCGTTGCGGGGTTCTTCTTTGTGGCCGGATCCCTAAATCCCTGTATAGATTATCCCGGTCTAAACTCTATAACGGTCAAGAAAGGTACCCATTGCCTCTGATAAATATGACATTTGAGTCCCTTCAAAGAGCCTCAGTGTTTACTAAACTTGACCTTTGGAGCATGCATAATCTCATTCGCATAGGGTGCGGGGACGAGTGGAAGACAATTTCATCACCCCTATTATTGTGAGTACTGCGTGATACTCTTTAAGCCTATGAATGCCGCAGCCGTCTTCCAGCTCTTTATCAATGAGATGATGCATGAAGCCCTCGGACGATACGCGTACGTCTACCTGAACGACATACTCATTTTTAGCAACTCCCTCAAAGAGCATGTCTGAAATGTGAGACACATCCTCCATCTATTGCTCGACAAGCACCTGTATGTCAAGCTAGCTGCTAGGATGAGGGTTAATCCAAAAGTTTCTCAGCTCAGACCAGATGCTTGCCAAGGCAGCGTCCCGAACCCTCTGCCCCCAGTCCACGCATCATCCCGGCTGCCATCGCCTATACTCTCTGCTGACTCCTAAAATCCAGGCGAGTGCAGGGTAGCACCCAAGGTTTGGCCCCGAGGAGCATTCATGGGTACCTGCCAGGCACATTTTGGACCCTCAGCTGATCCGGGACTTCAGAAGGGACCAGGCAGCCGGCCTTGGGACCTCAGGAGCTGTCTCTTGAGGGGAGGTCCTGCTACAATCCCACCCATGGAACCACTCACTGGCTCGAGTCTGTCTGTCGTGATCCGCGAGTGGATCCACGGCATCCCACACCCAGGGTCAGCTCCATTGATCGGGCCGGCGCACGCCGCAAATAACGCTCAGGTGTGGCACAGGCCACTGGCTGTGAGCCACGAGTCTGTGAGCCACGAGTCTGTGTTACCGAGCGCTATCCCCACCTTTGTACCACCTCCAGCTCATTAGGTGCAACAGCATTCACTTGGGCTCACCGTTAAAAGGGCTGGCACTTCAGGTGTTTGTTCTCGCACCTTCATATGTGTTATTCGGCACTCAGCTTGCGCTTCGCATTTTCTCCTGTACCTCCGTCCGCATCGACATGGTCAGATGGTAAAGACTGGCCTCTTTTAGAGAGGTCTGCCAGTGTACAGGCTTGGAGGTTTGGAGGTAAATAGCTGGTCAGGCTCAGTGTTTCGGTCCGGCCAGCGCCGGTTCGCTTCCTCGTTTGCCGCAACCACTGCCAGTGGGCTCGAGGGTTGCCATGCCTATCGCTGCTCGCAATTCTCTTGCCTTTGCTTCTCTCCTGGGATTGAATATATCACTACTGGGGAGTGAGCTGCCTTCGCCCCCTAATTGTCCTCGAGGCGATAACTCCAGGACATCACCGGCGTCCCCTATAAGTCAGCGTCACCATCCGGGTCATACCCGGATCCCGGGTGTGTTTGTGTTTTCAGGATGCAGCCATGCTGTTTCTGCCACCAGTACCAGCTGCGCGAGTGAAGAGCATGGACTTCGCACACCGCCGACCATGGTTCAAGAGCCGGTTGCGAACTCTCTTTTTGTTTCCTTTAGTTGCGATCCCTGGCACCCACTTGGCCCAGTTTTTGTGTTTATTGACCATTTTTTGCTTTTGGTTTATTATTGCTTTCTTTTCTTTTAATAAATAGCCTCATCAATTCTCTCTGCATCTTTGTGTCTGTCTGTCTTCCACATACAGTGTCCATATATTTCAAAATACAGCTTTATCATTACAAACTAGATAGTTAAACTAGATACTCTGTCCAAAGAAATGCCTAAAGGGGAGGCGATCTGGTGCAGTGAGTGAACCAATTGACTATGATTCCTACAGATTGATTCCTACAGACTACCATAAGCTCAGTGAGGTATTTTGCAAATTAACCACCCATATACTTCCTCCTTTTTGTGCAATTAAATGTGTGATTAGGAACAGCAACTGTAACAGTTCCACAGCTTCAATGGAAGAAGATGGATGAATAAATGTATCCTGCTTTGCCCAAGTGGTAATCAAACCTCCAAACTCGACTTCTTTTTTATGTACATAATCCCCTACATAGACCATCAAGGTCTGAACCACATAACATTTAAAGATTGTTATACCCTTGCTTTGGCGAGGGCAGCAGCCATTTTTCCTCAACCTGTAATACTACCAAGGTACTTCCAGAAAGGTGGCTGGAACACATGTTCTGCCACTGATCTGGATTCTGATATGTGAACACATTTTTCTAGGATGTTCTGAAAAGACCTTTTGTAGACTTTCAGGCATGTAAGTGAGCATATTCTGGTTTCCTTCTTTGATACAATGAGTAGACTGAAAGAGTAAACCAGGACTTTTGCACTCATCCAAATGTATGATATGTCATTGATTGATTGTCAGTTCAGTACCCAAATAAATGGCTACTAGACATAATGGTTGCTCCAAATACTTCCTCAGTGCAAAAATCCTTTGGGAATTTCATTGTAACTATCCTAAAAAGATATGGAAATGTCAAAAGACTGCATATATTTTGTATTTTCAAATCACAGCTTCTTCATTTGACAAAAAGTACAATTTTGGTACACCAACAATTGCTTTTTTTTGTCATTTGTGAACAAAATTCCAAAGACACTCATCTAAACATGATTTTTGAATATGCTTTGCAATACTAATAGTTGTGTTTTACAACAATGAAGTTCTAAATTTTGTGTTTAAACTCTAGCTGTAAAGTTATCTTGGATGGTGGAGTTTTCTGTGTTCAGACATTTTTTAAAAATGCATTTAAAAATTATTTTAGCAATTTGGGAACTTTAGCAACTGTTCCTTTTGGATCTGGTTTTGTAATATGTCTCATCTGCTGAATTAATCATGGTAAGAGTAATATCTCTGTGTTGCCATTTTGGCTGGCAGAAGGGGAAGCACAGATGATTGACATGTTGGCTCCTTGTAATGAACAATTACCTGCATCTCATGATGGTTAATTAACTCCAGGTGGAGCTAATTCTGTTTTCAGTCTTTTGAAGGAACTTTAATGCCAAGCTAGGTCTGTTTTTTTTATATTTGAGCTAACTGCTCCACAGCTGTTTTCATAACCATTTTTCTGAAATGGTGTAGCTGAACGGTAATAAAGATATATACCATGTAATATAATTTTCTTTTGAAATTTCATGAAAGTTGATTTTACCATAAGGTCAATTCAACATTGTATTTTATTACATTAAAAATAATTCTTAGACATACAGGTACATCACAATAATTTAGAATTTATTTCAAGTAATTCAGTTCAAAAGGTGAAATTAGTATGTTGTTTTCTGTAGATTCTCTACAGATTGCTCTATGTCAAGTGTTTATTATTATGGCTTACAGCTAATGAAAACCCAAAATTCATTATCTCAGAAATGTAAAATTATTTTGAAAAGGTTCAACATTGTAGACTCAGGTGTCACACTCTAATCAGCTAATCAACAGAAAACACATGCAAATGTTTAATAAGCCTTCTCGTTCAGTAGGCTACACAACCATGGGGAAGTGTATTTTGACCTTTGAGTTCTCAAGAATGTTATTTTTTTATTTATTTCAGCAGTTTTTTGTATTTAGATTTTTTTAGAGCTCTTCCAGGCAATTTGATTGGGCATCCAAGTATTTTTCCATTCTGAGTTGGCCAGAGTAGTGGGACTTTCTTTATGAGCAAAGCATCAATTTTGGTTGTTGGTCAGGGATGCCTTTTCCATGAAATTACAAACGCATTGGACATTTAGAGATCCTCAGTGTTAATCCTGACCTTAGACTAGACATACACTACTAAACCCAAACCCCACCCTGACAGGTAGATGGGTCTCTGGTGTATTCTGTCAATTGAATGCTTGACAATATCCTGGTAAAGGGTAAAACCCAACCTAACACATTCTGGACCCAGCTCTCACCCAAATGCAACCAAGTGGAAGAACCTGGAACAATGGTGGACTATTTTTAAAGTGAGATTTTTAATGGGCTAATACCAAATACCAGCAGAAGGAAGTGGAGGTTAATGTACAGTAATATCAAATAGCCACACACCCATGTGTACGGCTGTACTCATTAGCATTAATGTACTGCACATATGTTGTTATAATATTAGTGTAACTAGTATATAACTAGATATTGCAAATCACCTAGATCTGCATTGTTTTTCTTTCCTTTTGTAAACTACATTTAGATTGTGGAAACCCTCATTTTGGGAAGGTGAAGTAAAAATGTAGTGAAATCCAACAGCTTAGAAACATCATTCAAAATTTTAAGTGTTTTTGTGTGTGTTCTAATTTATTAATTATTCACAAACTCAAATCCACAAACCCAGAATTGTCTTTGGAGTATATATTGAGGCACACTAAATGAAGACAAATCCATGTGTGGATGATACAGATCGTACTTCAATATGTGGCTTGTGGCAAAAAAAGCCAGTGGCTAAAAGTGACTGACATATCTTTCGGGGATTAATCATGCCTTGCCATGTGAGTAATTAGTCTGGGCCACTGGCACCACAGGTAATTAATTAGAGGCTCATCAGATTCTGGCAGGCAGGAAAGCTGTTTTGACCTTTTTATTTTAGAGACGAGGTAGACCAAGCAGAGGTTTATTATCTCGGTGAAAGCTTTTCTTGAATTGATTTCAAAAGTATTTAAGCTCTTCATCCTTTCAGCTTTTGAGTTGTAATTATTTATTTAAATAGGTAAAAATGGAATTGAATCTAGATTCGCAGTAATTAACTATTATTAACTAATCATTTTTCACTCATGGCACACTGTACAGCACCACAGACAGTTGCTCTAACATTTAAAACTGTCTAAACTGTGTGCCACAGTGGTTCTATAGGTAGCAGGAAGCAGTATTGTCTTACATCAAAAGCATCCTTTCTATGTGAAACCTGCATGTTCTCCATGTGTCTCCAGGTAGGTTTCCTTTGAGAGTTCTCATTTTTTCCAACAGCATTTAGGTTAGTGATCATTATCTCTAATTTAGGCTTCGTTTTTATCAAATAATTATTTTTGCACCAGTTGCAAGAGTTTTTGTGTGCTATCATTAACATACATATTATTAAGTGTGTTAAGTTCACTTCAGACTTTTCAGTACATTTAGTCTTTACTATGAAAATTACAAACAGTCAAGTTTGGTCTAACTTATGGCCAGTTCCACACAGTGATATTCATGTCTTGTACAGGTAAATCATACATTTCGTTATTATAAGTAAATTAGAGTTTCTACTTCTTACAAATTATTTAAATAATAACACTGCATTTTTGCAATGCTTAACATTTTTCTTTTATGAGAAAACAAATCACTGATTATGACATTTGTGAAAGGAAGAAAAGGTTTGAGGGTAATTTCTATGCAAGGCATTCTGCATGCAGGCTAAATGCTTGCTCCAAGCTGCCCAGACGTGTAGCCTCTTGAGAAGTACAGCCATACCTTGATGTCCAAGTAGTGAGAGAGACTACACAAACACTCATAAAAAGCAAGCAAATCTCTGTTTTTATGCAGACTGTTTTTTCTACAGTCCAAGACTAAAATGGTCACCATGACCCACAACACAACAATCAACATGTGTGTATATGCGCAAATGCTACTGTGGTGGTGACCACTGATCTATATGGTTTTCCAAAATGTTCATATATATCTTTTAGCATTATTTTTGTCATTATTTATTTCATAGGTAAAACTTACTGGATGCATTTTCCACTACTCAATGGAAACTTTATTGAAGACATGGAAGACCTATTTCATTCACTTTGTATAATACAATCACAGCTTTTATTTGCTGATGCTTCGTCGATAATGATGAAAATGCCCAGAGCAACACAAAATACAAAATGCATTTTCTTCACCTATATCTGTAACAATACCAACCATGCCGTCGAACCGCAGTTTGGCTTCCGGCGTGAATGGCGTTACAGATCACGTCCTCTAAAGGGGTTTAAGTGGCAAGCTGCCCTAATTGGGCTGAGTGCTCGCACCTGGTGATCCCCAATAAAGCTGGGTGTCGGCTTTGTGGGTGTGGCCAGTGCCAGATACATCTCAGATGCCACAGGCTTCCGGGATCGTCACGGCGCAGCGTGAACGACTCAACCGTGGGAGTCCGCGGGTTGAGCCCCGGGACAGACTCGCTTCCTGCAGCGGTTCAGCTACCACGAGTGCTGATTTTAAGTTTACCTTTTTATTTATTTTAGTCGTTAATAACCGCTGTTTTTATTTTGAGTTACGTTTTAATAAACACGTGTGAACTCTGCATATACTGTCTTTAACTTTTTATTTTTGTGCCTTTTTACATCATAACAATATCATCTTGTGACTTTTATCAGGATTTTCTTATCTGTTTGTCATTTCTGTTTGTCTTTGTAAAACTGACCAGAAATAACTTAAGCTTCCTCCTGTAGTGCCTGTGTGTTTGCTACCACAATTTGATTGAAAAATATAATTAATGTTTCCATTATCGATGCGTAATAGTATTTTTTCTACTTTGTAAGAGGGACATGTGAATCAAATGTTTTGGAATAGTTTTTGTGCCCATTTGCCTCTACAGCAATATGGTAGCTCAAGAATGACCATGATCTGTACCTGCACTGAATTAATTTATCACCAAAATCATGAAGACCCAAGATGACTCTTCTGCATATCTTCTAAATGAAGCAAATCAAGGATGTGAGAAGTGCAGTGTGGATATATTACAAGTGTTTCAAAAGTAGAACCTACAACTTTTACCATCCCTGCAAATTGGCTTTATTATCACACCTCTGTCCTTAAAATGGTTCAATAATCTGTTCATATCTTGCAATGCTGCATCATGTACGTCTCCCAGAAACCAGTGTATTGGGTTGGTGAAAATAAAAGCACATTGTGTTCTGTGTATATTCTCTCCCTGACAGAAAGTTTAAATAAATGTCCCCCTGTTTTTCACAAGTGCTAGTGAAAACAAGGATCATAGTGTTAACTTTAGTGCGTCAAGAATGTTGCTATATACACTACATTATCTTAAGTTAATGTTTTGTTTCTGAATGCCAGATTTAAAAGCCAAACACAGAGTATTATTCTCACCAAGGGGTTTGACTGGAAGTTAACCTTTTAGTAAACATGACGATGATTTTGATGATTTAATTAATGAAGATAGTTCGTTTTGGGAAATTGTATATGAAGAATATTTGGATTACCTGGCTTGTTTAAGGTGCCTGACAGTGTCGACTTCAGTACTAAGCCCATGTGAACCTGACGCCATTTTCCGGCACATTGCTCTCCAGACAAGTTCTTTTAATTCAGATGTGTGCTTTCATAGCTGAGTATTTAGTTATTTTAAGTTTTTCCAAAAATAAAAGGAACTGTTTTGTGTTTAATCCACACGTCTGTTTGTCTGCTAGCTGGTCTTGGCTCTTGGATAGTCAGTTGCTACACTATCGTAGTGCAACCTATCAGCAGCACCTTCCAGCGTGGCAAAGATACCATCTTACTTCAAAAGACCAGGCCTTCCCTCAAAATTGGACCATTTATCTACAAAAACACCATTTTACGAGCACCATTTAGACAACCTGCTGTAGGTTTCGCCACTGGTACAAATTAGTAAGGGGTCAGAGCACACTACTGCCTCAAACATTAATCTAGCTAACTCAAACACCTCTTTAATATTACACTTAGTTACTTCAGACTGCCAAAATGAACATAATTAGTGCCGATGTGAAAAACAATCTTTGAAAACCTATGATTAGCATTAGCCACCACTTTGAGATTTGCTATGATGTCAGGTGCCCTGGCCCCCGGAAGCATGGTGCTTTGCCCTAGCAGTATTTCACCTGGATGTTACCCAGTCGCCCCACTTTGAGGACTATAATTACCGGAGTCTGGAGTTCTATCTCAGGACAAGTGGCATTCGGGTCTGCTACAGTAATATCTAAACACTCACTTGTACTAATCTGTTCTAAAGCCCGAATGTGCCCTTCTAACACTGAAATCTTCTCTGTCAGACTTGTTATCACTCTAGACTTATCACATGTAAAGTTCTCACTAGTGATGGAAAGAGAATAACTAAACATTGAACAAGGTATTGATGAATGAAAATTCCTGATGGTTAAAAGATTACATGTGATTAGTTTAGGCTTGATCCCTTGCCCAGCAATGTACGGTAGTTGAACTGTTTAATTATATAATGCAGTGTGGAGAGATTAAAGTTCCAATTAAAATTCAGGAATCATTTACATAGATTTGATTTAACAAATGATTATTTGCCCATCTTTTCTCCTCAGAGACCCTAAGAATGAATTATTATTACAATCAGCCATCAACATCGCTGTGTAAGCAATCAAATCATGATTTGCTTCATACTAAATGTTTTTATTTGTATTTTCCACAGTCAACACTGTGACTATTTGTCCTTAATGCTTTCACTACATGGTTCACATTCAATATTTCTGCTTTCAGCTGCTTTCTGCTTTCAGCAGTTATTGCACTCTGTGTTACCTGTTGCTAATAACATTCCACAGAAACCCAGACCAGGATAAAGCCATTATAGAAGATGAATTAAAAATGACAACTATGCTATTAGTTAATGAAAACCCAGGTAAAGGAAACATAGTAATAAAACTGAATAGATTTATTTTTTATGTCATGCTCAGTAGGCGAACAGTCAAAAATCAGCACGCACACAAAAAGCCTAATACAGGACAATATGAGAGGCTGATGAGTGGAGAGTGCAAATGGTTCTCAGGATGAAGGACTTAATGTGAAGAGCTTAATGTGTTTTTATTTAGCTAAGCCTGTTGATATAGATTTGTTTGAAGCATAATTGCACCTTTCAACATTTGTGTTGATGTAATGGGATCATCATCAAAGTGTCATGCTCTTACATTATGAACAGAAGACCTATGCAAGAGCTTCACTGTGCTTAACAGCCTGTGGTAGCTAAGAAACAAATGAACACATTGAAGATAAACTTATTGAAGCAGGCCCATTGCAATGGTGCGATCATCAGAAAAATCTATTAAAATATGTGCAAATGGCTTCATTGTTATAAAATGCCTCACAGCAAGAAGGTCCTGGGTTTGGCTCCCGTATGTGGCGGTCCAGGGTTCTTTCTGTATGAAATTTGCATGTTCTCCCAGTTTTTGCATATGTTTCCTATGCAGGGTTAAATGGAGACACTGAATTGTTCTATAGGTAACTAGCCACTGGGATGCATAAACCAGTGCATTGTAGTGCTGGTCCCAAGCAAGGATAAATAGGACGGTTGTGTCAGGAAGGCCATCCATAGTAAAAACTATGCCAAAAAAATTATTCAGACCATGATCTGCTGTGGTGACCCCTAACAAGAACAGCCGAATGGGCTTATCAAGCTGTTGATGGCTAAGGAACTAAAATTAACACATAGAAGATAAATTGCTTGAGGCAGGGATATTGGAATGGTGGGATCAGCACTTTCATTAGACAAAGGATATGGAAAAAATATTTGATTACTGACAACACAGGTTAAAACGAATAAGTAGAAGTTTGTATGTCAATATCAATTGGGTATGTCAAGCTTTCTTAGAATGTAGGAGAAAAGTAGAGTTGAGAACCTGTTCCCACACATGGAGAACACATACAGCTATATATATATATATATATATATATATATATATATGAACATATGTTCACAACATGCAGTGTTACTTATAGTTCCTAGAATTAAAAAGATCACTGCAGGTAGAAGACCATTTTCTTACAAAGCTCCCCATCTTAGGAATAATCTTCCTGCCTCTGTTTGGGATTCTGATACAGTCTCAATGTATAATTCTACGTTAAAAACATATTTATTTTCTCGGGCTTTTGATGATAGCTAGTGAATGGGCGCTAATGTCCTGTGAAAGCCTTCATGACTTAGTTACCTGGTCACTCTCCCTTTTAGTTATGCTGTTATAGTTAGGGGCACCAGAGTTGAAAGTGACTCTCCACTCTGTTTACTCTTAATTACTTTACTTTTTAACTACATCTTCTGTTGTTTCACTCTGAGGTGATATTTCTGGTGGAAGATTGTTCACCTCTTGAGTCTGCAAATCCAAACTGACATGTCAACAATTGCTGCTCCTGATAGATGAGACAGGGCCAGGCGTGTATCATCTATCTCAACTTCCAGAACTCACATTGGACTATTTCAGAAACTGGATTTAATAATGAAGAACTCCTTTATATCCATAGAGTATTTTTTGTTGTTTGCATGAACTATATAAATCCTGATTTGTCAGGAGCTTAGCGAGAGCAGCAGATATGCTCCCCTTTTGTTCTCCATTGTTTGTGCCGTCCAGATCCATCCAGTCAAGGTCCTGGTTCAGTCAACCATCACATCCAGCATTGTGTGCCTCCCGCTATTCATCCTGTGCAATACCTACCTTATTGCTCAATAAAACCAGTTTTCTTCACTCCATGTCTCTGTGCGTGTGTGTGTGTGTGTGTGTGTGTGTGTGTTAGTGTGAGTTGGTTTCTTGGTTCCAGACGCAGGTCCATAACATGTTTATTTAAATATTCTCCCTGCTGAGTCTATTTCCTCCAAGGTTTCTTCTTGTATTTTTAGGAAGTTTTTCCTTGCCACAGTCACCCTCGGCTTGTTCAACAAGGGGGTTTTGGTTGGGTGGTCCTAAACTATGTAAAGGTGCTATGTGTCAATGTCTAGTGTAAAAAAGTGCTATACAAATGAATTGACTTGACTTGAATTGTCTGTTATCAAATTTAAGAGAAATCAAGTGCCATCTAAAATTGAAATGCCATGAATTGAAGTATCTTGACATAGCTATAAAACAGGCTTTTAATCACCATGGATTTAAGACTAAAGCATGAAGAATACTACTTAAAAATCAGCAAGTTTCTAATCATATAGACAAGGTAAAACAAAAAGCAGGGGTTTTATTTCCAAAAATAGGCATTAAGTCAATATCAATCGGGCACAGCAGTGCTCAAATAAACAAGAGCTGTATTCCCTATATTAGATGATAGAGGTAAGAAATGGACTGAATAAAACAATATTTAATATATTTGGGGTGGCACAGTGGCTTAGTGGGTAGCCCTGTAACCTCACAGCAAGAAGGTCCTGTGTTTGATTCCCGGGTGGGGCGATCTTGGTCCCTTCTGTGCGGAATTTGCTTGTTACCAGGTTGATTGGAGACACTTAATTGTCCTGTAGGTACCTGCGATTGACTGCCGCCCCTTCCGGGGTGTTACCATGTGTCTTGCGCCTGTTGTTGAGCTAGGATGGGTTCCAGCACCCCTCCCTGACCTTAATTAGATGACGATCTATCCATCCAGATCAAAGTCACATATTTCTACAAGAGTAAAACAATTAAAGTCTAATCCCTAATGAAAAAGAAACATATAGGCAAGAAAAAAAAGGAAAATTATGTTTGCTTTATCAACAGGGGCCGCAGGTTACATGAAGCTAGGAGCTGGAAGATGCTCTGGACTGCGGCACTTCAGATCACCTCACTGAATTGTCATACATAGAGGTCTTAGAATTAAAGGTGCGCGGGTATTGTCACCCAGCCTGCTGATCACTAACTTGATCCAACTTGAATAATTTGACTCATTGAATCCAATCACAGACACATTCCAGGAATCAGTGGCCACATGAGAGTACATTCACTTCAAGCCACCCATTCTTGGATCATCGCCTTGATCTCTTTGTTTTTTGCTTACTTTATTACTCCTATTGAAACACATTTCCAATCATCTATTTGAGTTCTGCCATTAAGACAAAGAGATGTAAGCACAATATCTCTGAACCACAAAATTTATGTGTAAAGTTAAATCACAGGAACAAGTTGATGTAGTGACAATCTGTGAAGGAAAATGCAAACGTTTTGGAAATAATTTCCCTATTTGTTTTACTAAGCAAATGACCTGCAATTTTACACATTATCATGTATTAGCTGACAGGTAGAAAAAAATAAAACTCTTAGAAAGATGATTAAAATATGTGGATATTAATAAAATAGAGTCTGTAGATACTCTAATGCTGCATTGTTAGAATATGCAAGAACTGATATGAGAATGATTGCATTCAAGTCAAGTCAAGTGGTTTTTATGGTATTTCCAACCACATTCAGTGTTCAGTACACAGTGAAACAAAACAACATTCCTCCATGACCAAAGGTGCTACACAGAACAATAAACTACACAACACAACATAAAGTGCACGTGTGCAGCAGCATGTGCAATAGCGCAAGACGATTCACAATAAATATGTGAGACAATACAATAAATACACAGGACAATTTACAATATACAGGAGGGTAACAGTGCATCCATTTTTGGTAAAAGTGTAAACACTGTATTTAGCAGCAGTAAATAATGTATTGAGCGGCAACAATTGTTCATACCAGACTCTGATTGTTCAGCTTGGGGGAAGAAACTGTTGCACAGTCTGGTTGTGAGGGACCGGATGCTTCGGTACCTATTTCCAGATGGTAGTAGGGTAAGAGTGTGTGTGAGGGGTGTTTTATCATCCACAATGCTGGTTGCTTTGCGGATGCAACGAGTAGTGTAAGTCTCTGTGATGGAGGGGAGAGAGACAACGGTGATCTTCTCAGCTGTCCTCACTACCCGCGGCAGGGAGTTGCAATCCGATATGGTGCAGTTCCCAAACCAGGCAGTGATGCAGCTGCTCAGGATGCTCTCGATGGTTCCTCTGTAGAATATGGTGAGGATGGGAGGTGGGAGATTTCTTTTTTTGAAAATCTGGTGCTTCCTACTGTTGACCAGGCAGTTGCAGATGACCTTGACTCGCCGCTCTGTTTGGAAGATATTACCCAATCTATTAGAGCAATGCAAACTAATAAAGCTCTTGGCCCAGATGGGTTCCCTATCGAATTTAACAAAAATAAATAAATAATATGAATAAGCATGCTCCTCTGCTCATAGCTGTGTTTGAGGAGTCTCTATCTTCTGGTTCTTTGCCCCCTACCATGACTCAGGCATATATTTCCCTGCTTTTGAAGAAAGACAAAGACCCTAATATTTGTGCTTTATACAGACCTCTTTCTTTTCGTTGATGTAAAGATTGTGGCTAAAGCTTTGGCATTCAGTTTGGAAAATGTGCTTCCGAACATTATCTCCCATGATCAAAACGGTTTCATCAAGAGAGGTCAGCTTTTCTCTAATGTTTGTACACTAATACCATCTACACTGATCATTCATGCTCTGCCCCAGAGGTGGTGTAAGTTGCACTCTTGTGAGACAAGACAAGACAAGCATGAGGACTGTGAGAATGCCACCAAAGAGAGTTCCAGTAGCAGTGAGTTCACAGCAGCAGAGAGAAATTGAGAGTGAAGA
>JAYDZG010000001.1:23222817-23239971 GCA_034509265.1 Microcambeva bendego | reverse complement strand
TGTTCATCACATGTTTAGGGAGGCTGTAACATATGGTGAATTTACCAACTTTGAGAAATAGACATCAGTGACCTTGTAGGATTTTTATTTGTATATTATGGTGGAAAATAAGTATTTGGTCACCCACAAAAAAGCAACATTTCTGGCTCTCACAGACCTGTTACTTATTCTTTAAGAAGCTCTTCTGTCCTCCAGCAAATTCCAGACTCCAAACTTTACCATAACCAAGACCAAAGAGCTGTCGAAGGACAGCAGGTGGAAAATTTTAGACCTGCACCACGCTGGGAAGAGGGAATCTACAATAGGCAAGCAGGTTAGTGTGAAAAAATCAACTGTGGGAGCAATTGTAAAATAAAATGGAAGACATCCAAGACCATCGATAATCTCCCTCGATCTGGGGACCCACGCAAGATCTCATCCCATGGGGTTAAAATGGTCATGAGAACAGTGAGAAAAAATCCCAGAACTACACAGAGAGACCTGATGATTGATCCACAGAGAGCTGGGACCAAAGTAACGAAGGTTACCATCAGTAACACACTATGCCGAGAGGGACTCAAATCGTGCAGTCCCAGTTCATGAAACCAAAATAGATCTTTTTCGTGTTTAGATGAAGAAGAATGCTGAGAAGGACACCATACTTACTGTGAAGCATGGGGGTTGAAACATCATTGGTGTTTTGGGGCTGTTTTTTCTGCAAAGAGGACAGGAATGAACAGAACCATGTATCGTGAGATTTTTAAGCCAAAACCTCCTTCCATAAGTGAGAGCACATGGAATGTGGCTGGGTCTTCCAGCAGGACAATGATCCCGAACTGACAGCCTGGCCACGAAGGAGTGGTTCTCTAAAAAGCATTTCAGGCCTAGCCTGTCTCCAGACCTCAACCCAATAGAAAATTTGTGGAGGGAGTTGAAAGTGAGGGTTGCTCAATGATAGCCCGAAAACATCACGGCTCTAGAGGAGATCTGCATAAAGGAATGGACCAAAATACCAGCTACAATGTGTGTAAACCTGGTGAAGACTTGCAGGAAACGTTTGACCAAGGCTTTGTTACAAAGTATTGAGTGGCACTTTTGTTATTGACCAAATACTTATTTTCCACCATAATTCACAAATAAATTATTTAAAAATCCAATGTGATTTCCTGTATTTTTTTCCTCGTTTTGTCTCTCATAGTTGAAGTGTACTTATGATGAAAAATCTCATCTTTCTAAGTAGGAGAACTTGCACAATCAGTGGCTGACTAAATACTTTTACCCCACTGTAGCACTCACACAAAAAGTCAGCAGGAACAGAGATTTAACATACAGAGAGAATGTGAAATGGTTAACAAACTGGTGTAAAGTTAAGTAAACCAAGTTGGCAATGATGAATGATTAGATGGGAAATTTTTAACAAGCAATATGCAATTGTGTATGTAACATCAGTGTAGTGCATTGATATTTTAATATTCTGCTTTGGAAATCCACTTTAATCTCACACAAACGATCATATGAACTAGTTTCCTAACTCATGTGTGCTATTTAGGCAACCTCAGATTATGTTTTGCAGATGTGTATTGTTCATGCAGTGATGCTTGTTACAAAAACAGAGAGACGCACATACACACACACACACATAATCAACACTAAGAACTTCCCAGCTGTGCTCTTCAATCCGTCTGACACAGTAACAATGGAATGAACATAATTGTTTTTACTTGAATCAATAAAACATATTAAGTGAAAGCTTAATCTTTGTGCTGTACTATTTACTGAATTACATGATTTGTTTTAGGGATGTCACATATGCTTTTCAATGAAATGACCCTCATTCTGGTGGAGGAGATGGAAGGAATATCATATGGTATGACAGTTTATGGCCTTTTGGGCACAATTCAAAATAGTTATGTCCAACCACTACGTATTTCAAAGACACAAAAAAGATTTATACTGTGATGTTATCCCAGTTTAGCAAGAGATGTTATAGTCCAGCGCTGCATTGTTTCCCCAGCTATATCCTAACCAGTGTGTCTTTCACAGAATTACAATTGCGAAATCTAGTACTTGGTATGTGAAGGCCTGGTCCACTCAGTTTTACTTCACAATCTTATTCCTTCAAGACTTTTAAGGCCTTTAGATCTGGAAGTTTCGCAAGCCACTGTATTTTTTTTATTAACACCAAACTTTCCATTTATTAACTTTGATTTGTACATTAGAGACCCCAAAGGTCCTTAACATCAAAACATATATACAACACAAAATACGTATATAATACTGTAGACTGTGTGTGTGTTTGTCTGTGCATGCTTTTTGGTAAGTTTTCTGGAAGATACCTTACTAGTACTCATGCATGTAAACTTAAAGTAAAGTATAATAAAATGTAATAACAAACACTTATATGAATGTAAACGCACAAATGCTGGTGACAAATAATACTATTATCATCACGTTTTTTTGGAAATTAAAGTGTTAATTTTAAAGAGAAGTCAAAGATTCTTACTTACATTGCACAACTTCGAAGCAGTAAATCTGGCAAAGTTTCTCGTCTTTCAGCTCAACTCAACTTTTTTGGCCTCAAAAAATATGGACATTTGTATATCTGAATATTTGTTACAAATTGAAAAAATAGAAAAACAAAATAAAGTAAGCATAAAAAAATCCAAACTGTCGCTTTGTAAACACACTACCTGAATGAAATGGGGAGGAGATACTGGTTGATAGACAGTTCCTGCAGCCAATGGAGAAACTCGTTACAGAGACAAATTCGAAGAATTTGCTTTTACTAACAGATAGACAATAAAACCAACAAGCCACACATGTAAAAAAGTGAAAAATGCTAAAAATGTAGATACATGTTTTTCATCCAACAGCAACGATATGCACTTGTCTAGTGTAAGGGTCAAAATGCATATGGCGGCTGCCCCATGTTGCTTATCACTATATATTGCTTATGCATTCTGATGTGTATAATATTTTCACTTATTTTAAATGGCACACTGTATATTATCTGTACTTGGTGATTTTTACTAACATTGTTTAACATCATACTTGTGAATGCACCAGCATTGTTTAATCCCTTCCTATGCTCTGATTGTTGGATTTCCGAAAAGCTTGAAAACAGCACTCACACTGTAAGATTATTTAATACACTGACATGCTGGTATTTGACATTTTAATGAAAACATTAATTGATTTTGTAAGTAGCACATTGTAAATCGAGCTTGTGGGCGTTAAATCTAGTGCTAAATAGTATGCACAGTCCAATAAACACACATTTTGCACTGCAAATTGCACTGCACCTTTAATTCCAAGGTAAGAATATATAAGAATACTAACCCGAATTCTAGACATAAATGTTGCCTATCTATTGGCCCTGAAATACTATAAGATTATAGATTTATACAATTGACTGCCATTCATAACACTACAAAATGACTAATGGCAGTGGTTGAGCTGTAAAAGTAGTTCATAAATTGTGCAGGACAGCAAATACAGACTAGCACAGAGCATTTAGCTGTCAGCATTGGATCACTAATCATTTAAAAGCCTTAACAGGACCACTGAGACTGTCTAAGGGTGTTTCTGTGAATAATACAAACAGCAACTCTCTCAGGATTGTCTCTCAATATGTCTCATTCTGTAATACACACACACACACCACTTTGACCCTGTGTTAACTGCAGAACTTTGAAGCAAATATCTCTACAACCTCCTTGACTGTTATTTATTGACCTGCCGTAAAGTGATACAATCCAAAATGTGTTTGTGTGTGTGTGTTTGTGTGTGTTTGTGCGTGCGTGCGTGATATATACGGGAATTGTGTACATGTATAGCACTATATTGATTAATATAATGGTCAACTTTTGTTTTGTACCACTTATTTAATTTATGTGTTCACATTTAGGTAAAATTTTATGGCTATTTTAAAGGCCATTTCACTCACGTCTGGAAAAAGCTAGGAAAGAAGAAAGGATTGTGTGGTGACCAAGAGTGTAACATTTGCAACAAATCATGATGATCTGATATTTTTCCAAAAAGGTGTAAAGACGAGAGGTCATACTGCTTTTTTTGTTTCTTGTAGTTGACATATTGCAAGTGATTTTTTGCTTCTAGCTTGGAAACAAGGCCCACCCTGTTATGAGAGAGACAGGCGGATACAACGATGCAGAGATAAAATGAGATTATTTCTGAAATTAGGAACTAATAAGAGCTTCAAAATTAACAAACAGTCGAAAAAAAACCCCAAAAAGGGCCAAACGGGCACCGGGGATCGCAACTCGCAAAAACTCAAAAGTTTGCGACTGGGACTTTAGCACGGTTGCTGGTGTGCAGAGCCGACGCTCTTCTTGTGCCCCACTGGTGCTGGTGGCAAAAGCTGTACTAAAAAGATAACGAAAATACACTTTTAATAATAACCAAACACAAAAACTAAGAGCAGTAGTACCCGGGACGGTGACACTGGTGTACAGTGGATGCTTTCGATGTCCTGGAGATTTTTGATTCTCAAGGTGAAAGGCTGCACACTCTCCTGAATGGCGGATTCGATCCCTGGAGAGCGACAGAGGTGAAAGAGAGACGAGCAGTGAGGGACGTGGTCAAACTCGAGCTCGTCGGCAGTAGTAGTGGTGGAAGAGGAAGCAAACTGACACTGACTGGAACGAAATGCTGGCCCTGACAAGCTAATATACCTCCAAGCCTCCTGAATTGTACAATGGCAGACCTCTCTACACGAGGCTAGTCAATACCCTCTGACCCTAAGAACGTGGAAGAAGGTTGCACGAATATTGCGAGACGGGAGAGGGATACCGAGTCGGGCATTCGACTCGAATAGCTCATGAGAAGGTTTGACAACGAACACTGGAAGCCCTACGCCTTTTATTGGGGCATCCAGGTGAATGTTGTTTTATGGCTGCGCCTAATGAGCTGGAGGTGGTACAAAAGGGAGGCAGCGGAAGCGCTCTGAAACGCCGACTTTTTTGCTAAGACCCGGCATGCAGCTTGCGGCCATTGGCCGATGTCGCACCCGAACGTCGTCCACGGCGTGCAGCAGCACACCACCGAACACAGGAGCTTACCCTGGCCGCAGGACGCCGTGCACCCACTCGCGAACCACGATTGACATACCACGTCAAGTCAGGACGACGTCTGCGTCTTGACTCAGTGAGTGGTTCTGCAGGTGGGATCATGACAGGACCCCCCCCCCTTTCTAGGGACAGCTCCTGAGGTTCCAAGGCCAGCTGCCTGGTCCCTCCTGAAGTCTCGAATCAGCTGAGGGTTTAAAATGTGCCTGGCAGGAAACCATGAACGCTCCTCGGTTCCGAACCCTCCCAGTCCACCAAATATTGGGTGCTACCCTTCTGCCCATGCTGAAGGATTCCCTGCTGTAATGCAGCGAAGCATCTTCCAGAGGTCTTGGACAAGCCTTTTTGATTGGCCATTAGACTCAGGATGATATCCAGAAGTCAGGCTCACCGTTGCTCCGAGGAGCCATCAGAAGGCTCTCCAACATTGGCTCACGAATTGTGGCCCTCTATATGAGACAATGTCGATCGGGACTCCGTGCAGTCTGACCACCCGCTAAAGGATTGCTTGCGCTGTACCCATTACGGATGGGAGCTTAGGCATGGGCACAAAGGCGCACACCTTGGAACCCCCTGGACTTGGGGAGACCCATGACAAAGTCCAGGGATATGTGCGACCACGGTCTAGCAGGGACGAGCAAGGGATGTAACAAACCATAGGGGCGTTCCCGGGTGCTCTTGGTGACGCAGACGTGGCAAGCATGTACAAGATCCCGTACCTGGGCATCCATCCCTGGCCACCAGAAACGGTGCCAGAGGAGCTCCAGGGTTTTGGTTACACCCAGATTGGCTGCAAAATCTGCAAAATGAACCCACTGAATGACTTCGGGATGGACCTGTCTGGGAGCGTATTGGCGATTAGGCGGCCCAATGCCTGGGTCTGGGTCATTCGCCAGTGCCCGTTCCACCACTCTCAAAATATCCCAGGAAACTGGGGTGAGTATTGAGGTGGGGGAGGATGAATTGAGGCTGCTTTTGTTGTCTCCCACTGACGGGAAAGGGTGTCTGGCTTGCTATTCTTAGAGCCTGGCTGGTAGGACAGGGTAAAATGGAAGCAGCCAAAAAACAGGGACCAGCAAGCCTGCCGAGCATTCATCTTTCGGGCTTGCTGAATGAAGGCCAGGTTCTTGTGGTCCGTCCAGACCAGGAATGGATGTTTGGCTCCCTCAAGCTAATGTCGCCATTCCTCAAGCGCGAGCTTGATGGCCAAAGGTTCTTTGTTCCCTACGGGTAATTATGCTCCGCAGGGGTCAAGTGGTGGGAGAAAAAGGTGCAGGGATGTAACCTCTTCTCCGATCCCATACTAGTACAACACTGCTCCTTCTCCGACACCAGAGGCGTCCACCTCCACAATAAACGGTTTCTCTGAATCGGGTAGCTGTAATACTGGGGCCGAGATTAAGAGACTCTTAATCTTATCAAACACTAGCTGAGCCTACTCAGACTTGCATAGTGCCCTTCCCTATGAAGAATCCAAGGAAGGAGATGGAAGTGGCATGGAAGATGGACTACTCCAGCTTGACATTCAAATGTTTGTTGAGCAATAAATTAAGGATGCATCTCACATGTCGGACATGCTCCTTGAGGAAACGGCTAAAAATGAGGATATCGTCCAGGTAGACATACGCATATCGACTGAGGGCTTCACGCAGCACCTCGCTGATAAAGCGTTGGAAGACGGCTGGGGCATTCATAAGCCCAAAGGGCATAATGCAGTACTCGCAATGACCAGTAGGGGTGATGAAGTAGGGGTC
Organism: Microcambeva bendego; assembly: GCA_034509265.1. Classification (NCBI taxonomy): domain Eukaryota; kingdom Metazoa; phylum Chordata; class Actinopteri; order Siluriformes; family Trichomycteridae; genus Microcambeva; species Microcambeva bendego. The sequence continues at coordinate 23,233,154 of JAYDZG010000001.1, read as the reverse complement.
TCTTTCTCATCCCCATGCCTAATGCGGACAAGATTATACGTTCTCCTAAGGTCAAGTTTGGTAAACACCCAAGCTCTTTGAAGGGGCTCGAAGACCGTATTTATCAAAGGCAACAGGTACCGGTCCTTGACCATTATGGAGTTTAGACCATGATAATCTATGGCCGGAGAGAAAGAAGGATGAATAAACCCTAACTTGAGCACCTCCTGGACATAATTCTCCATGGCAAACCTCTCGAGTGGTGAGTTGGAGAGCAGAAGTCGTCTAGGAGGGGAGGTGCCAGGGAGTAAGTTAATTGTGCAGTTTAATGGGTGGTGAGGAGGCAATAGTTGGCCTTAATACCTCTCCAGGTTGTGATACCTTGGCTGTACCCCAGCAAGATCGCCAGGAGGTGATAGGTTCGACTGCGCAGGCGGGTTAGTGCTGGCTGGGAGCAAGCACGCTGTCTGGCAGGTCAGACCCCAACTGATGATGGACTCCGTCTGCCAGTCGATGTGGGGGTTGTGCTCAACCTCTCTGAGGTGGCCAAGGACGACCTTCAGGTTAGGTATGTTGGTGACCAGGAACAGTAATCGTTCCTGGGGATGGCCAATGGAGACTGTGAGGAGAGGGGTCTGTTGGATAATGGGTCTCCAAGCTGCAGGGCGACCGTCCACGGCAATCACGGGGAGCGGGATGGACCATCTGACCGAGGGGATGTCCAAATCGCGGACCAGTTCGTGGTCAATAAAATTATTGGCCGTCTTTGAGTCCACGCAGACCCGGAGGCTTTTGGCACCAGTCTCCCACTCCAATCAGGCATATAGGTAGAGACTCCTCCTCTCAGCCCCCTCCTGGTGCCCTAACTCGGGTGCGGCCCGCTCCAGCCCCACTCAGCTTCATGGGCTTGGAGGATGCTAGTGGTGGGCTGCGAAGCAAGTAGCGGGGAATGAGGGCGGCATGCTCCCTCTTCTGCTGCCGCATGCGGTTGTCAATGTGTGTGGTGAGCTCATACATGAGCCTCAAGGTAGATGGTGTGTAACGAGTGGTCAGCTCGTCCTTGAGGTCCTAATTAAGCCCACACTGGAAGATGGACAGGAGCACCTGATCATGGAGACACTGGCGTACAGTGGACGCCGTCAATGTCCTGTAGATTCTCAATTCGCAAGGCAAAGGCTACACAGTCTCCAGAACGACGGATTCTAAGCGGTTGTCTGCATACTCCAAAGGGCCTCAATCTCTTTAGTTGGTGAAGGTGACCATTGCTCTTCCTATACAGAACATGTGAATTGCTAGACCAGTCCAGTTTATTATTGAGGTGAACACAGAGGTACTTGGACACCTTCAATGTCCAAACTCTGGATGCTTACTGGTATGGTGTGATGTGACCCTTTTCTGAAGTCGATCACTTAGTGTTAATTTGTAGCACATTTAGCTCATACCAGGTATCAAAGTCCTTGATGACCTCTCTATATTCCAACTCGTTCCCATCAGATATACATCCAACAATGTGTTGTTCGAGAACTTTTGGATATAACAGTCCTTTGTGTTGGGATGAAAGTCTGATGTGTATATGGAAAAAAGAAATGGAGAGAGAACAGTCCCTTGTGGAGCCTGCACCACTACAAACAACTACATCCAAGACAAAGTCCTGTACTGTCCTCATGTACTGTAGTCTGTTGGTAAGGGAATCATCCTGGCAGCCTCTTCAAACTCAAGCTTAGGTTAAATATGTGTGGAACTTCCCTGAAGAGCTGGTCTGCACAGTGCTTGAGTAGTCTGGAGTTTATGCTGTCCGGGCCTGTGGATTTCCTCAACTTGTTCCTCCTGAGTTCCCTCCTCATCTGCTCAGCTTGTATAGAGATACATGGGAGAGAGCCGGGGGGGGGTCTTTGTGAGTTGGACACTAGCTGGTTCATATACTACATGAGAATGGGGGACATGGACGAACTTGAATGTCTCATATTGGCACACATTCTGCATAATTGTCTTTTTCTAGCTGTAATAATTGATTTAAAAGATTAAGGTAAATGAGTCTTAATCAAGTCTTTCGGTTCTTTTGATGCTCATCTTGTTGCATTTATGATGTCTTGCAAGAGTAGGGGATGTATTCAAGAAATATTGGTAGCATGAGTTGGGGGCCTTGCTAAAGGGTAATTATGTACATAACTACATTCTGAGTACATGTGTTTAAGCGGATTAGTTCGGTGGAAGGACTCACCTGTGGACTACATAGAGCCCCCACCTCAATCCCGCTTGAGATCAATTGAAATGTTGATTCTTATAGCATGAGTTCGTGAGAACAGCAGAGGCCGTCATATCTACATAATGATAAGTGTATGTCCAGTATACCCAAAGTTCATCCAATAGTTGCATGTTCAAACCCTTCCTCACTTTAAACTACAGACTAAATATAGTAAACCTCTTTTCAATCAAGCTTATGGCCATTTTGTTTCTGCATGTCTTCATTTAAGGCAATGATAACAGTGCTGTGATTGCACTGTCAAAGATGCAGTAAACTCTGCACCAAACTGAACATGTTAGATAAACGCAGTACAGGCAAATGCGATTTAATAGCTGACAATTCCAACACTACGCTTGAAATTCCGTCAGGAGCAGATGGAGACTGAGGTTAAGTGGTGTCTGTTGTGTTTTAAAAAGAGGGGGCTTCAAAGAACTGCTGAGAAAAGACAATTGTATGAAAATAATTCAGGATTAAATACAGTTTTACCACAACATATTCATTTATTTTATTGCTAAAAAAGCATATAGTCTTGTTTCAAGCTATGCATTTTATTATTAAGCTTTCAGTTGTGATCCAGAATATTAGGAAAATACTATAAAAATTAAATTAAATTAAAAAATAAAACATAAACTAAAGCCAGGGGTAAGTAGAACAGAGATGTTTGACAAGAGGGAGTTTGTGTTTCATATGTGATATTTACCTGTTAGAGTTGTTGAGTTGTGACTTTTGTCTCCACATACATAAGACAGGGCAGAGTAAGAGCAGACATTTCAGAGGGTAATACATATTAAGTGCAGTTAAAAGTTTTTAAACCAACAGTCGGCAGTGGAGTACAGATTATATGGGTATAGATTAAATTAAATAGATTTGTTAATTTATCAATTTATTTAATTATGTTCATTAAACTTCCATAAACCTAAGCTGAAATGAAAGTGTAGTTTAAAAAAATCCTATAGTAATAAAAAATAAAATAAATAAATTGTGTGTGTATGTGTTTAATATGGCATGTTTTTGATGAATGGGAATTTCAAATCTGTCTTTTCAAGCATCACCATAACAAGAAAAAAAAATCAGCCAACCAAAACCTTCACACTGATGGCACAGAAACGGAGATATGAGATTGTAGAGCAAGAATGAGATTGTATTAGCATATGTGTGTATGTGTGTGTGTGTATGTGTGGGTTCCTCATCTCCCGACTGAGAGGCAGGAAAGCAACATTGGTCACATGTGCGTCTGCTGGCCCACTAGCTTTGAAGTAGCTGCTCGGCTGGTAGCCAGCGTGATGGTTTCATCTGTACTGGTTTTCATCACATACACACACACACACACGCACATGCACACTGGGGAATACAGGTACACAGAGGAACTGAGCCAAGCCCATCGCTTTTCAATTACACAGTGCTCCTGAAAGAAGCACACTTAAACTAATTTGCACTTGGGCTTTGAGCATATTTTAAGCATGGTTAACCCCGTTTGGACCAATAGATCACCTGCAGCGAGGAAACTAATCACTACTTTAACCGATTTTAGGGACAAGGTTTATGAGAAAGAAGTATAAAAATGTTTTTTTTTTAAAACAAATTCTTGCATAACTAATTTGCAGTTATGACACAGCAGATTCAAAACTCCTTGCAGTCTTTATTGCCATTTCATCCATTAATCTACTTTATTCACCCAGAGTGAATTAAAGGTTTTTTTTAATTAAAAGTCAGAAACTGAAATCTCTTAGAAAGTATTCAGATAATTTATCGAATACTTTTTAGAAACACATTTGGTAGAAATTACTACTGGAAGTCTTCTTGCTTAGATATATATGCTATATCAGCAAATATTTCAATCCCCTGTGATAGTATCTGTGAACTGCAATCTTTTCACAGACGTTTGATGGATTTTTAGTCTGAGTTTTGGCTGAGCCACTGAAGGATGTTTTACCCTGAAGACACTAAAGGGCTATTTTGGCTAAATGCTTTGGGTCATTTTCATTGCCATAAAAGGTAAACCTTCACTTCAGTTTGAGTTTATGTTGTGGAAGATGTATGCTTTTAATTGATGTTTTTAAAGTATTTGCAAAATGTGTTGCCCAGTGGCTCTTAGCATATGTTGGCCAGGTAATGTGCAGTGTCTGTGTTTTCCAGACATAGTGCTTGCTCTTGCCATAAATATATATTTTTATTCTGTCTTAGTTTGTGCTCTGAAATATATTTTCTAAAGGATATTCTTATGTTATTGCATGTATTGTACCCCCAATTTTTACTTATCCCCCTGCATCTTAACTAGCCCTAGGTGATCTGTGCAGTGCCCGATTTTGCCAGACACATTCTTTACACTATTGCCCAAAAAGTTATTTATTCAACCACTGTTAACTGTTGTTTTTATCCAACCTTCGTTAATGAAAACCTTCTTGTCTGTATACCTAATTTGGCTGCACGTCAATCTCCAGGAAGGTTTAAGGCTTCAGCACAAAAATAGTAAAACTGTTTCCAAAAACTATCCTGCTCTAACAGCTATATGCTACAAAAATGCTAAAAAACTGTGATTGTTATTTTGAAAACCTTGTCATGTGTACCATTCTATTAATTGATCAATATAATCGAAAAAGGAGACCCATTGTTCAAAATTTGCAAGTGAAATGATTGCCCACTCTTGCTGGATACTATGGTACTTTCTGATGCTCTTCTACATAATTTATCATGCTCTTGCATGAAATGTTGCCTTGATGGCAGTATGGGTCTCTCTAGAAATCAAATGCACCTCCTCATCAATAGTGCAATACAACAAATACAAGTCATCCATGTAGTGGATACTGATGCACACCAACATGGTGAATGAAGTTTTCTATATGATTTTTATCATTATTATTTATTTTCGTCATAGTACAAATTTCCACTATGTTTTGGTCCTGATTGGAGCTTGGGCTCAAAGAACAGCTTTTCTGATTGTAACTTGTTTGTCTAATTTTTTTTCTTTGCATAGAAGAGTTTGAAGCTGGTTTAGTTTTGTTTTTTTTTGCTCTACATGTATGTCTTAGAAAAACCACAAAACCCATTTTCTAGAAAGTAGTAGAGAATTGTACAATTGTACAAGTTTTGGATTATTGTGTTAAATGTAAATGTGTTTATATTTACAAAATGCAATTACAATACAATCAAAAGTTAATACTCATGTTCTCCCCTTGTCTGCATGGGTTTCCTCCAGGAGCTCTGGTTTTCTCCCACTGTCCAAATCTTAAACCAGCTGATACATATCTGCCATAAACTAGAAGGGTACTGAGAGAGAGATGGAGAGAGACAAAATGGGAATATTTAAGAATAGAAAAAAATAGATGTAGTGTTTAGGAGCCTGATTTGCTTTCTACAGTCTGTCTGTCTGTCTGTCTGTCTGTGTGTGTGTGTGTGTGTGCTTCTGTTCATGTGTGCTTCTGTTCTGGCTGGCCTCAGTTGATTGAATATGTCTGGTCGGGAATCTAGCTGCCGTCCACTGTATAAAACCTGCTGTGATTGGTCAAACCACCCCTTCTTCACCCTTCACATGTCATCCACAGGAGTTATGGCATCATCAGCCCACTCGTAAGGCTCTCCATTGTTTTGGAATGAAAGAACATCAATTTCCTGAGCTGCGCTGCCAGCAGCATGATTTGTGGCTGCTATTATTTTCAGAAAGCATTGAGGAAAATGGCCAGCATATGAAGACTGATTTAGAAAGGGAGAGTCAGTTGTGCTACTACTTCAGTTTTACCTACTGTCATAGACATAGTACCCACCTTATTCTCTTTAACAGCCTGCTACAGGTATCACACACCTATGACCCTACTTGTATGCACTGTGAGACATTACAAACTCATTTAATGTGTTATTGCACCAATCTGTTATATCAACGTATTGTATATGCATCCATTTTTGCATTTCAGGACTGCAACACATTCCAAAAAAAACGTTAAACACTGAAGCAGTTCATGAGGTTGCCAATTTTTACAAATAAACATTGACAGTGGGGTATTCTTCATCAGGGCCTGATCAGTAAAAGAGTCCAAGGGCTAAATTGTGTCTTTAAATTACTGTATAAGTATGTGGTTCAGACAGTTAACTTCAGACAGCAGTTGTCCTTTTCAATATGTCATAATATACATCAATAGACTTTAGGACTTTATGAGCTTTTCAAAGATGTAGCTGCCATGATGAAAAGAGAGGTGTTGACATGTTTTTGTTTCATTCATAGTTGCTTCTAATTTTGGTGTGTTTTACGTAACACAAATATTCATTTAAGGTTGAGAGTTATCAGCCGGATGCAGCTGTCTCTCACCTCAACTCAAGCTCTCAATTCCCCCTTCGTTGTTCTCCCTGTGGCTCCTCTCCCCATCCTGATCACTTTGTCTTTTCACATGTTTTGTTAGTCATCTATCCCAATAATTCCAACACAATTTGGCCTGCCATGGCCAGATAAATATTACTCTTTCACATGACAGGGACTCTGGATTAATGGGGGTTCAGAAGAGCGGGGAATGATCCACAGCTGTGTCTTCTACAAACCCTATTTCTGAAAATGTTGGGACATTGTAAAATGAAATATATACAATAATCAGTGATTTCTTTTGAACCATTAATAAGCTGACAAAACTAAAAAAGAAAGGATAATTTGGATTTTGACCAACAAACCTGATTGCATTGATTTCATGAAACTTTACGTTTAATATCTAAAACAGATAATTTAAGATTCTGTTGAATAAAAATCAGAAAAAATATTTAAGTTACAATTAACAGGTAACTTAGTAGTAAGTATATAAAGATTGGATATAAAATATGATCCACCAGAGCCAAAAGTCATTATGGCTCACCATTTCTCTAAGACTTCAAGGGAAACTCAGCTTCCTCTAAAATATCAACAATTAAATGGTCAAATATGTACAGTTGTGTTAACATTTCATTTACTACCAATGCATTAGAACACATCATCTCAAAGACAAGTTTGTTGAGAATCATCTACTTTTCACAAATCATTTGACTCAATTTTGTTAACTTCTTATACATTCCCATAGAATCAATGCAGAAGCTGAGCGTCTATTCCCTTAAATAGGACTTCCTGTAAAGTTTTTTTTCCATTGTTTAAAAAATGCATTAGTCATTGGATAAATGTCACGATTTTGTCCTGGCTGTGGACGCTGAGTGTCTCTGGGGGTTAAAAGCTTTTGGCAGGTCTGGATGTGGAGCTTCTGCAAGATGATCGGAGGATCAGTCGAAAGAATGAATCCGGTTTTGATTGACAGCTATTTAAGTGACACCGTCACTTAATCACTGGGAGCTTCAGCGGATTTTGTGATTGAAGTTGAATGACAAACTGCAACCCATTTCTTGGTAAAATTACTTGACCATTTCCATTGTTTGTTGTGTAAATAAAACACACTTATTGTATTTCCTTGTTTGAGTTTAACATAATTTCAACATTTCCTTGTTTGAGTTTAATATTGTTTCATTAGTTTGTTCAATCATTCATTCATACGGTTGGCTAGGCTGGAGTTAACTAGTAAGCTATCAAGGTGTACACAATGGCCGACAATACTAATATAGTCAACCTGATTTTGGCAAAGCCATTTGATAGTCTTCTGTATGAGGAGAAAATTAGAATTAACCAGCAGGGCATATCAACATTTAATACTTATTTAGTATAAAATATAAAGAAAGGTAACAGGTCTTTTCACCTCTCATGGTATGACACAGTTAGCTGGCTGACTGGAAGAGCTTTGACAAAGAAGCTTTGACAAGATGCCTCTTGATGAAATCACTTTAGGGATCATGTATTGTCTGGTCAAAATTGAGTCTTGGTGATCTGTATAACTTTGATCGGGCATATAAAAGTCATGAAAAGAGCAATGAACATGTGAGTGCATGTGCAAGGTTAAGTTGGCTGGGCACAATCAGGGTTAAACATGCAATTAATGAAGGTGCTTGCATTCAAGTGGCAAAACTATTTTGATGGGTGATAAGGTGGACACAACGATTTCAGAGATAGTTCAGTTTCAAATAAATATTTATTAAATTAGATATTAAGTTAACATTAACAAAGGCAAAGAAAAAGCCAAACGGACTAAAAAATGGATCAAAAGGATGCCAGGGTGAAAAAATAAAGACTAAGGAGCTGGTCTCGAATCGCTGAGGTGCATCGCACAGAGTCAGCGTGCAACACACTTGCCACACATGCTTCAGGAATGAGTGAAGGAGCGAAGGGAAATGAATATGTCACGTTTGGAACAAAGCGGCACTTAGCACTTAGAGGATTGCTGTGGGAAGTGCCGGAGCACTGGAGAGTGTTGATGAGCATTGCCAAAGAAGAACACTGGAGCATGGTTCTCCTCCGGATCTCTAGGTGATCTGCGAACTACTGTAGGGAGAGAAGGAAGGAGAGAAGGAAGGAAGCAGAGGGTAAAGATGCTGTAGGGAATTCAACGCAATGCATTCTCCACATTAACCCTGACACAATTCACTAGATACCTCCGAGCCTCCTGACCCATATATAGCTGGCCTCTCTAGACGAGACCTATTATTACATTCTATTCGTGAATTTGCAGAATAAACACTGATAAGAAACTTCAAACATGTGGCACTGAAAGATTCAAACATGTATAATAATGTGAAGATGTGACTCCACACTCTGGGCTGCATCTACTAGTTAAATAGTGGAGCCACTGGTGTGGGTTGTTAACCTTCACATTCAATATAACTGCCGAGTGGAGGAGGTTTTCTGTAAGAATGCCCATGCAGTGAGCTGTCACATGGCGCAGCGGACAGTCGGCCTCATTACAAAAACATAATGAAACAGTCATTTAAAACAAGGGCTTCCTAAACTGCCTTATTGATGTGGCCAGCAGAAGCTATCATTAAGAGGGCATGTTGAGAATAGTGAATCTTCCAACAAGGGGAATTACAAGAAGTTCAATAAAACATTATCTTAATATGACTCTGTCCTAGCCGCACAATTCCAGTTGTCAGCTGTGTTTTCTGGTATGTCTCTTTCTATCCAAAATGACTTGATCTCTGCTCTTGCAACCACTGTTTTTGATGAGATCAGAGATGAAAATTTGGCAGGTGGATGAAACATTTTTTGCTATGTTGATAGTGCAGGGAAAATTCAGGAGCGCTTTATGTATTTATTTTTTCGAAGTATAAAATGAAAACATGCAGGGCTACATTTTTAGGAATTAACTTATGGCATAGACATACGATGGGGCTGCTGTCATGTTTTCAGTCCTCAATGATCTGCAGGACAAAGTGAGGGCAATTGCCCCCAGTGCAATATTATTTTTCTTGTCAAGGAAATATACTGGTCCTGTGAGACTAGGACAACACAAGTTGTGGCTTTAATTAAGACATTTAATAAACAGTATTTTTGTTTCTGGTTTAGAAAATGGTAGATAGTAAGTGTGTCTGCATTGTAATTTCATTAGATGATTGGAAGAAATCCAGTTGGGCAAAATCCTTTTGCACTAAAGGCAGTGGTTTGAGGGTAAATCCTGGCAAAAAGAAATGTCATATTAAGGGCTTTTTGTCAAAAATAAATAAATAAAAAATACATGATAATAAATTAAAAGCGTAAACCTTGGCATTGCAGACAAATGCAAAGGTTCTGAGGAAAACAATTCTACTTGGTAGCATGTCTTTAGACTATGGGAAGAAACCAGAGTAGCTGGAGGAACATGCAAACTCTACACAGAAAGGACACAGATCACACCATTCAGGGATCGAACCCGGGACTTTCTTGCTGTGAGGCGACAGTGCTACCCACTAAGCCACTGTGCCACCCTTCAACTTTTTAATGAACGTTAAAAGGTATTTTAAGGACACCACATGAACACATCTTAAAATTAGTTCTTAATGTAGTGTAGGCATATCTTTTCCTCTTCTTGGTTTGAGCTAGATGCTCAGGCTGGAAAACATAAACAAACTAAATTTCATTGCCTGGAAAAAGGGGACAGCTCTTATGCATCAGAGAAAATGACATTAGCCCTGGATGATTTGCACAGGATGATTATTCACAGTAGCAAAGTAAGATGGGCTAAAAACAGCACTGAATACCATTATTGGTATAATCTAATGCAATTATTAAAGAAGCAATAATTGCTTA
>JAYDZG010000001.1:23183664-23203187 GCA_034509265.1 Microcambeva bendego | reverse complement strand
TGCCGGCATATATACCTCCGCTTGTCACGCAGACAATCGCGAAGTATTGCCGACCCCGTGTTGCCTTACCAAGCGTTTTCTGATTCTGCTAGTGATTGATTACGGTTCGCGACTTGTGTACGTTTCCTGGTTTGTTCCCTTTCGTCTAATCCCTGTTTGGCTCTGTTTGCTCTAGTATATCTATTCTGGTTTTGACCCCTGCCTGTTATACCGACAACGCCTCTTGTCTAGCCCGACTCTGTTTAGAAGTCTTGATTGTCATATCTTGACAATAAACTTCCGTTAAATCTGCACGCGTCTCGAAGTTCCTCTGTTTCGTTACAAAAGTCATTTAAGACATACTGTGTTTTCTAGCCTATCAAGTAAAATGTTATGATCAATAACATTTGTTTGTTTAATAAATTTTCAAAAATTCCAAACAATGTTTTTTCACTTTGTCATTATGTGGTAGTGTGGGCGGCACAGTGAAAAAGTCCTGGGTTTGATTTCCAGGTGGGGCGATCTAGGTCCTTTCTGTGCGGTGTTTGCATGTACTCCCTGTGTCCGTGTGGGTGTCCTCCGGGTACTCTGGTTTCCTCCGACAGTCCAAAGACATGCTACCAGGTTACTTGGAGACTCCGAATTGTCCTGTAGGTACCTGCAATGGACTGCCACCCCATCCAGGAGGTTACCATGTGCCTTGCACCCGTTGAAGAGCTTAAATAGGCTCCAGCACTCCTCCCCGACCCTAATTAGGATAAGGGGTTAAAGAAAATAAATTGAACTGATAATGTGGTATTTTGTGTAGAATTTTGATGGAAAAAAACTCATTGTAACTCATTTTCGAATGAGGATGTAACAACAAAATGTGGAAAAAGTGAATACTTTCCAAATTCACTTTAAACTGTAAATCAACAAAAGATCCAGATTTCACTTCATATGTTTTTACAACTTTACACCGAATTCAATTTTATTAATGTATTAACTCTTTGTTCATGTAAAATCTCCACGAATGTTGTAAGCAGAATGGAGAAATTTGGGCTGACACAACAAATACATTGAAAACATTGAGAATACATGAAACCATAGTCAGACAGACCAAATGTTACCAAATTATCAGAAGAGAAATACATAAGGAATTACTCATTGAGTGACAGAACCGCAATGTCTGCACAGATATGGAAAGCTAATGCTCTTAGAAATATTTTGAAATAATGCTGACACGACATAGTTTACTGTATTTTAAATTACTTTTGCCATGTATGCCAACTGACATGACAGAAAAGGATTAAATGAAATCCGAAGAAGTTCTAAAATTAAGATACAATCGGTGTATGTAAAATATATTCATATATTGAGCATTTATTTTATTTTATTTCTTTTGAATAAAGTACTTATAAAACAATTAGAGTATCAGTCCAGCAGTTGTCAGTAAAATCCTTGGCTCAGCAATTCCGCCACTGTTGAACTCTTGAGCAAAGCCTCCTGGGACACTTTACAATTTGCTCACCCAGAGCTCTGACCCCAGTTTTTCCTACCATTCAGAGAGTGACTTGTACCCTGCAAACCTGAACAGAAAAGTAAAGTGTAGACTATATTACAATCTATGTTAGTTAACATAACAAAGAAAATATGAAGCCAAACATCATTTTTATTTCCTTTCTGATAAAAAATAGAAGTACTTGCAATGATACAACGCATGTGTCTCTGCATCTACCCTGTGCTTTTCAGGATTAGCTGCCCAGTGACCAGTTTCTCTCTCATCAAATTTTATTTTTCTCTTCATTTAATGACATCCCCACTGCACCCAGAGAACAATGTTCTGAAATATTAATGGCTACCTGGTAGGATATTTTGCAGCTCATAGCAAATAGAGCATGCTGGGAAAAGAGACCACGGTTATGTGCCAAAAGGTAGAAACATCTAACACACACACACACACACACACACACACACACACACACACACACTCATACACACATTCACACTCTTTTCAGAACCTTCGTTGCAGTATGATCTGAACAAAAGGAGAAGACCAGGTAGAAATGTTATAATAAAGGGTTCATGCCTGATATTGAACCCCTGTTTGTTTTTAATTGGTATCTTTATTTTTAATAAAGGTGTAAAACTTACTATTTCACCTTTAAAGAACTGCATTAAAATTGATTGGCATGTTTTCTTTTTCAAAGCTTCTAGTCTACTAACATACATTAAATATAACATGCCAAAATATACAATATACAGCATCTTCTCAAAATAAAAATATAAAAAAGTTAAAAACAAACATCTGAAATAAATGTAGATCTAATAAATAATTTAGCCATTTTTGCAGCCCGAGACTGACCATAATAGAATGGGGAAATAGGGGGGAAAGAGAAGCAGTGCTCTTAAACAGGTCTGATCTTTCTTGTAGCTTCACAGTCTCGATCTATAAAGCAGAATCTCCAACAGAAAGAGTGAGAGCCTCCCTCATTAAGCTACTCAGCAGGAGACCAGAGTGTACACAAACAAACAAATCAAAAAAGCTAAACCAAACACAGAGAGCTTTTAAACTGCCATTAAATACCTATTATATGACTCAACAGAAGCAACATTCAAACAGCCATTGTCTAAACAGCATTTTTTAGTCTGAGCTACAGTATGTACTCAAAACCAACATTTATAAAAAACAAATCTAACAAAGAGTAAATCAGAAAGTGGTTAAGTTTCATATATGCAAAACAGAAAGAGAAACTTATAGATCTTTAAGAAGTAACAGGTGATAAACTTGACCGATTGATGGGCAGCCATGACTTGTTGATGCCAGAAAATGAAAGGGGTTTGTCTTCTGGTGTTGACCACGAGAAGGTCAACTATGGCACAAATTACAGATTATGTAAAAACACACAGTGTATCAAAGTGCATCCTTTTCTTTCGCTGTGTTGTCGCAAACCATTAAAAGGGTCAGGGTAGACTGCTATCCACCATCAAAAGGCACTAGAATAGCCATGCAGGCATCAGAACTGTACATCAGGGCAGTGGACAAAGTTCCAGATCATGTGGACGGCTGGACATCTATTTATCATTTATCAATAGAACAGATGGCACCAAGATTCATTCTAGAAATGTACATTCCACTTGTATGACAAAATTGTAGGCCGATGTTTATAGTATTTCAGCTCATCACTGCACAGTAAATGCAAATAAAAAAATGGTTGTAATGGCTTCTAATGGTTACCATTTTTACCCAATCATTTTATAATAGTAGATTCAAATTCTGTAGATTGACATACATTTCCGTAGCTGTCCCTGTGTCTTCCATCAGGTTTGAAAATTGATAATCATATACTTCATTGCTGCACATGCATTTGGTGTAGTAACTGTATGGAAATATTAAACTTAAATCAAGTCTTTGCATTTCACATTGTTTCTGCTTTGCACAAGCCAATCAATACTGCATAATACTCAGGATTCTCTGAATATGTCATAAATACTTCCCACAAATTCATTCTTCACAAACTGTGCTGTAGTCAGCCAGAACATGTTATCAGCCTCATTGTTCTGTGCAGTGTGCAATCTGACGATTGAATACAATAAAAGTAAATACAGAGTTGTAATTGTTTCTGCTCTACTCGTTTTATGTTGCTCACTGATTTACAGCTTCGTAGACTCAGAAGCTAGTTCATGGGGTGTGATGGTTAAAACTGTTCTGACTGAGACTTTTTCTCAGAATATTATCAAGACAGTTAGCAATATCTATGAGAGTGTCCAGGGAGGCAGATTTATCTCTGCAACAAGTTCTGTTAAAATTAATTTAATAAATGAAATTCCAGCTTTTGAGCCAACTCATTTAACCACTACCTACTTACAGCATGCAGAACTCCAAAAGTGTATTCAGCAGCATAATGAATTGAAATTAAAAGCTTTCCAGAATCTTTGCTCTGTGGCATGATTTTTTAATAAAATATTCATAAATGGCCAAGATGTCACCTTTCTCGTTCCACGCGGCTGTTGCCCATTTAAGAGCTTTTTCCATTCCAATAATTTACTTACCAATAACTATTTCATTCCAGTCAGATATCCCATCTTGACTCAAATAAAACAAACATTGCAAGAAAAGAAATTGGCATTCAGAAGCATTACCAGAAAATGTGTTATTAAATGGTGGGAATGGGTTATTAGGCATACAGAGGTGATGAGGTACTCATAGATAATGAGGCTACGGCCTGAGCCAACTGATTCATTTGATTATTTGGGTGATTTGTTGTTGCTGTTCACCCACCAGTAGTGCTTGTGTTTTGCTTCTCACATGATGTAGATTCCGGCTGCATTCACGATGCTGGCAATGTATCCTTTGACAATGACCCACAGGGGCTTTCAGTATGCCAGTGCAGGTCGAGTTTATTGACAGAGACACAAAGTAGAAGCAAGGGGAATCCAAAATCATAGTCAAGGATAAAAGCAAGGGCCAAGACGGTAAACCAATAAAGTAAATCTTGTGGTCTTGGAACAATGGTAATAGAAAAAAAACTCAAATCTTAAGATCTAGTCAAAAACATTTGTTACATGTTATAATTTTGACACATACAAAAGGTTAAGACATAGGTTGCAGAATCATCACAAGTTTTCTTTTTTTTTTTGTACTAAAACAAAACAAAATATAAACAGCGGCATTAATTAAAAAATAAATCAAAAGGAGAAACCAAAAAAACAGCCCTCGTGGAAGCTTTCCACTGCAGGAAACCAGTTGAGCCCGGGGTTTGAACTGGAGACTGCTCAGGCTGGGACAGGTGCATTTATGATGCGCACCACATGAACCTAAAAATCCACAGTGTTGGCTGCAGTTTACAAGCACTGGTGGTGTTGGCTTTGCCAACCCCGGGTGGGGGCTCACTCCTGTAAAAGAAACACAAAAAACTCCTGTAAGAGAAACACAAAAAAATCCCAGAAAGTAACAAAAAAGAGGTGTTCTGGCTGTTGAACTGGTGGCTCCTGCCCAGCTCTGTGGCAGAGAGGAACTTGTGGCCAAGCCTGGCCAGCAGAGGGGCCCAGATGACTTCCAGCGGGAAATCGAAACTGGCACTGGCACCAGGGTCCTAGCAACTGTCTGAGCAATGTAGCCTTCGATGTGGTCCTCGGGCGGTGTCTTCTGAACCAGGTCTGTCCCTACATCCACACGTGCTGCGGATCTCCAGCCTTCTAGTCGTATGCCCCCGAACCCCGTTGGGCCCGGCAGATACTGATCTGTCCCTAGTCAGCAACCAGGACAACTGCACATGGGTGAGGCACACCTGGTTGAAGTGAAAGTAACGGCACCGTACTGAATGCCGCACCCGGCTTTGTAGGGGAAGGCCAAGTGTGAGCAGCCAGTTTTTGTAGCATGTGCCAGTTTTATATTTGATTGGGTTTAAATGTATTACATATTAAGAAACTAAACCCAGGAAGAGACACATACATGTCAACAATTATTACATTTGAATTTTTTTCCTATCTTTATAATGGTGACCAAGCTCTACAAACTGTCCTTTTAATTAATTGTCTGTGAACAGATTCCTATATTTTAGGATTGTTCATTTCTGACATAAGTATTTTTAGGGAGACTATTTAGGAGTTAGTTATGTAGCTATAAAGTTACTAACCAAGAACTGATTATTCTGATGATGCCATTCCAAAATCAGATCCTCTTCAGGATTTAAATTTGCAGCACGGTCATGTCATTCACCCCAAAACTGTGCTGAATAACAAGCTAATGAGGCTTTCACTCTACATAGTTTGTTGTTTGCACCAACGAAATTACAAAATATTTTAAGCATCATCAGTCTTCATTGTTCTCAAGCTCTTCTCACATTGAAAAGATTGTCACCATCAGCAAAACCATATTCTGCCAGAAATGAAACTCTATTCTTTCAATAATTACAGTATACAACAAAAACATAAACACTACAAAATGTGCTAAAATATTTTGATGTATTTGCATGATTTTTATGACAACACACTAATGTCAGCAAACTATACAAATGTCCTGAGCAGCACAAGAGTCAAAGTGAAAAAAAAATAATGGAACATGACAGTGACATGTAAACTTTGTCACTCTAAATAAATCTGATGGGCTAAACCATTACCTCTAAAAATGTGCATGGCAACGCCTATTTTGTAACACATTTGCATAACTTGGTGAGGTTGGGTTGATTATAGTTACTCATTGATTATAGTTACATCTTAAAGATGTCTTAACTCTTTAAGACAGTAAGGAATGTCTGTCCGATGTTGTTGGAATGTCCCACTCCATGCTCATACAAACAGATGTTTCTAGTTTAGTTTGCTTTTCAGTCTAAAACACTGAAAGAGCATGAGTTTTAATGAGTGTGGATTTTGATCAAATGAAAAGTAGCTCAGTTTTTCACTGTTTAACATAAGTCAAGTCTCATCTATTTTTAATCATTAATTTTGATAAGTAGATTTTTGAAGTGGTTAAATCATCCTTAATGTGTTTAGTACTGAGGTAAATCTGGGTGTCATCCTGGGAACAATGAAAGTCAAGTTGGTATTGATGTTGTATCCATGTAGTGTCCAGGAGGAAGAATGTAAACAATGAAGAAGAGAGGTCCTAGAGCTGAACCTTGAGGAATCTTTTGAGATAAAGCAGAATTAGAGATGTAATCAGACAGAATAACAAACTGCTTCTTATCAGTTATATGTGATGCAAACCAGTCCAGGGTGATACCATCAATGCAGCCTTGACATGAGGATGGAATGCCAAACTGTGTCGAAGGCCACACAGGTCTAGAAGTAAATAAGATGCTGAGAGCCCCAAAGGGAGAGCATAAAATGAGTTTGTATTGTTCTGGTTTCTGCGAACTATCATTAGTTAGGTTCCAAGGAAAAATCAGTAAAAGACTTTGTCTACAAACTGCCGGGGTTCTCTGTACAAATATGAGCATTCAAGCACTGCACTGTTGTAGATGATGTCATGTTTTATATCCATCCCTCAGGAATTATCAGTCGATTTTGCAGACTATCTTACCACACCTGCTTCTATAATCAAACATTCATCTCCCAAAGCATTAAATATTCAGCAGGGTTCAGGTAATAAAAGTAATGACAAGGGTAATGCCAAACTAGAAGGGATAGTAAAGCTTCCAAATGGATGCCAAGAGAGAAGCAAACAGACCATTCAGTCTCTAAATCTAAAAATTACTCTAAATCATAAATCACTTTCTTAATAAAGGTGTATGGAGAGTAAAATGGCAATCAGTCAATTGAAAAGCATGTTACGAGTAACAAACACTATTCGAAGCAGGGGAACTCACAGAAAGTGAAGTTTGGGAACCTACTTAATCTCTTTCAACTGTTACATTATAAAGGTTAGCTTTGAGGAGGAACCAGCCTACTAAATGTTTACCATGAAATCATCAACTTATTGAACAGATCACAAAATACTTTAAAGAAGTCTATACATCATATGCCTCAGTTAAGGTCAGTATACACAATGCTACAATAATCAAAACTCTGGACAACAATGGTCTCCATCTAAGAGTTCCAAACCAGAAAGAACTGCTGACACCAAAAGTCAAACATAATGGTGGTAGTGTGGCTGCATGTTTTTTTTAGGATTTGGACCACTTGACATAATTAATTAAACTATATCTTATGACATAAACCATTAATTGTACTCTCTTGTGATCTAAAGCTCAAGAGCATTTAGGCAATGTAGTTGGACTATCATATTAAGCTCAAAAGATCTGAAACATTTAAATGAGGAAATGCAGCAAATATAGGGAAAAAACAGCACTGTATTCATAGGCTAGTCAAGGTGCCGTTTCTATCTTATGTCCAATATCAAAACACCCTCAGTACAAAAATACATTAGAACTAGACATTTGTAAAGTGAAAGAAGGTCAATGGTCAAACAAATCCTTTTTCGAAGATCATGTAGACTGTACGACATGTATGCATTGTTTACCTGCTGAAAAGATCATCCCTGCCCTGTTTGATAGCCCTGTTATTATACATGCCACAAGGGAGTTTTCCGATATCAGTGCTTTTGCCCATACACACCCACTCACCTGAAACACATGGTTGAACCTTTGCTAAAAGGTAGATGTTCCTGTGTTTTCCCACACAAGCTCTGCACTGTCAACCTTTTTCCAGGAGTCTGACCTTAATATGATTGAATGTCGGCACAAATCACATTCACTTACTAGCTACAGGAGCTTTAGGATATGTGAAATTTGCACACTTACTGCTACCACATCAAGCCCTTTTGAATGTCAGGAGTAAACTACAAGTAGCTACTCAAATGCTACATGGTAATTGATTGAAACCTTAAATAGTCCACCATATTCACTTAGTCTACACTAACCCTAACATTGTTTTCCTATTAAATACAAATACTAATTCATTTTATTATTGTTTGCCTTTCTGTTTCCTGCGTACGTGTTCTGTAACTGCTGGACAATGAAACTTGAAAAATTAACAAATTGTTAAAGAAAATAAACAAATAATGCGGCCAAGTGGTCTAGACAACATTGTACCATAAAAATAGTTAGATAACATGCAAGAGATCTCAAACATGCAAAGGTCACATTTTTGAAGTAACAATAAAGAAAAACCAGTAAGTAATAGTATGGCACTAAATTCATAACAATGCTTTAATTAAATGCCAATTTCCTAGTTGTTAATAAATAATAAGTAAGTAATTATAGTTGTAACAAGTCAGTAATAAACTGGTAAATTAATGGTAACACGGTGTAATTAGCTATCAATTAGGTAATTACACTGTTACCATTATTTTACCAGTTTATTTCCAACTTGTTACAACTTGTTATACTTACTCACTTATTATTTAGTAACTAAGAAATTGGCATTTAATTAATGTATTGTAACAAATTTATTACCATAATATTTCCTACATATTAATGATCTGCTACAAAAATGAAGTGCTACCAAAAAACTCCTGGATGACAAGGTGTCTACATAGTTTTGTCCATACAGTGTACAAACATGCATATATAGTAAAAGATAATTTAGTAAAATAAAATAATTTGGGGGATTATGTTAAAAATGCAAAAAATAAATGGTTTGGAGTGGTTTGTACACTACCTATTCAATTGGGGATAACATCACAGCTCTCTCACTCAGGCACTGCTGGCTTGTTAGTTTTAATAGCCTTTCAATCCATCCTTCAGGCTTGTCTTTAATGCCTGACCAAACTATGTGTGCCTAAATTGCCTTGTCATCCAAATGCAGACTTGAAAACACATGTGACCATCTCTCTCTTTCAATCTCTTACTCTCTTTTTCTCTTACATGCATGCCTACTTTCACTCTCATCACTTATCCTTTTGAGCAGTGGTCTAAAACAGAATGTGAGCTCTGAATTAAATTGTACACTTTTCTTTGAGAGATAACACATGGCTGCTCCAAAACGCCTGAAAGCATTTAAATGAATCTGACTAATCTTTCCTTTTCTGTACATAAGTGATCCACCCTGCCTTACCAGTGAAATGGCCCGAAGAAAGAGAAAGAGAGAATTGTATTATTAAATTGACATTTAAGGGTCATTCCTTTTCTCTGTGAGGGAGACACGTCTGCAATTTAAATCAGCTCTGAGCTAATTTTAGACACTAAGCAGCAAAGATTGTGATGGTTTGAGATTCTGGTGTTTGTGTGTTTCTGATGTTATGGACTGGTAGGCACCACAGGTATGGCTGGCACCACACAGTATAACAAGTCACAAACAATCTTAATGTATGGCTGGATCACCCAAGCCCAAATACAAAGCTCTTACCCTTATTATACTAGTGTACACTTTTTGGTTGTTTTGCTCACAATTGCTCACAACTCTTTTGAGTCAAGAAAAAAGCAAATACTGTTATGATGTAACGGCACACAAAAATTATTTATTAATAAGTTAATAATGGCTAAAATAAATAAAAGATAAACTTAAAGTCAGCCCTCGTAATAGCTGAACCGCTACAGGAAGCGAGTGTGTCCTGGGGCTCGAACTGCGGACTCCCAAGGTTGAGTCAGACGTGTTCATGCTGCGCCGCGACAAACCCAGAAGTCCGCAGCAACAGCGATGTGTTTAGCGCTGATGTTGGTGGCTACGCCGACAACCCCGGGCGGGGGGCTCGCTCCTGTAAAATAAAAACAAAACGAAAACAACACAAAGAATGAACTAAGATTAACAAAAAGAGAGAGAGAGAGATGCCCTGATCGCTGGATGGAAGGGAACGTAGACCTGAAGCTCGGCCAGTAGAGGAGGCCAGCAACCACCAAGGAAGAATAGCTTGACGAAGGCTTCCTCCGGGTCCTAGCACCCATTGGATTGGGTGTGACGCACGGCGCAGCCTTTTTTGCGGTCCTTGGACGGCGGATGCCGAAGCGGCTCTGTCCCTAACATCCAGTGGTGCCGCAGACCTCGGGCCTCTCAGCCGTATGCCCCTGAACCCTGTTGGGCTTGGGGAATACCAGTCTGTCCCTATCTCACCAACGACAAGGACACCTGCACACCTGTGCAGCATGCCTGATCGGAATGGTATACAAAGTGGCTGCGCCAAACTGAGTGCTGCACCCGGCTTTATTGGGGAACGCCAGGTGCAAGCACTCAGCCCAATTATGGCAGCTCGCCACTTAAACCCTTAGGGGAGGCGATCAGTAACGCCAACCACGCCGGACTGCGGTTAGACGGCATGGTTGGTATCGTTACAAATACTGTATACTAAAATGTCCATAAATCAAGTTTTTTGTCTAACACCTCAGTTTTAGACATGTTTTTAGCTTGCTAGTATTAGATAAAGCACAAAAATAAAGTAAAATACATTTGAACTAGTGGTGGTCAAATGAGATTAAAAAGCTAGCATTGTATATTTACATGGAGGCGTAGTCTTCACTGGCAAGCAAATTTTAAATGGTGAACTGTCTGCAGAACACATGGATCCAGTCCTAACTATCAAATTAATTGGAACGTCTACTCCAGAAAACTACTTGAAAAAAACTAATGGGGTAGCGCCAGGTGCAGTTCATCAGGCTTTATGAGCACTGAATTTTCCTGGGGGCATGTGCTCTATAACCATGACCAACCCCACTTGGTGAAGTAACAGGACCCCTCTCTAGCAACAGCTCCTGAGGTCCCAAGGTCGGCAATCTGGCTCCTCAGATCTTCACTAGGTGTGCATTATTTGAGAGGGGAGCAATCGAATATGGATGGGACACCCTACCCGGGCAGGTGGTAGGTACAGTTTGTCCTCTAAGGGTCTTGTTGTGCTTCTGAATGTGCCTGGGGGCTTACTTTGCCCCATGCCGGGTGGCACCATAGAGGCGACTGGGACACCTAACAGTCAGGATTGCCCCCTTGTACTCCTGTTCTGAGAGACGAGGCTAGTTCCCAGACTGTGTGTCAACGGGCAGCCCAGACTTGAAGAGCACAAGCAGAAGCAGAGTTCGACTACTGCTTATTCTTGTCTGCACTTCACTGCACCAACCCTGCAAGGACCAATGTGGGGAGGCCCACAATGGAACATTTGTGGACATCGAGGTGCCACCGGACCCAACACTTGTAGTCTTCTCCAGCTCCCTCATGTAAATCTTCTCCGGAAAACTAACAGAAAAAACTAAAGCTGCGACGCTGAATTCTGTGCTGTGACTGGCTTTATGGGGTAGCACCTGCTGTGGGTCATCAGGCTTAATGAGCACTGATGTAATAATTTCCCTAGAGGGAAATGATCTATAACTGCAGCCATGCCATTGGCTGGTACGTGACTGGTACCGTGACAGATAGTCTTTAACTTGTACTTAAATAAACAACCTTTACAAATACAAGTAGCACTGTCATCTCTCCTAAATTCGATCCCCAGGTGAAGCCATTCGGGTTCTCTCTGTGTGGAGTTTGCATGTTCCCCCATGTTTGCACGTCAGCATAAACCATTATAGTGATGGTCATAAGCTCGGATAAATGGGGAGGGTTGTGTAAGGAAAGGCATCTGATGTAAAAAAAAATATGCAGCCCAAAGAAGTCAATTTAAAAAAAAAACATGGTCAAGGACTTTTTCTTTTTAATGGACATTTGTGTTTAATTGTACAGTGTTTATTGTCTGTTCATGATTACTTGACATTTACATTACATTTTCAGCATTTAGCTGGTGCCTTCATCCAAATCGACTTACAGCACAGTTACATTTTGAGCAATGAGAGTTAAGGGCCTTGCTCAAGGGCCAAACTTGCCAGTCATGAGGTTTGAACCAGCGACCTTTGGATTACTATTCCAGTACCTTAACCACTAGGCTACAGCTGGCCCTGTTTTCGGTCAAATTTGATTTGGTTATGTTTGTATATGTTTAAAATACCATTACTGCTGTCTGGACTAGAAAATTCAAGAATGGGCTGTGGGCTAGCGGTTAAGATTTTAAATTCATCTATCAATGTTAAGTTTGATGAACTACACAATAATTAGCATCTGGATTACAAGTACTGACAGAAGAGCAGCTAATCCACAGGCTTTTTCCCATGTGTATCATTTTCACTCATGTTTGACATTAGCTGATTTGTTTTTCAGATTGATGAGTCACATTATAGTCTCATCACGATAATGAAGTGTTGATTTTCCTCATACTTCAACTTAGGTTTACATGTTGGTTTGACTGACTGATTAGACTGACCTAATTTGGTGTCTTTCTGAGCGGATAAAAATCAGTCTGCAGTATGCAGTCTAGACTTTGGAATACTAATTTGGAATACATCATTATCCAAACCAACAGTGAGACAGTAAAATGTACAGAATATAATCAGGATAAGTTTTTTGGTAATGGGAAATTTTAAAAGAAAAGCTTGACATCTTTTGCTTCTCCTGTTACAGGTTGCAAAAGTAGATTGTGATCCGCATTATTGATTTGGCATAAGTTTTATGTTGGATGCCCTTCCTTACCAAACCCTATTTGTTCCTTGGGGCCAGGCACTACAAGACACTGGTTTGTGCATCCTAGAGGCTAGGACAATTCAGTGTCTCCAATAAACCTGACTGCATATTTTTGTGAGAGAAACCTGGGGTTCCCAGAGGAAACCAAAACCGAAATGTGGAGAACAAAGACCTGGACCGCCATGAATGGGGATCAAACCCAGGTTCTTGCTATGAGACAACCCAACTACCCACTAAGCCGCCATGCCAACAAAATAAATAAAATACCGTTACAAACACAGTTGTAGATGAGAGTCATATTGACTTCCAGTTATTATTTTATTTTATTTTAACTATTTAGGAGCAAAAAGGCAACAAGAGAGATCTCAAGGAAACATAAAGCACAAAATTATACATTTGTTAAAATAGATTTCAAAAGAAACAAAAAAATAAAACAGGAAAACTGTGCACCTGGCCTGCGTGTGTGAAGCATTTTCAATATAAAAAGATGTGTACGTAGCAATTTGTTTTTACATAAGTTATTGAAACATACTTTTCTAAGAAATTATAATGTCACTGTAGTTTAATATTTGCTGAGTGTTTTGTGACCAGGCAAGCAACCTGCACCTACTGTAAAATATTAAAAGAAAGATTATAGAACATTGGAAACAAAAGGCAAATAACAACAACAGAAATAAAATTAAAAAAATAAATAAAAAGCAGAAAAACTCCCACCTGAATCATGATGCGGTGATTGTCAGTTACTGACACATCAATCATTGCACTGCTTTCCAAAATGACAATGCAGAAGGACGCAACTCTTAACCTGACTTACTGCCAAACTATGTCTGCAGCTGCCACATTACTAATCCCTTCAGTGGGAGACCCAATTTCCAGGAATAGATTTTTAAAGGCAATCAATCACAAGGCAACAAACACTGACACATTTTCTCACATCTAGGTGTAATATTAACATAAATTAAATCTGCGTCTTCATGTGGTTGCATTCGACAGTAGAGCATTAAACTTAATCTGTGATGGGTACAACATTGAAACTGCTAACAGACTTTTAAACCAGCATTACTTAAACATATTTTGAGCTAAACTTATTTTTTTCTAGTTGCAACATGATTATGCATTTCACATACAATTTATTTGCACCTTCAGGCTGTTCATTTTATGGTAAAGATTCCCAAGCAGACCAGTGTCCCTTTACCACCTGTAGTAGGTATTGAAAAAAATTACGTGCCACAACTGACACCCCCCCCTCCCAACTTTGCAGTAGCCAACTGCAGCTTTTCACCTCCATGAGGAGAGTTCTTATGCGGATCATCTTTGTGTACAGAGCCACACCCTGATCAGAACATTATCCATCTGCTTTGTGTAGACATCTGTCAGCCAGCAGAGGTTGTACTTGCTTCAGTTTTTAGGAACCCTGATCCAGCTCTCACCCTGTATGAAGAACGGCTAATGTGGTTGTTGTTAATGTTTTTTTTTTGTTTGTTTTTTTTTTTGTTTGTCTGTGCATTTTATTTTTAAGTTTCCCAAGCAGACCAATGTCCCTTTACCACCTGTAGTAAGTATTGAAAAAAATTACATATTTACAAGTTCAGCACCTCATACTGTGAGTTGTCTAGGCCTAAAGTGAATAGCTTTTACACACGGTGTATTCTACACTCAAGTTCATTTAAGGTAAACTTCAGACTTCAATAACTGACCAAAGATAAACTCCCAGGACTGAACCTGGATTTGAAAACTAGTGCCATTTGCTAGTCCAACATCGTGGATATTGTTGCATTTTCTGTAGGATTGTTTGCTGGATGGCTGGGTATGTAAGGAAGGCATTGCCCCAGGCAAAGCAGCATGTTAACAGGATTACTCCTCCTCTCAGTGGTAGAGTGGGAAAGGGAAAGATCAAACACAATGCACATCAGAACACATTCCCTAGCCTGAGTCACCCCTCTCTGTGGGATCATGCCGCATCATCCTTTTTTAACCCAGCTGAGCTGACAGGCACATCCCTCCCTCGTCCTCTCTCTGGCTACATTTTGCATTGCACTTCTTTAATGTAGAACATTGCTCTTTAAAATCTAATTAAGAGAAGATTACTCGAAATTAATTTGTACACCCAGTAATTAAAGTGGGAAACCTTGTTTCAAATTTTGGTCACACATGGGATGATGTCACATGATACAATTGTTGGTAGAGCATGTCTGCTTTAAGCTTTTGCAATATTACTATGTCTGTGCTAGCTTTGCTTCACTGATTGAAAGAATATAAATAATTTCAGTTTTTGGATAATATTCCTCATCAAGTGTACACATCACTCACACTGTTAACAGCACATTCACAAAAGCCATGCCGTGAAACCCTGAAGTGTTTAGCATACAGACACAGCTGATTTCTTTAATAAAAATACAAGTGAAAACTACCTTAATATAAGATTGGAAATAGACCACCCCAGATCTAAAGCTGTACTGTGTTCCTCCTGGGCTCCACGCTTGAGGGGTGAACACTGACATTACTATCTCAATGAATTGCAAGCTTTTAATTCTGTGCCAACTGGGATGTTAACAAGTATGCAAATAAGAAACTGTAAAAGCACTTTTGTATTTATAATGTATGCATACAGATAAGATTGCATTAGTATTTGAGACTGAATGATAATTGTTGGAGTGACTTAGGGTGGAGTAAAAGCCTGTCTCTTTAATATTAGATGAAAAAAAGAAAAAGCTTTCTACGGGTAATATGTATTCTTTTAGACAGAAATTTATACATTCTAAAAGCCTAATAGTGGCTACCATTAGGGGTGGCTAAGTAATAAATTTTGTCTCTCTTATAGAGAAGTTGAATTCCTTGCACACAGGTACATCTGGCTTTTAGGGGTAAAATTACGTGACAGTATTTTCTTCCAGGATTTTTGTTACTCATATCTTTATAAAATTGGTTGAAATTAATCACATTGTCTTAAAAAATAATTGGTTATCTTTGACACTTTCTTTCATGCATGTATTAAATTGTTGTCTGTTTTATGGCTGGAAATGTAAAAAGAAATGTAGGAAACCTACATTCCTATGTAGGAAACCATAATCAGTAATTTACATGGGAGGTTTGCTCCACCTGGGAATTCAACCCAGGACCTTTTTGCTGTAAGGAGACATTGCTGCCCATAAGCATTTTCACATAAAAAATGCAATTTCACTTTTTTCTACTGTACCTGAAATATTTAAGGCAAAATTATTTGAAAACACTTCAAATCAAATACCTTAAACATCACTAGCAAAAAGAAAGTGGCAAAGAGCATTTGGACACATAGGCGTATTTCTCATTCTTATTTTAAGAACCAATTGTATCAAAATAGTTTGACCTCTTCTTACTTTTTTGGCAAGTTATGCCCATTCAGTAAAAAAAGGTATTGTATTGCAAGACATCAGTCCTGGTTATAATGCCTGAATTAATGTTCCAGTTAATTCCAGAGCTGTTCAGTTGGGTTGAGGTCTGAGGTCTGTGCTGCCTCTGGAGTTTCTTTAAAATCCATTCTGCATTGTACAGTGCAGTCATGCTGGAAATAAAAGTCCCTAAATATATTCTTTGGTTCAGCCAGGCAGGCAGATAGATAGATAGATTCGACATTCATCCAAAAAGTGTGACAGGATGATTTAAAATCAACAGAAATTACAGTGTTAGAACATAGAACAGTACTATAATAACCAATAATAATAATAATAATAATAATAATAATAATAATAATAATAACCAATACACCATTTGCAAAACTAGCACACATACTCTCACACTATAAGTGGCAGACTAAACGAAACAGTGGCAAGGGCGGGACACAAACGCAGAGGTGATTAAACAAAGAACTTTATTAAAAAAACAAACTAAACACTACAAACACAAACTGAAGTTACAACGAAAACAAAGGAGCATAACTAAAGACAAACAAACACAACCTGTACACGAAACTAAGGAACACAGACGAACAGAAACTACACCGAGGTGGAAGTACACAAAACAAACAGACAAAGCCGATGAACGGAAACCAAAACTGAAAATACACTAATCAGACTAGGCCGGTACTAGCAGATCAAAACGCACACAGGAACCAGGAAGTGAGAAGACAAGAGTGCAGTGAAGGTGTCCTCTTATGCTGAAGAGACTGGAGCGAAGGCATCCTCTGACGCAGACGAAACTAGAGTGAAGATATACTCAGATGCTGATGAGACTGGGGCGCAGGCATCCTCTGACGCAGACGAGACTGGAGTGGAAGCATCCCCTGATGCTGGCGAGACTGGAGCAATAGTGTTCCATGATGTGGACAAAGCCAGAGCAGAAGAGTCTTCTGGTGCAGATGAGGCTTGGGCCGAGTCGCCTTCTGGTGATGACGTGACTTGGACAGAAGCACTCTCACATGAAAACTGGAAAAGACTCCCAGACAGAACCGGAGTAGACAGAACCGTAACTAGACCTTCGGATGAAACCAGGACTATCAGAACCTGGACTGAACCCTGATTAACGACTTTAGTGGGTGCTGGGTGAATGTCCGATCCCCAGCAGCTACTGCACGTCGGGTTTTAGCTACAGTGAGCACTTGGCTGTGTATGTACTTCTACACCAGGAATAAAAGTTTTGGCAAACCTACCCAGAAAAGGGTTAAGATATTTTCCTTTAAATTGGGCACTTAACCGCGTCTCAATATCCCTCACTGTACGTTCACCACCTCCTTCCTCAGATCAGAACCTCTTTGCTCAGTAACGAGCCTCGTCCTGAAGCCTGGACATCATAAACACAACCTGTCTCACAAATGCAGAGGTGATTCAGCAAAGAACTTTATTAACAAAACATACTAAGCATGGCAAACACAAACTGAAGGTGCCATGTAAAGAAAGTAGGAGCAGAACTATAGACAAACAAAACCCGTAGACCAAATTCAAACTAAGGAACCTGAGCTACAAACCAAACCGCAATAAACAAAATGACCAAAGACGCTACAAGCAAACAACTGAACAACTGAATGAGAAAACCTCAACACGAATGGCAAACTAAAACAACGTTGAAGCAGAATTTAAACCAACTAAGACACACAGACGAAACCGAACAGAAACTACGCCGAGGCAGAAGTACTCCAAACAAACAAAGCCGACGAACGGAAAGAATATACTAACCAGACTAGGACACAGGAACTAGCAGAACAAAACGCAGACAGGAACCAGGAACTGAGAAGCCAAGGAGCCATCAGACAGCGAGGGAAGCAGAAACCGGAAGACATGAAATAAGCTCCAGCCTGGGTGAAGCTCAGCTGCTCCTCAAGAATAGCAGCTGGGCCAAATTACCCAGGTTGGAGCCATGTGGTGCTAACACATACGTTAATCAAAACCTTACACACAAGCACATTCCCAAGTGCAAGAACTGGATTAGTAGTCACCGGTTCAAGCCCTAATACTGCCAGATTGCTGCTGTTGGGCCCTTGAGCAAGGCTCCTTACTCAAAATTACTCTGACTATATTCTATATCTGTAAATTAAGTCACTTTGCATGAAAGCGTCTGCTTTAAAATGTTAATGTAAAATATTAATATAAATTAGCTTGTCACATTTTTGAGAAAAACACAATTCCAGTTATTTATTTCAAGTAAACTGAAGCTGTAGTGAAGCATAACACAGATGCTTAATACTAAGCTTTCTGTAAGCATATAAAATAAAAAAGAACTATCTGTACTTCATGTGTATTACAAACTTTCCAATGCACTGAAACTGAATGTGTGAGAAAATTAATTGATATTTGGATGATTGACAAATAAGTGGGATGAAGTGCCATCCCTTATTCCTGGGTCTTTAGCACAAATGTGAATGATCTACAGCCTGAGATTATACTTTTACTCTATAACCACACTGTATCAGATACAGTAATGAGAACAGATGGCGAAAAATGGAAACTGTCTTCCAATTAGTGTACTAGCTGGAAGGAATGTGCAAAATTCTATGGAAGAAAGAGACTGACAAGTGTGAAATAACTCATCTTAAATGTTTCTCAAAACATATTGTCTATAAATCCCTTTGAGTAACAGTTGAGCAGCATGAGGCAACTTGTCAAAACACAATTTGAGTTTGAGTTTCCAAGATACTAACCCAACTTAAACATTTCTGTAAATTAGGTACAATTTTGTAAATCTGAACACACAATTACTATTAATTTGCTGTATTTACCAAACATTTCTATTTAGTTTTTCTTATTTTTCCAATTCTTCCAAATAAAAAATAAATAAATCGATATTAAACATATCATTGAAAATTACTTTTTTTTCATGTGCTTCATATTTGAGATGCTGTTGTTCTCTTGTGACATGCTGCATATGTGTCTTTTACGACAAAACACCCAATAGTTTCCTCTGAGAGGCTTTGTAATCTCACATATTGAGTTGATACCTGTCAGCACATTTTTATGGTTCATTATTATTAAGAGTCATCAATAAAATTCCCAAATTTAGCTCCAACACACAGGTTTGTTGCTTCTATTATTTTTTTGTCACTGCTTTGAAAGATCAATAGAGTAGCATAACCGGGACACTCAAGTCAAGTCAAGTTTTTATTTTTCAATTTTATTTGTACAGCGCTTTTTACAATAGATATTGTCACAAAGCAGCTTTACAGAGTTTAGGACCACCAGACC
>JAYDZG010000001.1:23161738-23181217 GCA_034509265.1 Microcambeva bendego | reverse complement strand
TGGCAAGGAAAAACTCCCTGAAAATACAGGAAGAAATCTTGGAGAAACCAGACTCAGCAGGGGCCAATCCTTCTTGGGTGGACTGGAGGATATTTTAGATAACAATATTTAAACATTTCAACAGTAGAAACAAAAAATATTTTAGACTAAAAGTTAAAACTAGCAGAAACTATATGGATAGATAGGAATTCTTAATTATTCAGTCAAGTTTCTGAAATGGTCCGTTGTGAGTTTTGAAAGTTCTTTGAGCAGACACGCCTGGCACCATCTCATCAATCGGAAGCAGCAGTTGTTGGTCAGTCGGGATGTGCAGACTCGAGAGGTGAAAGGTCTTCCATCAGAAATATCACCTCGGAGTGAAACAACAAAAAATGTAGTTAAAAGTGAAATCATTAAGAGTAAACACAGAGTATAGAGAGAAGCTTTCGACCCCCGACACCCCTAACTATAACAGCATAACTAAAAGGGGAGAGCAAGCAGCGCCCACCTCACCAGCTGTCGCTAACAGTGTGATCAGACACAAGAAGCAGAATGACAGCAACCCAACATCCCTGATCACCACAAGTTTCTATGGCCAAGAACCTCCAAGCTCTACTCCTTTGTCTATATTTGGATGGACAGCCCAGCCCTGGAGGTAAAATCAGAAGCAGCCAGAAGCAAACATGTAGCAGCAGAAATATGACAAACATGAGAGCATCAGACCATCCAGATTCCAGACACCAGGACTGGGGCCACACACCCCTAGTTTGAAGGCTTAATCAAAAACCTGAGTAAATAAATATCTTTTTAACCTAGACTTAAACATTGAGACAGTGTCAGAATCCCAAACTGATTCAGGAAAATTATTCCAAAGTTGGGGAGCTTTGTAAGAAAAAGTCACTGACACTGAAGAAAAGACACTGTCAATATGACAGTAACTTATGCTTTCAGAACATTGAATGGAAAATTTAAAACAAAGAACTAGTTGAAGTAGTCCAAAATGCAAATGTTTTATCTCCTTCCAGCTTTCATCCATTTATTGTTTTTCTCTACTCTCCATTTTCTCTATCTGCCACAATCTTAATGAGCACCCCAGACCTCCATCTAATAGCAGTGCATTGGCAATACATCACTATAAGAACGGGAAGAAGGGTGAGAGAAGAGGTGATGTGAATGTAGCTCAGCATGAATCACTAGAAAAGCAATCACAGTCAAACACACACACACACACGCACACACACATACACACACAAACAGCATATACATTTCAAGCATATACTGCTTTCATGATTTCTCATTGTTTTTATAATACTAAATAAAATAGAATTAAACTGTATTTACAAATGTTGAAGTCACAAGGTGGCACACACGTATACAAGCATGTATGAGATAAAATAGCAGATTTTAAATTTGCTAATTAGTTCCAAATCAATGATTCATGCATGAAAAAAATACAACACTCATATTATTTTGTCATTTTATTCTCATAACCAGTGGCCAAATTCTGGATGAACTTTTGATATAAGACTACTCTGTTTTGTTTATTGTCCTATGAGAACTCTCAACTACCTGGCTGATAGTTTAGATTGTGTTATTCTATCCACTTTCGACATCCATTACATTCAAAGACAGTATGAACAATGTTGTTGGTTTGAATTATTCAACATTTTATTTCAAAACACATCTTTGAACATTAAGGAAAATGTACAATTTTCTTTTTATTAAAACTATTCAATTTTCTTTTTATTAAAACTATTCAGAACATTTGAATGAGAGCAGCAACATATTAAATACTAGCAATAAAATGCTGTTTTAAAAATATCATTGCAATAATCAATTTTTTGACGACAACCTCTACTTTAGAATGTGACACCAGCTACAGCAGACCTGTTTTAGTGGTTCTTTGGTCCAAATATAGGGTGACAGTTTGACTTTTTTATGAAACTTGGCAAATAAGCCAGTTTCATGGTCAAAAACATATTTCTGAACTGTCCAAATACATTATACACTTTCTAATAAATAAACGGAGCTTTCTTAAATTTTAAATTGTTATGTATGTGGCTCATCTTAAAAGAGAAGTTTTACTCAATTTAGTATATGAGTGAGAAACAAGGCATTGTGGTTTAAGAAAAAGGTAGCTTTTTATGGTATTTTTATCTTTTGTGTGAAACAATCACAGTGCATGTGTAAACTATTCAAAAACTTACACCATGAACAAAATATTGAAGTAATCTTGATATGAACTGTGTAATTTGTTTTAAATCACTTAAAAATAATCCAATTGTTACAACTGATGAATGTCATTACAGGAACTAATTATTTATTCAGTGGAGTGTGTGTTCTTGTATGCACCTCTTTGGTGTTACTTGGCAGCTTCGGACACGCTGATACATAACATCCCAAAGGTTCTTAAATGGATTTAGGTCAGGCAAACATCTAAGGGGCCAGCCAATTGCTTATGCTTTATTCATCCAGGAACTGCCAACACTCAGGCTGGGTATTGCCCTGCTCCAGTATATGGTCTGACAGCAGTAAGGAAACTTCAGGCTATCACATTGAGGATTGTGAAATATTCAAGTAATATGCCTCCCCAGACCCTCATGGCACCATTTGGAGTCTTTTTGCTGGTTTTCCTTGAACAAGGGTGCAGATACCAGTACTGCAGCTGAGTTGATGTCCTTCTACGGTCATGGAAAGCTCTCCTTTTGTCCTGGTAATGCCCTGGTATCTTTGTCCTGGTATCTGATCCGTGTTTTTGAGACCATCCTGGAGAAGCTGTACTACCTGTGCAACCTGAATGAGCTGCAGGTAATGCCTGTATTCTTTTTTTTATCTGGACCAATGCTGCCTGTTCCTGAAACAATGTCAATAGGGGAAACAATTCAAAAGTAATTAGTCTTTACCCTCCCATATGTAAGTCTTGCACTGTAAATAATAACACATGTAGGAATTGTCTTGTAGAAACATGGTTTTTATTTATTAACATCACGGCATCGCTTAGTCTGTGTCAGTTAAATTAAACCTTATTAAACCTTATGTAAGCAGTTTACTAAGAAAACAAGAAAGAGAGAGAGAGAGAGAGAGAGAGAGAGAGAGAGAGAGGAGAGGGATGAGAGTAATACTTTTCCGTCATTGCTATCCATTATATTGATGGCCAGCAGCAGTACAGCTCTACATAAAACAGGGCATAGATTACACCATTACAGTTTATGCCTAGAGGTGTTTGCCCACAAATACACACACAATTCCATTCTTGTCTTGGAATTAAACATTTATACATGCTGTTGGACCACTATGTTACTTACTAATGTACTTTTTACTGTGCTATAATGTTCATTCAGTTTTATAACCACATCATCCTTCACTAAGTCCAAGATGCACTACCCTCAAACCATCATATGTAGTACAAGAATAAACCATGTGTAAGGTCCCAAACCATAAATTTCAAGCTTCATCACCAGCTGGATCACAGTGCTGACCTGTAACAAAACATTATGTGTACTCAGAAGTGAAATTAGTAGTTCATTACAAGTACTTAATTTCCAAAAATGTAATTGAATTATCAAATTCTTTAATTTAGGTGACTCATAATAAAGCCAACAAGCAAATCAGTTGCATCAGAGTGAACCAAGGAGTATTGTGCCTATGAAGCCAGGGAAAATCTATTACAAAATAGTGAAATAATCAAAACCAAATAAAAGTTTGAAGTAGAATTTACCAGAACATGGAAAACACAGAAGAGACCGAAGAAGAAAAAAGGAAGTGGTGTAACTCTGCAAGTACATGAACAAATTTGTTTCTCCAATACATGAGTTGCGAGCTCTACCAGACACCAAGAGTTACAGTTGCAGTGGCAATGACATAAAAACGTCTGACCATTCCTTCCCTAGACAAGGCCATAATGTCTATACTCAACTTGGGAAGTAGCAGCATTGAGACTACAACCTGGAAACTTGAGCTCTGTTTTCAAATAGAAAAACATATCCAATAATCAAAACTACCCCACAGAATGATGCTGCCACCACCATGCTTCACTCTAAGTATGGTATTGGCCAGGTGATTATCGGTGCCTGGTTTCCTCCACGCATGACACTTGGCATTCAGGCCAAGGAGTTTAATCTTTATTCCATCAGACCAGAGAGTCTTGTGGTATGAGAGTTTTCAAGTGCCTTTTGGCAAACTCAAAGTTTGCTGCCTTTGCCTTTTACTGAGGAGTGGCTTCCATCTTGCCACTATACCATATAGGTCTGATTAGTGGAGTGAAACAGAAATGGTTGTCCTACTGGAAGTTTCTTCTCTATCCACAGAGCAATACTGAACCTCTGACAGAGTGACCCTTGGGTTCTTGGTCACCTCCCTGATTAAGGCCCTTCTACCCCGATCACTAAGATTGGCCGGGTGACCAGCTCTAGGAAGAGTGCTCATTGGGACCTTGAATGCTGCAGATTTTTTCTGTATCCTTCCCCAGATCTGTGCTATGATACAATTTATTATCGTACATCTACAGACAAGTCCTTGGACTTCATGGCTTGTATTCTGCTCTTACATGTACTGCTAACTCTGGGACCATTACAAATCGTGCCCAATCAACTGGCTTTACCACAAATGGACTCCAATCAAGTTGTGAAAACAACTGAAGGATGATCAATGAAAATAAATTTTCCTTTTTCATTCTCACAAAGCCATGAAAAGTTCCTGACTGTTCCTTAAGGCCAAAGGCTTTACCACAGATGGACTCCAATCAAGTTGTGAAAACAACTGTTGTGAAAACATTCAAGATGCGCCTGAGCTATATTTTGAATGTCATGGCAAATGCTGTGAATACGTCTGTACGTGTGATTATGTATATAATTTGCAAAAATTCCAAACAATATTTTTTCACTTTGTCATTATGGGGTGTTGTGTGTACAATTTTAAGGGAAAATGAATGTAATCCATTTTGGAAAAAGTCTGTAACATAACAAAATGGAAAAAGCGAAGTGCTGTGAATACATTCCAGATGCACTTTAAGTGAAATTTTGTTACAGAATGTCCAATATTTCACAAGACACTTTTCAAGGGGGCAGTTTTTATTTCTGGGTGCCCTTGGAATGTAACCCCCGCAAAAGTTGCTTGGTTACTTTAAACAAGAAATGTACTACATGATAATGACATGTTTAAAGGCACCCCACTGTAATAAATGGCTGCAGCATTTGTCAATTATAACAGCAACTAGTGAGCTTCTTGCACCTGCTTGCTGGTATTTTTTTCTCAAGTTGAATGCACTTTTCTTATAGGCTTCATTTTATTGGTATCAGTAACATTGATATGCCTTGTCATATAAACTAATTTGGTTTCAACTGTCCATGGAACATTCTTCTAAAATGATTTTTATTTGCCTATGTAAGTTCAGTTTCTTGTCACATTTTGAACCACCAAAGATTTCTTTATTAATTTGCATCTTTTATTTTTCATTCTCACAAAGTCCTGAAAAGTTCTTGACTGTTCCTTAAGGTCAAAGGCTTTACCACAGATGAACTCCAATCAAGTTGTGAAAACAACTGAAGGATGATCAATGGAAATAAGATGCACCTGAGCTATATTTTGAATGTCATGGGAAATGCTGTGAATACTTATGTACATGTGATTATGTATATAATTTGCAAAAATTCCAAACAATATTTTTTTCACTTTGTCATTATGGGGTATTGTGTGTACAATTGTAAGGGAAATGAATGTAATCCATTTTGGAAAAAGTCTGTAACATAACAAAATGGAAAAAGTGAAGCGTTGTGAATACATTCCGGATGCACTTTAAGTAAAAATTTGTTACAGAATGTCCAATATTTCACAAGAAACTCTCACACATTTAATATGCCTGTGAGCATTAGACCTGCACAAGATGTGTACAAGTGTGCATATGTATATGTGCTATTTTCGCTGCTTTTATCATCTTTAGTGCCCCACTGAGTACAGACCATCTCCATCCATCAGCGCATAAACCTGTATCACAGGGAAGTCTCACAAGGGAGAGATTAGAAAACACTATGGATTCATAAGAAATACTCAAACTAAGTAATACAACTAAACAATAAATGAGATTGCACATGCTTTGCAAGTCTCCTCAGAATGTGTTAGGATGTTTTTGCACACACTGTCATGAAATACATAATATTTTAGAATTAAGAATACTCTAATATATAACAGATTATAACAGCTACTAGTGAGCTTCTTGCACTTGCTTGCTTGCACTTTTCTTACAGGCTTCATTTTATGGGTATCAGTAAAACTGATATGTCTATGTAAGTTCAGTTGCTATTTTTTACAACTTCACCCATTCAGTGTGGGGAGTATGGCATCTTCAGATTTCTAGAGATCAGTTTTTTCTCTTGAATGTGATTTTCTTGTCACATTTTGAAGCACCAAAGATTTATTTATTAATTTGCATCTTTGATTTTTCATTCTCACAAAGCCCTGAAAAGTTATTGACTGTTCCTTAAGGTCAAAGGTCTTGAAAACATGTCATGCATGTGAAACCATGATGCCAAGGTCCTTGAAGATCTTGTACCTTTAGTCTGCTTGTGCTTGGTGCATTTCTGGTCTGCTTGGCTCTCTTTTAATATTAGATATTTATTTAGGTCTAATACTCATATATTTTTAAGTATACTACAGTGTACATTCAGCTGGCAGTAGCAACATTTTGGGCATAAAGACATACATGCTTGTACTGTCAGGTAAAATTATGACATTTTTCAATTTCAAAACCTTTCCAATTCCATTAACTTCTTTATTAAATATTGATATTGCACACTGTCTTCTTTTTCCCTATTTTGTTACATTACAACCTGTGTTTAAATGTTTTTAAATCTGAATTGTATATGATGTAGCTGCAAATAATCGTCTTAGTTGAAAATATATATATATATATATATATATGTATGAAAATAAATTTGGAAATAAAAACTGAAAATTGTATTCACCCCCTTTTCTATGAAGCCCTTCACAAGTTCTGGTGTGACCAATTACATTCAGAATTCACTTGCTTAGTGACATGAAGTCCACCTGTGTGCAATCAAGTTTCACATGAGCTGTCAGTATATACACACCTTTTCTGAAAGGCCCCAAAGTCTCTACAATCATTGGGTTATAAAACAAATATCCAAATCTCTGATGATCCCCCGGAGCACCATCAAATCCATTATTATCAAATGGAAAGAAAATGGTACCAAAACAAACCTGTCAAGAGAGGGCCGCCCACCAAAACTCTCAGACCGGGCAAGGAGGGCATTAATCAGAGAGGCAGCACAGAGACCAAAGGAAGGAGATGCAGAGTTTCCAAGCAGACTGGAGTATCTGGTATAGGGAGTATTTGGTAAAAAATGAACTTTTCAGCCACCAAGGAAAATGATATGTATGATGCAAAACCAACACATCTCATAACCCAAAAACACCATCCCCACAGTGAAATGGGACGGAGGTTCACCTTCCAACAGGACACTGACCCAAAGTATACTGCTAAAGTAACACTCAAGTGGTTGAAGGGGAAACTTATTGGAATACCAAGTCAAAGATCAATCCTATTGAGAATATGTGGTCAGACTTGAAGATTGCTGTTTACCAGCAGAAACCATCTAACTTGAAAGAGCTTGAGCAGTTTTGCCTTGAGGAATGGGCTAAAATGCTAGTGGCAAGATGTGGCAAGCTCAGAGACTTATGCAAAGTGACTTGCAGCTGTAATTGCCACAAAATGTGCCTCTCCAAAGTACTGACTTTAGGGGGGTGAGTAGTTATGCACATTGAAGTTTTCTGTTATTTTGTCCTATTTGTTGTCTGCTTCACAATATAAAAATATCAAATGTTTAAAGTTGTAGGCATGTTCTGTAAATGAAATGATGCAAACCCTCACAAAAATGTCAAGATGTGTAAATACTTTTGCAAGGCACTGTAAGGTCAAGATTCTTTAAATAGTTGCCTCCAAGCACATTAAATGTTAGTACTTGGGTTAATGTGCACTGTAGCTTTAAATATTTTTTTGTGCTGGAACAAGGGGGCTCAAATATCAAAAGAAGGCACACATAATTATCCCTTCACCAAATGTTACACTTGGCTTTATGAGTTTGGTAGATAGCATTCCCCCGACAATCAGCAAACCCAGATTTCTCAGTTGACTGCCAAGCTTCACTATGTATACACAATGCGGCAAAAGTATTTAGTCAGCCACTGATTGTGCAAGCTCTCCTACTTAAAAATATGAGAGAGGTCTGTAATTTTCATCATAGGAACACTTCAACTATGAGAGACAAAATGTGGAAAAAAATCCAGGAAATCACATTGTAGGGTTTTTAAAGATTGTATTTGTATATTATTATATATAGCTCTTTATAGGTGTGCATACAAGAGTGTGTGGGTGCATATGTGTTTGCCCTCACACTGGAGAATGACAGTAGCAGCTGGTAAGGTGTCAACTGCTGCTGCTTACTGTCAAAAAGAATCAGCCAGCTAGGGTAGGATTAGACACAGACACCTACACACACGCACACTCACACACACACAGACACTTAATTTTTGCCAATACACAGGTTATGGACAACTGAATGGAAAAAAAAAAACAAATTATGCAACAAAGCCCAAACAGCTTAAGCATATTTCCAATGTGCAGGTGATTCAGTCATAAAATTTGGTTTTAGGTGTATTTTTACAGGAGATGCTTAATGCCTTAAAATACTGACTTCTATGACCTACTTTCAACACAATATATGTCATATTTTTTAGAAGGCTAAACTTCACTGACAACCAGAAAACCTGTCTTACTGAACATTCTCAGCTACAAGTTGTTTGGTATAGTACAGAATTCATTAAAAATTTCACAGGACCATTCTTTTTTGAAAACGTGTATATTTAGTTATTTTTGTAATGTATGCATTTACATAAGAACTAGTATTACAAATAGGGAATAATACAATTAAATGAAGTTGTTTTAGAAGTCTCTCCAATCTTTTGCCTTTGAAATTAAGTAACTTCTCATTAGTTGCTTATTAATTTTCCATCACAATGCACTTGCTCTCAAACACTGTTGCTCTTATTGACACTCGTGTACTGTGCACAACACTCACCATGAAGATTCAACCATCCCATAATATGGGGAAGAACTGCAGGTAATGCAGTGTTGGCTGATATTCTGACATTAGCTTAGTATAGCAGTATGCCACAAGCATTTAGCAGTAGTGAATAGATTAAATTATCAATTAAACCATATATGTAAATACACTGACATATGACAGTTGTAATGTTAGAAAAATGACTTCAATATGTAAATTAAATATATATATATATTTTACAATAGTATTTATACTGATAAATTTAGGTATGCAATAACCAATTGCAGTCAATTTCTTACACTATGGCTGAGCTTCAAGTCAGCAAACAGTAAGTAGTAAATTCCAGGCTGTGCATACTGCTCAACCAGTGAAGCAGTTTGCTGTATGCAGGCAACCTTAGTCAGATTAATTTGTAACCCATTAATTAACAAAAAAATAATTATACTCATACATTCTTAACTGTTTATCCAATCGGGGTCACTGGGGTCGTGGGGGATGCTATAGCCTATTCAATGGACTCAAGCTACATAGAAATACCCATGACAGCCCATTAGATCTCTGTGCTACCCAGAAAAGGAATGTATTAGAAAGCTCCACAAAGCTACTCATAATGTCAAAAATAACTGCCCATGCAGTAGGCCATCTACTCACTTTTTTGCTCTCTCATAATATTCAGTGTGGATATAAGAGATTTTGGGCACAGCCTTTTTCACCTCCCACCTTCCTGTACTTTTTAATGAATAGAATATTAGCAGCAGTTAATTAATGCCAATTAATTTTTTAGCAGTATATCAGTTAAAGTAGCTTGGAATGATAAATAATCAACAAATCTTAACAGTCCTTGCAGTTAGAAGATGAAAATAGCTTTAGTTTGAAAAAATCAGAAGAATCATCCACAGCTACAAGGTTTTGACAGAATTGAGAACAGAGCTCTGGCCTGACAATTGTGTTTTTATTTTCAGTTCAGTTCTTTTATGCACTTTAGTTTGTGCCGGTCCATGCATAACCAAGGCACAAAATATATTTTCCAAACTGCTGGCATGTTGTAGCATTTAGATTTCCATTCATGAAAACAAGCTAATTCTGACACCAGGCATAGAAATCAATAGCGATTATTATTTAATTCAAATAATATATATATATTTATTTGGCTTCATATTCATTTTGTATTGACCATGCAGATCTTCTATTGGTGTGCAACCATTTGGCATAGAGACTCCATCTATAAATCTCCCTATAATAATAATTGTCCCGAAGTTTTTGTATATGGTGTTTTTATAGGTTTATGGTTTTACACAGCTAAGCTTTTGATGCTTTCATTAATATCTTCACATTGCAAACTGTGTATACAGTAAATAAGTGCACAAAATACTGCAAAATTTGTCTATGATGTTTTTATAGTTAGTAAACTTATTGTACTTCAGTTCAGTTCATTTTCTTTAACCCTTATCCTAATTAGGGTTGGGGAGGGGTGCTGGAGCCTATCCCAGCACTTCAATGGGCGCAAGGCACATGGTGACAACCTGGATGGGGCACCAGTCCATCGGAGGTATCTACAGGACAATTCAATGTCTCCATCAATGGTAGCATGTCTTTGGCCTGTGGGAGGAAACCAGAGTACCCAGAGGAAACCCACACTGACATGGGGAGAACATAGTGCCACCACTTATAGTACTCATTAATGAATAATAGATGCAACCGAAATAGTCAAACACAAGATTAATGTTAGAATTAATGTTTAATCAGTTTAATATGGGTGAAATGAAGTTTTTCTTTTTTGATCAAGCATTTCAGTATCAGCATCAGCTATGATAAATTACCTACTAATACTTTAGTTGTATGTCAAAGAGCACAGTTCTTATGGCAGCCTCAGTCAGATGTAAGATATATCTATTCTCTCTTGCAGTCTGGAAGCAGTAGTGCCAATTAGAAATGAGGGAGCTTTGTTTCAGCTCTTTTTGTGCTTACAAAAATCTTTTAATTCCAAAGCCCAGATCTTCTGCTCCAATCTTGGTAACATTCACTGTCTCTCACTTCCTCAAGCTGATCTCAGTTCAGGCTGAGTTTAATTTCTAAGAAAAGAAACACATGATGACTTAATTTGTATTGAAATTTCTGGTTTACTTCTTTCACACCTTTTCTGTAACCTGGAATAACATAGTGAACTGTGATTTCATCATGGAAAAGACTGGATGTATAATAAACTGAACTTGAAGTGAAGGTAAATTATTGTGAATCTG
Source organism: Microcambeva bendego (assembly GCA_034509265.1). Classification (NCBI taxonomy): domain Eukaryota; kingdom Metazoa; phylum Chordata; class Actinopteri; order Siluriformes; family Trichomycteridae; genus Microcambeva; species Microcambeva bendego. Next base: position 23,169,921 of record JAYDZG010000001.1, on the reverse strand, counting down.
TGCAAACATAAGTGTCTATGCAAATGTGTTTATATTTGAGCATATGCATATTATTTGTATAAAGTACAAACACACAAGTTCAGAATGATCAGAATAAAATAATAATAAAATGTATGGGTATGCGTTTGAACAAAATGAGCTTAATATAGGAAACACTGCTCAGATCAAACACATAAATTGTAAACTGATCATTTTAGAGAGGTCTCTTTTTTCACACTAAATTAAATTATACGACTGTAGTTTTAGCTTTTGACTCCGGCACCCCTAATTATTACAGCATAGTTAAAAGGGACCACAAGGGAATACAAGGTCATGAAGGCTTTTAAAGGATATCAGCACCAACTTTACCTGAATTCATCAAACCTGAATGATCAGACAGGATAAGCAGAATTACAGCAACCCAACATTCCTGATCACCAGAATTTTTTAAGACCAAGAACCCGCAAGCTCTGCTCATGTGGGTGGACTGCACGCTGTAAACTTTTAAATTCTTTGAACTTTAAGTAACCCTGCAAATTGTGAACAAAGTGAGTGTCCTGGGTTGTAGTGCTCAAAAAGCTCAGTCAGATACTGAGGAGAAAGTCCATTTAGTGCTTTATAAGTATTTTATACTTTATGCGGAATTGAACTGGTAACCAGTGTGGAGATGTTAGAACTGGAGTAATATGATCAAACTTTTTAGTTCTAGTTAGCACTCACGCTAATGAATTTTGAACCAACTGAAACTTGTTAATGGATCTATCAGAGGATCCAGTTTGAAGAGCATAACAATAATTAAACCAAGATGTTATAAACGCATGGATAAGCTTTTCAGCGTCATTTACAGAATATATTATTTTAATAATAATAATTATAATTTTTGGAGATATTTTGCAAATGAAAGAAAGCAACTCTAGTAATTGATATGATGGAAATAGGAGCACACAAAGATGCAGAGAATTAACAATATTTTATTAATAAACGAAATTTATACTTAAACCAAGGCAAAACCGGGCCAAACAGGTGCCGGGGTTTGCAACTGGCGAAAACACAAAAAGTTCACTACCGGGTCTCAAACCGCAGTTGCTGGCATGCGATGCCCACGCTCCTCGCTTGCACCACCTGCACTGGCTGCAGCAGTAGGTAAATGGTAGGTGAGAAAAAAACAGAAAGAAACAAAAGATTATTAATCCACCCCCTGTGTGGCCGAGGACGGTGAAGGCCGCATATAGGTGATGCCGTCTGTGTCCTGGGATCGTCTTCACAGCGACGATTATGGAGCAAAGGCTGCTCAATCACCAGTAGCAGCAGATTCAAAGCGAACCAGCACTGGCCGGACCAAAACACTGACCCTAGCCCAGTAAATACCTCCAGACCTCCTGATCTGTACCTTGGCTGACCTCTCTAAACGAGGTCAGTCATTACCCACTGACCCTGTCGATGCAGACGGCTGTACAGGCACAAACACAAATTGAATACCGGGTGGAACATGTAACGTATGATGGCGCAACCCCGCACACTGGCACAGAGCGGCTTATAAAGACCACAGCCAGGTGCGGGTCATTGCGCCTAATCAGCACCGATTAGGGCTGCTGAGAGGTGGGAGCAACGAAAAGAGGCCCCAGGAGGCAGCGGCAATAGCCGAACTCATTACTGGGTTTGGGTCATGCCCGTGGGTTAAAGTCGGTTCAAGGTCAGTCCAAGGTCATTTAAGGTCACTGGATGAAAATTTCGGTTCAATTAAGAGGATCCTAAATTTTGTTTTATGATCAACTCAAGTTCTTAAAATCATTATTTTTAAACCTTTTACCGTTTAATCTTGATTCGCGTGATTTACTGATTTCTGTAAAATACTGACCTTTATAAAACAGTATAACATACCATTCGCAGTATAACTTACCATTCACAGTAAAAAAAACTGATCAGAGCAAAAGAAAATGCGCTTTATGTCACTCACCGAAGTGTGAGTACTGATCTATTTTTTTTACATCTGAGCTGGCAGATACAGAAACATGTGTTTAGGTTTAGCAACATGCTAGATTAACTTTTCTCTTGCAGTCTTGGGTCCTACAAGAAATACCTTTTTTTATCTGAATTAAGTAGAAGAAAGTTACATTACATCCAGTTATTTATATTGTTTACACACTCTTCAAGCTTTTTGATTGTGTGTCTGCAAAACAGTGAAAATTAATGCCCTGTTTACGAAATATTTCTCATAATGGTAGCATGTAGAGTGTAAATAAGAAAGGTCCCAATACTGATCCCAGTGGAACACCAGATTTTACATTTGTAGTTTTTAAGCATTTATTATTAACATAGACAAATTGAGAGCTGTAACTTAAATAAGATTTAAAGTCCTTTAACACCTACTGTATTTTCTAGCTTATCAAGTAAAATGTTATGATCAACAGCATGAAACACCGCACTAAGATCAAATATAACCCCTTATATATAAACCCATTATTAGAGGACATTAATAAATAATTTCTAACAGTTATTATTGCAGTTTTAGTACTGTGGTTCAGTGCACTGTGTATTCTGACACCTTTTCAGAACCAGTAATAAATTCTTCAACAATTTGAGCTACAGAAGTCTGTTGTGTTGGCCCACACGGGCCTTCGCTCACCATGGGCTTTACTGAGCATTTGCTGCACATAACCTTGTAAATGGCTTACCACTGCTCCTTCCTCTTTTGATGGACCTCTGCAGAGTTAGAACACCCCAGAACAGCTGCAGTTTTGGATCTCAAAATCTCTTAACTTTGAGGATAAAATGTATACTTGTTGCCTAATGTATCCCACCCACTCACAGATTTGGTGATGAAGAGATAATGTTTTTACCTTCACCTATCCTAAAAAAAATATATAAATTTGACAAGTATATCGTAGTAATTAAATATTCTTATTTGTTTGGTATATATATATGAGATATCAGATTACTTTAAACAACTTATATATGTGCATTGTTTTTTAATTAGGATGTATTGGTCAATGCTAACACAAAGCTTTACAAATTTGCATTCAGATTTATCCAATTTAAACACTTTTCAAGTAGAATTCAGTGAAAGGCAAAAGTAACCAGAATTTTAATTTACTAATTTCTAGTAGGACATAGGTCATCTTACACAGTCTCACAGTCGCTTTCACTAGTCTGTTAAATAACATCCATGTGACTGAATTGCAGTATTCTTGCAGAGAATAGCAAAGAATTAGAGACCAAAGGGGTTGTACTAAAAAACGGTCATGGAAGCATCCCGGAGGGCAGATACAATTTTCAGCTCTAGTGAATCAGCTCGATGAACAGTTTAAGTCTAAAATGCCACTGAAGCTGGCTTTTTAGATCTGAAGCATTTATCCTGTCTTTTAACATTAATTTAAAACTGACTGTTGTGTTCTAGTCAAATTATACCATTTTTACCAGAATAATCCATTGTGACTTTCAAACAAATGGTGCTAAATCTGGCTGGCAAAAAACATTAGCATGATAAATATAGCAAGACATTATTTTGTTAATTATTAATGTATTTATTGTAATTTTCTGATGTAGTAGTGCTTACATGATGAAGGCTTAATATTTTTTGTACATACTCAATTTTGTTTCAGTCAGATCTGTTCATTAAATATAAATAAAATATAAAATATATTTTAAAAAAAGTAAATGACAAGAATGCATGAGCACACTCAAAGTCTGAATAACTACAATGGCAATTACTATGAAGCTGTGAAAAAATAAATAACTTCAAGAAAAAATATATATATTTTCATGAAGAACAATAAGGTCACATCTTCAAATTCTCTCATGTGAGTGTTTACAGTGGATGCCTTATGGGGAAGCGTAACAACAGCCACTGTAACCAGTGTCATTATGTGTTCTCTGCCTAGTGCTTGCACAATTTGTGTACACAGAAACACACAGAAAGCAAGCAAGTGCACAGTTCATGCATGATACAACTATAATCAGCATCTGCCCAAGTCATCATTTTGCACCACAGAGATGGCAGATAAATTATAAATTAACACATTTTTAGGGGATCATAAAATATTCTGACCAAATTAGATTAAAACTGTACCACTGCACGTTATACAATAAACACTATTTTGTTGTTTAAGACTTACAGACCATTATGTTGATACAGGAGTTTTATTTTCTGTCAGTACTGTATAAAGGGCCACAGTAATTTAGCACTAATCAGCTAAAATTTCCAGATGGGCACCCAGCTTCGATGCCAAATTGTAAACCTCCAGTGAGTTGCTTCTGTCAGACGATGCCATTGAAATTAACAGACACAAAGTGTCACATGCTTGTGTAAGGCTTAGCGTTTCCTGTACTTTAAAAACATAAAACATCTGTAGCAGCTGCAAACTGCAAGTGGGACCAATCCACAATTTGGCAGTCATGTTTTAATTTAGATCAAAATTAACAATTCAATTTAACATAGCTGTTACATATCCCAGTAACAGTTGTGTGTTTTGACTGGCAACTAGATAGATAAAGTAACTATAATAATAATTTGCTAGACTATAGCCTCTTAAATAAGTTGCCACAATTATTTGAAAAATTACAGAAAAAAATTGTATTAAAAACAATCAATGGCCAATGTTGCATCTCCAATTCACTATTACCTGGTTGTCTTTGAACCCAAGTGCGTATTACTTTCTTTTACTTTATTTAGTGTTTGTGTATTCTTTTAGCATGGAATTACAGAATTGGAGTTTTTTTCCCCTGGCTTTGTCATGTAAGACCACTATTTCACAGACTTATTGGTGCTGTCAAACTAACCCTAATAATAGCCCTGCTAAAACAGAGAAAATTCACCATATTGGTTGTCACTATAAAGCTAGCTGAATCAGCTTGTGACAGCCGAGTTCTCAGGTGAAGAGAAGAAACTCAAAACAACCTGGAGACAGGTGTAAAATGAGCAGGACAGACACTTCTCTTAATGGTGCCACCTGCAACCAGTTTGAATCCAAAAATTGGGTTTTGAAGAAAGTGCTAAAGTAATGGTACGTCCTCCTTGATCAAATTACCTCTAACTAGAAAAAGGTGAGGAGATTGTCAGTTAAAAACTGAATTCTGACCTGAATGGCATGGCTGAAGGCATGATTCTGCTTATTACCCACTGAGATGAATATTTAACAAAGTAGCACTATAACTAGTTTAATAGTTAAAATAATTTCCTTTAAACAGTCTTTATAAAAGAAGATAGATGTGCTGCAGTAGAGTTTATTAAATTGTCCTTGTGTCTTTAGGGACTACTCTAATAATGTCAAGTATATTTTTCAATTTTCCTGTAAATGCAGTTTTATTTTTCAAGTAATTCCACAAATCATTTAGTTTATTTCCAACATGAACCTTGATTATTTAACTTCTATTTTCAAATACTAAACTTACTATTTATTAAGACTGCCTTGCAGGTACATAAATACCAGATTGTATATTCAGTAAACTTAAATATGTGAGTCATTTATTGTATAAACCCTTTGGAACTACATGTATTTTTGCATACAAAATAGACACATTCTGCTTGAATTAATAAAACACTTTTCTGTATCATTTATTAAGTCACACATTGATTTACTGTTTACAGTCTTGGCGGAAAATCTTTTTTGCTATTTTTAGCTACTGAATTTTTTTATTTTCAATTAGTGAAATGCAAATACAAAAAAGCTACTAAACAATTATAATTAATAAATGTTAGGTAATCCACAATTAGACAAGTTATCTGCAAATTTCTTAGAGTGAGTGTTCTCCAACGTTTATATCCAATTCTTTAAAAACCAAAAATATATCCCTATGTCTGCATGGGTTTACTCCGGATGCCCCAGTTTCTTCCCACAGTCGATAAACATGCAGTTAATTGGAATTGCCCCATAGGTTCCTAGCCAGTAGGATGCATAAACTAATGCATTGTTGTGCTGGTCCCAACTGTGATAATTAAGGAGGGTTGTGTCAGGAAGGACATCCGGTGTAAAAACTATGCCAAACCAAAAATGTGGGTTATTATCCATTGTGGTTGCCTCAAACGGGACAGCCGAACGAAGGGGAAAATCATATAACATTTATTGCAATATGATTGAGGTAACAGGTGTAAGGCCTATTGCACAAATGTAAATCAACATCAGAATGTGTGGTTTCAAGTTAGTGGCATGATCTCAAGAGATCTGTTCATGGAAGAAATCTCAGATTGGTCTAATTTTTGAACAAATCCGTTATGATTCTGAAACATAAATATAATAATAGAAAGGGTGAGACACAAGTGCAGAATCAGTTTATTTAACATAATTAAATAAAAACAGTGGTTATAAATGAATAAAAATAAATGAAAGGAGAAACTAAAATTCAGCCCTCATGTCTGCTGAACCACTGCAGGAAGTGAGTGTAACCCAAGGATGAGCCATGCGCGTTCGCACTGCGCCACTACAAACCCAGGATCGTAAACAAAATCAAGTAATCATGACCAAATAGTTTAAAAAGTTCAGTGTACTATGTTCCCGTGCTCAACTTTAGTCAGGAGCTCTCTAGGTGACCAAAAGAACAAGAGTGTGTGAGTTTTTTCAGTGGGAAAAATGCTTCTGAGAGCCTGGTATGATTCTTCTTACATGTTAAGGCTCTCTGTGAGAATCTATGTCTGGTCGATTATTAGATGTGGTCATGGGATTCCCACATGTCACCCCTGTAGCTTCCCTCAACCTGTGTGGGTGTTCAAGCAGTGAGTAATTGGAGATGATTCAGAGAAAAAATGGTAACATAAGAGAAAATGAATCAAACAAAAAGATTAAAAGTGATTTCACTTAATTCTTCATTATAATTGGATCTATGCACCCTAAAACTTGCAAATGACTCTGACAGTGAATGATGTCACATATAAACACTGAGGACATTGCAGACATACAGCGTGGGTAAGAAACCCATCTATTGTAGAGTAACACAAACATTTACTTACACGGTTACACCCTGGATGGCACCAGTCTATCATATGTACCTACAAGACAATTCAGTGTCTCACATAAATCTAGTGTCATGTCTTTGAACTGCGAGCCAAATCTGGAGTAACCGGAGGAAACCCACGTGGACACAGGGAGACCATGCAAACAAGTGTGTGTGCTTGTGTGCATGTGAGCGTGTGTGTGTGATCACATTCTGGCCCTTGCAAACCCATATCGGATCACTGAAATGAGCTATGGAAGTACATCACCATGTCCACCAGCTGCATTGCCAGAATACAGTGTGAGTTATTGTCCCAGTGAGGGCCATCTAAACACACCAATATGGAGATGAGTCAAAAAATAAGAAAGAGATAAAAACAATCATAGAGAGAGAGAAATAGTCCAGGAATGAAGAAAGGAAGGGAGGGAGTTTATTCAGACAATATTCATACCATTTGATCCGTTTATTGGTTTGTTTGTTTTAAGTTAGTATTATTTATTTTACCATCATCATCATTCTGGGGTGCCCAGGTTATGCAGTGAGATGTTCCTGTATTGTTTAGCATCTCTTACATTACTCTTACATTGGTTCAAAAACTGCTGTTAGGGACCAACCTAACTACTAGGAGGCATAAACCAGTGCATTGTAGTACCAGTCCCAAGTCCAGATAAATAGAAGAATTATGTCAGGAAGGGCATCCAGCATGAAAACCCCATACAACATCAATGTAGATCACTAAAAAAAACATACTGAATTAGTAATGTGGATCATGCTGTGTTTTATTGATATTTCATCAGTTCAAGTCTCCCTAGAATCACTGGTTACAAAAACTCCTGTATAATACCATTTTTACATTAGAATTTTTTGTGGTAGCATGATGCATCCAATTATAGAAATCTCCTCACACCTTCTATACAAATGCAAACTCAGAGTGGGTAAACATTTTGCTAGTGTTCCTGTGGCATGTGGTAAACCAAGTAGCGGTTCCCAGCATTGCAGGTTTTACATAATCTTAGAAAACAATGGTCCAAATAAAAAGGGGAGTAATTAGTGCGGGCAACCTTTGTTTTTTTTGTTCACCATTTGCAATGATTCGGGTTCAAACTTAGCCCCACGGTTTTACTTTCTGGGTTTTTGCTAGCATCATCTGTGTCATTCTGCTACCTCTTACAGTGCCTTGCAAAAGTATTCACCCCCTTGGCTATTTACCTATTTTGTTACATTACGACCTGTGTTTAAATGTTAAGTAAATGTTAAGTAGTCTAATTAGGTGAGAT
>JAYDZG010000001.1:23127910-23145726 GCA_034509265.1 Microcambeva bendego | reverse complement strand
AGAGAATCTGTGGTCAGACTTGAAGATTGCTGTTCACCAGCGGAAACCATCTAACTTGAAGGAGCTGGAGCAGTTTTCCCTTGACGAATGGGCAGAAATCTCAGTGGCAAGATGTGGCAAGCTCAGAGAGACTCATTTAAAGCGACTTGAAGCTGTGATTGCAAAAAGGTGGCTCTTCAAATTACTGACTTTAGGGGGTGCATAGTTGTGCACTCTGAAGTTTTTTTTGAAGACATTTGTTGTCTACTTCACAATAAAAAATATCAAATGTTCAAAGTTGCAGGCATGTTCTGTAGAGTAATAGATGCAAACCCTCAAACAATCTGTTTTAATTCCAGGTTGTGATGTGACAAAACATGAAAAATGTCAAGGGGGTGAATACTTTGCACTGTAAAATAGTCTGTGTTATTTGCATGTTTCCATACTGTCCCAACCTTGTTTTCTGTTTTATTATTTTTTAATGGTCATTATTATTATTATTATTATTATTATTATTATTATTATTATTATTATTATTATTATTGTGTTTCACAGATCTGTGATCCTATCTGTGTCTGCAACACAAATGCTTTGGGCCTTAGATCTCTCTAAAACCCTCTCTTGAAGTGCAAATAACTGCCTGATCCTGTTTAATAAAAATCCCCTCAAATGTTGCTATTCTTTAGTCAATTGCTTGTATGTGATTTCAGGTCATTAATTGTGCAAATGAGAGCACACAAGGAGAAGGTTAAGAAAACAATATGTTAATTATGTTTTTGCATGTACTTATATATTTTTAGAGCCCTGAATACATGTCAGAACGCAATGTTTAAAAACAGTGTAGGTAAAAGCAAGAATAAATAGACTTGAGAAAATATGCCATCATGAGTAATAAACATTATTTTATTTAAATGTCAAATTTACATTTCAGTTGTGACTGTTGTTTAAAATATCTTGCGTACATATGAGGACTTGAGTGTTCTCTTGAGTGTACTGGACAGTATTTGAATTAATTAAATTAAAAACAAAAGGTTTTGTGATTTGTTTACTTCATATAAATGTGGACATTCATTGAAAAAGTGCCACTTGTAATTATAATTCATTATTAAGTTATAATTCATTCAAATAATCACAGTACTACCCTCCCCTCCCTATTGGAACAGTGACTCTGATCAATTTATTTTTGCTGTAAACTAAGCACAATATTTCTAGTTATTTACTTCTGGATATAATACACAGTTCAGAAGATAGCACCATATGTCTGAACCCATGCATTTTACTTGTGAGTAGAAGTATTGGAACTTGTGACTGTCAGTCATGTTTTGTTGCCCAGGTGTGTACTTTCACACTGATTTTCAGACAACAAATAGCACTGGATATCTACACTTAGTTTCAGATTTGGGTCAGTTTCAGATCTGTGCAGACTGAGCATTTTTAGTTAGAAGAGTAATCAACATGAAAACCAAAGAGCAAAGAGTGGGTGACAAATAGCACAAATATTGACCATAGCCAGTACAACCATTTTGGAACATCCTAAAGAAGCCAAAAATTAAAGCTCATTTGTGAAACACGGATGCATGGCTTCTTCTGATGGCCTGATTAATCTTTATCGATGATGTCATGCATGATAGCAGCAGCATAATGAACTCAGAAGTCTACATAAACATTTTGTCTTTTTAATTTAAGGGAAAATGCAACTAAACTGGTTGGGAGATTCTTCATCTAGCAGCAAGATAATAATTCAAAACACCCTGCCAAAACTACAAAGGAGTTTATCAGGGGCATGAAGTGGAAGGTTTCGGATAAGCCTAGCCAATCTCTAGACTTCTACACTATAGGACATGCATGTTTAATTCTAAAGAGGAGTAACTGTCAAAAACAAACACCAACTGAAAGAGGCTGCAGCGAAATTCTGGAAAAGTATCACAAAAGAAGAATGCAAGTTTAATGTTGTCATTTGGTCACAGGCTCGATCGATAGGGTTAAGACAAGATAATATCTACTGAACTGTGTATTAGATCCAGATATACCTGGAAATAAAAATTGAAAAAGTTGAGTTATCTCATATGCATCTTTTAATATCAAACCCAAATATTTTTATTCTGTGGCCAAAAAAAAGGAAATTGGCCTCACTGTTTATATACTTTTGGAGGCGAGTGTATATGTTATGATATCGTGATTTACTAGAACATTATGAGACAGTGAAGGAAACGGTTTGTGGAAATGCTGGGCAGGAGTTTAGACTTGCTCCTTTGTGCTAGACAACTGAAGCCCCAGCTGCCAACACTATCCAGTATTATCCTATAAACAACTTTCCTCTGCAAAACTTTTACTGTGGTTATTGGTCTGGCTTGGAAGAAAGAGAATGTCTGAGCTTTCACTGATTATAGGCTGTGGTAATTAGCCTTGACAGGATGGGGGAGCTTAATTGGATTTTTGGGTTTAAATAATCTGTCAAGGATGTATGCCTAAGTATGGTAGGGGCCAGGAAATAGAAGCTCTGTAGTGGAAAATCTAAGTATAAAAAGTGGAAGGTTCTATTTTGCAGACAAGGACTGGAAAGGTGTTTACACATAGTTGAGAAAATATTGTTAAGATGGTACGTGAAGGTCAGAGAATCAGCAGCAAGTGAAATTTCAGAATTCAATAAAAATGAAGACTGTCCACACAGTGTATGTTTATGTATGTTGAGTTCAGGGTGGCTTTTTGAACCTCCTTTATTTAGGAAAGAACATGAAGAGCTATAGAGGTAACTGGGAGTATCCATCAAGTATGAAAGAATAAAATAATAGGTCAGTATAGGCATACATTTTTGGGGCAGTTGCTCAAGCGAAAAAAATGTAACCCATCGCCAAGATTATTCATAAAATAAAATAAAATAGAATTATTTTAGTAAACACAATCAATACACATCTGATCAAATACCTTATATTATCAAATTGCACACATACATTTTTAAAAGGCAAAAATTGTCTGCACTCTAACAATACATTAATTAACCCTACAAAAAATAAAATATAACATAAAACTTCAAAACGCTACTCTGAATTATTAAAATAAAAATAAAGCAATAAATATACTAAGGAGGCTCTCTACTGTATACTGAGTACTGGATGATTCACAGGAACATCCTCCTTGGTGGTATCTCTTGGAAGATTTGTATGACCTCTTTATCATTTATTTGTGTGTCTTGCTCAATGGCAAGCGGGATTAGGTCAGAGAGTCTGCTTAACATTCTCCAGCAGAATGTTTGTAGTCAAAGTTTTTTTCTTCAGGCTTTCACATAAAAAAATAACATTTTCAATGAAACTAAACTAGTGAACTTTGTATACTAGTCTAATTTGTAAAACAGTAAACCTGCCTTTAAATTATCAGTCTGTCTGTCTACTGTATTTTGTCGAACTCCCCCTATGTTGAATGTGACAAATGTCAGTAAAGCGCTGGACAATGCTTTGAAATAATGTTGTTCATGATTATGAGTACAAAATGTGCAGGCTATCCGTAATGCATGGATGCTCTTTGTATGTATTTTCAGCAGTGTGACACCTAAATGTAGATTGAGGGTTATTTACAAGGTGGATTTTTTATATCCATTTTTTATACTGAAGCCAGTATCTACTTTACATGAGCACAAATAAATGGGTTCATATGTGTGTGCCACCCCTTTCTCTCACTGAATCAATTGTGCATTCTTGCTAGACAGATGTGCAAATTGTACCTGTGCTCAAACTAAGGCTCAAGGGCATTTAACCCTCACAGCATGATGATTCAGTCTCTTTGTGTGAAGTGAATATAAAGTAGAGGTGAACAGCTCTGAAATATATGAATGTACATGGAAATGCCCATTTAAACCAGCTAAAAAGCCGATTCATTAGGCTGTGCCAGTTCTTAGCTCTCACCTCCAAACTGCTTTTTCCAGTCGCAGTGGATTCTGCAGCGCTGAGTTTTCATGGTTTGCTTGCAGTCAGTGCCAGTGCGGGTGCCCTCCCTGGTACCCCGGCCACAGTCACCCTCATTTGCCACGCACACACTCCATTGCCAAAACCCGCAGCCTGACTTATGTTCCTTTTTGCCTGCAAAATATTCAAATGATAGTGTGTATGGTTTGTTTGCATTAGATTATTTAATTAGTTTTCAAACTGCCGGGCAGGAACCCTTAGATGATGTTTAAAAAGAAAGGTGCAGAATAGAGTTTATTAGACTTCACATAGGTGTGTATAGTTTGTATACTCATACACTTGTATACACTAGTTTTTGTAAACAGTAGTTCTATTGGTTATGGTTTGCTTCAGCATCTAAGAGCGCCCCCAGGGCTGATATATAGGAAGGAACAATATTAAAATCTTGATTATTTTAAAATGAATAGCTCTACAGAAAACAATTATCTCTGAACCTGTAACAGGTGCCTCTACCATGGAAATTATAAAATGTCACTTTAAGGCTTAGTAACGCCATGTGTGTGCAGGCAAATCAGCATGACAACCTGTTTATTACTCTGCTGTTTGTGTAGAGCAGTGAGCAGAGTACAGCAAGAATATTAGGGCGAAACTTAAGTAACACAAGCAGAGACAGTGCTATGGGGAAAGCTATCAGGAGAAAGCAAGCAAAGCAGTCCATAACTATGGCTGCTTGCCACCAATGACATGATGGTTCATCAGAATAATGCCTTTGTCTATATTTGTCAAATGATCTGAACCATATTTAAAAAATATTGAGTATTTGTTTGTCTATTCCATTCACTACCTGTGACTAGGAATTCAGGAGAACATTATTAAATTTTAAACATTATTTAACTGTATTAAAACAGCTCTTAAGAGTTCTTGGTCTGCAAAATTCCAATAGGAAAAGAGAAGCGAAAGTGTGATTTTATGCTATTATGATGTATGTTATTTGTGTGGTATAAGGAATATTTTTAATCTTTCTGAATAAAACTGAATTATAAAATTATCAAACATTATACTCACCTGCTTTCTCAGCTTTTCCGACTTCTGCCTGCACTGCTGTAATCATTAGGAGGCCCAAAACAGCCACACAAATCCACTGTTGATACATTCTGGGGAAGACCACATGTAGTACCATATGTTAGTTAAAGGTTGCTGATTTATTATTATTCCTAGATTTAGTTAAGCATTCAAAGTATGTACCTACAGAGCTCCAATTAGCAGTCCATAAGTAAAAGCTGTAACAACAATCATAACTTGTGATAGTATGCATGTCAAATTTACCTTCAATAACTGAAGTTTTGTTGTTTTTAGTAAGACCTGTAATATGATGTGAATAAGGATATACACCAACCAGACATAACATTATGACTATTCATAGGTGAAGTAAATAACACTGAGTATCTATTAGTGGGTGAGATATATTAAACAGCAAGTGAACATTTAATCCTCTGTGTTGATAACAGAAGCAAGAAAAATGCACTTATAGATTTAAGTGATTTTGTTAAGGGCCAAATTGTGATGGCTAGATGACTGGATCAGAGCATCTCCAAAACTGCAGTTCTTGTGGGATGTTTCAGGTCTGCAGTGTTCAGTAGTTAACAAAAGTGGTCCATGGGTGGAATAGTGAAAAAACAGTCCCCAATTAGAATAAGAATATCTTTAGGTCTATATACCAGGTATAACAAAATTAAGGTGCAATACTCTACGTTGTTATAAACAAAAAGTTTAAGAAACCATAATTTATGTATATTACAAAAATGTGCAAAAAATAATAAAAAAATACACAAAACAGACTGTTCGGTAACAAGCGATATTTACTATCCAGATTACATGTAATAATCATAGTTTTTCATGGCTTACATACAGACAGACAATATAATTCCAATTGTGTGTCATAATCAAAGAAATGGATCAAAACAGATTATTGATGCAATCGATAAGAATGAAAAAATAGCACCGTCACAAACAGTTATTTAGAAATCATGATTGACAGAGCAGAACAAAAAGAACATTTATTTATTAGGCTTTTAGCAAAAGAAAGTAAAGAAGTATTTTTTTTAACAATGGGGAAATCTGTTTTTGATGTGTGATGTAAAATAAGTGATGTCTGGTTCATTTGATTAAGAAAAAAACATTAGTGGAATGCAAAAAACCCTGACCTCAACCTCAGTAAAACACTAAATGATAAAATCAGACACATTTCAGGCCAGGCTTTCTTATGTCAAACCAGTACATGACTTGCCCAATACTCCTAAGTGGAATAAACACACATTCTTAGACACAGTGCAGGATCTATGGAAGTTTTAGTTTGTTGTGTTTGTGGTGAGCTAACTTAACTGTTTGGAAAATGTAAAAATACATTTATACTGGGCCTACAACCAGACACAGGAAAACATTAAAATTTTTGGCTTTTACAGTTGTTCTTGTGTGAATTACAAGGCGAAGAAGCAAGAGACCACATCTGATGTATAGTAGAACATGTGAACATAACACACAGGTCATCAAATACAACACAGTGAAAGAAAATGTCTCCTCAAACGAGACACGACACGAACACAAATTTATTGACTACCTGTTAGACATGTTTTTAAATCATTATTACTGTTTCATCCCAAAGGATGACAACCTGGCTTCCCACTACAATATGTCTCTGTCGATTTTTTATTTGTATTTCATATACTGAGAGAACTTTTTGAATTTAATATTTACATATTTTTTTCTAATTGCTTTGGTCAGTTACCATTAACTCTAAACCCTTTCCATTATAAGGGTGGTCTCTCTACCCCATTCTTTCTCTTTGATCTTTACTTCAAAGCAACAGCAAGGCACTTATGGTGCTCTGCAGAAATAAAACAAGCAAAAAAGCTTGGTCATTATTGAGCATTTGAAGCCCAAGTGCCTCTTTCTGCTTGAATTAATGTGAAGGTGCAGCCTACCAGCAAGCATTATGTACATTTCTGAATTGCACTTAATCATGATCATGCTTTCTCTGTCTTGCTTGCCATTCATTAATTCCCTCATATATTTTAGGTTTTAGGTCCGTGTATATTTCAGGTTTTCTGTTTCCATCTCAACATAATTGTTGATGCACTATGTTTATATCTGTGCAGAACAGGGAGTATGAAATATGCCCTAATTAAAAAGGCTATACTTATGTACTCTGATTAACAATGTCTATCATTAATGTTGTTAATGGCTTTAATACAATGCTACTTACATCTGCTTTCATTAAGCAGAGAGTTGTCCAACAGACAGTGGCTCGCTAAATCAGTGGCTCTTACAGTGGTCAGAAAACTGATGAATGTTTTCTCTGAGGCAGGTGACAATAATTGCCTGCAGCTTTTGGAAAAAAGTTTGGCCACATGGTCAAAGTGAGTAGTTTTTCTAGTATTTGTGTTATCAAGTTTAATTCATACTACTTCCAAATTCTGAGTAACTGACAACCTAATCTTCTTCTTCTTTTGGTTGCTCCCGTTAAGGGTCACCACAATGGATTATGAGCCGAATTATAGACTACATTATAGGCATTATTTTTACGCTGGATAGACTTCCTGATGCAACAATGCTATTTACCATATGGCAAAAAGGGCATTTGGATGATCCAGAAGAGGATTGGGAGAATATCATGTGGTCAGATGAAACTTTTTGGTAAAAACTCAACTCACTATTTGAATGCTGAGTTGCATCCCAAGAACACCATACCTACTGTGAAGCATTGGGTGGAAACATCATGCTTTGGGGCTGTTTTTATGCTAAAAGGACATGATGACTAATTCGTGTTAAAAAAAGAATGAATGGCGCCATGTATCGTGAGATTTTAAGCCAAAACTTCCTTCCATCAGTGAGAGCACATGGAATGTAGCTGGGTCTTCCAGCTTGACAATGATCCCAAACACACCGCTTGGGCAATGAAGAAGTGGCCCCGTAAAAATA
Source organism: Microcambeva bendego (assembly GCA_034509265.1). Lineage (NCBI taxonomy): Eukaryota > Metazoa > Chordata > Actinopteri > Siluriformes > Trichomycteridae > Microcambeva > Microcambeva bendego. The sequence continues at coordinate 23,137,870 of JAYDZG010000001.1, read as the reverse complement.
ATTTCAAGGTCTCTAGACCTCAACCATATAGAAAATTTGTGGATGGAGTTTAAAGTCTGTGTTGCCCAGCAGCAGCCCCAAAACATCACTGCTCTAGGGGAGATCTGCATGGAGGAATGGGACAAAATACGCTACTGTGTGCAAACCTAGTGAAGACGTTTGACCTCTGAGTTGAACTTCTGTTATTGACCAAATTCTTATTTTCCACCATAATTTACAAATAAATTCTTTCAAAATCCTACAATGTGATTTCCTTGATTTTTTCCTCATTTTGTCTCTCATAGTTGAAGTGTACCTATGATGAAAATTACAGACCTCTTTCATCTTTCTAATTAGGAGAACTTGCACAATCAGTGGCTGACTAAATCCTTTTTTGCCCCACTGTATCTTGGCTTGGAACCAGCACTACAATGCGCTGGTTTATGCATCCTAGTGGCAAGATATTTATAAGACCAACATGGGACTCAAACCCAGGACCTTCTTGCTGTAAGGTGACAGTGTTAATAATCTAGAAAATGTTTTAATAGTTTATTTAGTTTATAATTTTCTTTTATTGAGCCTCCATGTAATTAAATGACCATAGAGCATGTTATGATGTAATATCAGTATATCTCCCATACCTTTGTTTCCATGTCCTATTTACAGCCATTGTCTGCAATTTGATTGTTACTGTATTCACCTGTGCTTTTTGTTCTACTTTAATTAGTGTTCCTAATAAATGGCTATTCCATTCATTAAAAGGCATTGCAGGGGTTTTTTTCGGTTCTTATGTCTTTTTCATGTCTATTTTTTGTTTTGTTTTTGTGCATTGATAATTTTTATTGCTTTCTGGTTTTGACCTTTGCATGGATTTTGGTCCAATTAGAGAGTGCACCAATTATATAAACTTCTGTCCAATGTTCTCTGTCTGGGCAGCATCACACTTGATAAAGCAGAACAATTCTTTATTAAAAAGAACAGCGTGATCTAAGTAATTGTGTTTTACATTATTAAAAAGCTAATTTGAAACTTTAAGAGAGTCATAAAAGTCATAATCACAGCAATGGCAAGTCAAAATGAAGCAAACAATTGGATTTTTGTAAGATATAAACAAAGTTCGTCCGTCGGTTCAGCTCAACTGAAAAATTATTTATTTTTTAAACTGCAACAATTATTTGCAACATTTGACAATCTTTTTAAGCCATCCCAGTCTGCGCATGTATGAATACTAAATTATTGACCTACATCTGGTTTTATGGCGTGTAAATGAATAAATCACTAACATCAGGTATACCTGACATTAAAAAAACAGTAACAGGCTTTACAGAAGGCTGATGTATGCTAGATCACATAATGTTGACTCAAGGGAGAGCTATGGGGTAAAAAGGTGATGACTCATCAGGTCCTTCAGCCGCCCCATACCAATGATACATACACACACACACACACACACACACACACACACACACACACACACACACACACACACACATACAGGCCTGTCCAAAAGTATTGGAACAGTGAGGACAATTCCATTATTTTAGCCGTAGACAAAAAAGATTTGGGTTCAACATGCGTATGAGATAAAAGATCAACATTTCTGCTTTTATTGCCAGATCTGATTCACAGTTCAGAAGATGGCACCTTTTGTCTGAACCCACCCGATTTTAATTCTGAGCAAAAGTATTGGAACAGATAAACTTTGAATAGATTAAAGTGAATATTATGTCTTACTTAATTGCAAACCCTTGCTTGTATTAACTGCATAAAGCCTGTGACCCACTAATCTTTTCCTTTCTTCTTTTTTTATGCTTTTCCAGGCTTTCACTGCAGCCAATTCAGTGGGTGTTTGTTTTAGGGAGTTACTTTTCTTTAGGAGAAATGCATGTAAAATAGGGTTTACTGCTAGAGATTGACTAGGCCTGTCTAAAACCTTCCACTTCATGCCCCTGATAAACTCCTTTGTAGTTTTGGAAGTGCATTTTGGATCTCCCAATCAATTTAATTTAGTATTTCTTTAAATTGACAAACAAAATGTTTCTATAGACTTCTTAGTTCATTATCCTGCTGCTATCATGTTTGACACCATCAATGAAGATTAATAAACCCATTAGAAGAAGCCATGCAAGATCAAGCCATTACATTACCTCCACTTTGTTTCACGGATGTTTGGGATCAAGAGCAGATAAATTTTTTTTCCAAACTTTAGCCTTTCAGTCACATTGGTAAAGGTTCATCTTTGTGTTATCAGTCCAAAAACTTTGTACCAGAATTTCTGAAGCTTGTTTCTGAACTTCTTGCTAATTAGTGGTTTGCATCTTCTGGTAAAACCTCTGTCTTCTGCAAGCAGTAAATTATGATTCCTACACCCCTGCCCTCTGGAGGTGTAAGCTGAGGTCACTCAGCTTGGCAATAGCTTGTTTTTTTCACCCATGAACAGCTCTCTGGTTTTAATGTTGATTACTCTTCTAACTATAAATGGACAAGCAAAACTTAAATCTGAAACTGAGTGTAGACATTCAGTGTCATTTGAAAAATCAATGTAAAACACACACCTAGGTAACAAAACATGACCGACAGTCAAATGTTCCAATACTTTTGCTCACAATTGAAATTGGGTGGGTTCAGACAGAAGGTGCTATCTTCTAAACTGTGTATCATATCCAGATGTAAATACCTGGAAATAACAGCTGAAATGTTGATCATTTATCTCATATGCATCTTTTAATGTTGAACACAAATACAGTGCCTTGAAAAAGTGTTCACCCCCCTTGACATTGTTCGTCTTCAGATCACTTCAGTGTGCATAACTATTCACCCCCCTAAAGTCAGTATTTTGTAGAGACACCTTTTGTGGCAATTACAGCTGCAACTTGCTTTGGAAAAGTCTCTATGAGCTTGGCACCTCTTGCCACTGGGATTTTTGCCCATTCCAAAACTAAGGTCTCGGCTTTGACTAGGCCATTCCAATACATTTACATGTTTCCACTTAAACCACCCAGGTGTTGCTTTAGCAGTATGCTTTGAGACACCAGAGACAAAATTGTAGACCTCCACAAGGCTGGAAATGGTTATGGGGCAATTGCCAAGGAGCTTGGTGAAAAAAGATCAACTGTTGGTGCAATTAATAGAAAATGGAAGAAGCTAAACATGACTGTCAATCTCCCTCTGACTGGGGCTCCAGGCAAGATCTCACCTCATGGCGTATCAATGATCCTAAGAAAGGTGAGGAATCAGCCCAGAACTACACGGGAGAAGTAGCTGGGCAAAGACCTGAAAAGAGCTAGCACCACTGTTTCCAAGGTTACTGTGGGTAATACACTAAGACGTCATAGTTTAAAGTCATGCATGGAATGGAAGTTTCCCTGCTTAAATCAGCACACATCCAGGCCCATCTTAAGTTTGCCCATGACCGTTTGGATGATCCAGAGGAGTCATAGGAGAAAGTTCTGTGGTCAGATGAGACCAAAATAGAACTTTTTGGTCTTAATTCCACTCGCCGTGTTTGGAGGACGAAGAATGATTAAGTATGAATGAGTACCATCCCAAAAACACCATCCCTACTGTGAAGCATGGGGTCGGAACCATCATGCTTTTTCTGCTCATGGGACAGGACGACTGTACTGTATTAAGGAGAGGATGACTGCGAGATTTTGGGAAACAACCTCCTTCCCTCAGTTAGAGGCCTGCATATGTAATGCTATGCAGACTATGTGTGTCTTGGTGGGGGGGGACTTAACAAGACAAGTTGCAGTTCACAACTCAATTAGTTCATTGATTACTGGCAGATCATCCATCCCCATACTTCAAGAATGAGGGCATCATTGATCACATCACAACCATGTGCCAAAGATTAAACACACACACATCCACAGATGCAAATAGGTATGCTCATTTTTTATCTTTTGTAACTCTTCATCCTCCTCAAGGCTGCAGTGGGTCCAAACATTGAGTGCAAGACAGGACTATACAGTAGCAACTGTTGAAATCTATCAAAATGCATTACAAACAGATACAAAGGGTTTACAACAAAATCAAACTTTTGAAGGCAATCACACCAATATGCAATTGTTAAATATCTGCCACACGAATTTACTCTCTTTATAAGCTACTTATCCTAATAAGGGTCACATTGGGTGCTGGATCCTATCCAAGCTTTCAATGGGCACAAGGTGCAAAGAAAAACACTGGACAGGGTACCAGTATATCACAGGGCACATACACACAAAAAGGCAATTTGGTAGCTCAATTTAACTTGACTACATGTCATTTGACTGTGGGTGGAAAGCGGAGCTCCGACAGGAAACCCACTCAAACATAGGGAAAGCACAGAATTCAAAAAAGAAAGAACCGAGATCACTCCACCTAAGAATCAAACCCATTATCTTCCTGAAGTGAGGTGAATGTGCTGCCAACTGATATGCTGTTCTTCTCTATATTTATATGCAAGGTCATGTTTGTGTGTTGTTAAAGAAAGAAGTGAAAATTTGCCATAGCTAAATGGTAAAAATGTACAATAGCTAAAAGTCATTTTCAGACAAACAGGCTTTGTCATCAGTTGGGATTAGATAGGCCCTTGGTAAATTGATGAAGTGGTCGGATGGCTGAACACGTATAGTAGCAGAGTGGTTCTATTTAGTAGAATTTAAACTGTTTGCACGAAGCTACTTGACTGGAATACAAATCACAGGATGGCACATCACACACACACACACACACACACACACACACACACACACACCGGACAACAAATATTAAATGGTTTGTCATGACTGCCCAAGGCTAGATCAGAGCTAAAGTTTCCAAATGTTCAGGAAGTTCATATATTGTCTTTGAATCATAACCAATATGTTCTTCTTAAATACAAAGGTATTTATTTCTGGTTAGGCTTATCTATTTATTGGGATTTCATTGTATTTTACACATTTTGATTACATTCATAGCATGACAGATGATTCATTGGTTTAGGTTAAATATCCAACATAATTAATTTAGTATCTCCAGTTCACCTCACTTGTATTTGGACTGTGGGAGGAAATTGAAGGAAGAAGCCCAAACAGACATGGGGAGATCATGCAAACTCCACACAGAAAATACCTAGACCACTCCACCTGGGAATCGGACCTAGGGCCTTTTTGCTGTGAGGTGCTACTTACCTATTTCTGCCACCTACAATGCCTTGCAAATTTATTCACCCCCTTGAAATTTTTTGTTTTGTTACCTGACAACCTGGCATTAAAATAAATTGTTTGAGAGTTTGCATCATTTAATTTACAGAACATGCCTACAAATATGAACATTTGATATTTTTTATTGTGAAGCAGACAACACATAGGACAAAATAACAGGAAACTTCAGTGTGCATAACTATTCACCCCCCTAAAGTAAGTAATTTGTAGTGCCACCGTTTGCGGCAATTACAGCTGCATGTTGCTTTGGATCAGTCTCTATGAGCTTGCCACATCTTGCCACTGGGATTTCTGCCCATTTCCCAAGGCAAAACTGCTCCAGCTCTGTAGGTTGTCAAGTTACATAGTTTCTGCTGGTGAGCAGCAATCTTCAAGTCTGACCACAGATTCTTAATTGGATTAAGGTCTGGGCTTTGACTAGGCCATTCCAATACGTTTCCACTTAAACCACTCCGGTGTTGCTTTATCAATATGCTTTGGGTCACTGACAGACCAAAACAAGTTTTGCTCAAGAATATCCCTGTATTTAGCACCATCCGTCTTCCCCTCGACTCGGGCCAGTTTCCACATCCCATCCATACATTTGGGGAGTCTCCCAAATGCAGTTTGGCAAACTCAAAACAAGCCAAAACAAGAAAGACTTTTCCATAAAGCCCAGCTCTTTGGAGTGTCCGGCTTATTGTGGTCATATGGACAGATACTCCAGTCTCTGCAGCTCCCTCAGGGTTACCTTTGGTCTCTGTGCTGACTCTCTGATTAATGCCTTCCTATCCTGGTCAGAGAGTTTTGGTGGGTGACACTTTCTTTGCTGGTTTGTTGTGGTAACATGTTCTTTCCATTTGATAGATATTCAACACTGTCTTGGACATTTTCGTATTTGTAGTGTTGTTTGGTTAGTGGTGCATCTTGCTTAATGGTGTTGCAGCCTCTGGGGCCATTCAGAAAAAGGTGTTTATATACTCACAGATAATGTGACACTTGCACAAAGGTGGACTTCATTTCACAAAGCATGTGACTTCTGAATGTAATTGGTCGCACCAGAACTTTTTAAGGGCTTCATTGCAAAGGGGGTGAATACATATGCACATGCCAATTTTCAGTTTTTATTTTCACTATTTTTAGACTATTTTGTGCAGCTGCATCACATACAATTCAGATTAATAAAACATTTAAAACCAGGTTGTAATGTAACAAAATAGGTTAAAATCCAATACTGAAAAGTGAATACTTTTGCAAGGCTCTCTATTTCCAGCTAGAAGTCTTCAGTGCATTATTGACTTGACACCAGACGTTAACACTGGGTCATTAGTGAAAAGTTCCACAGTGCAATTAGTAACGAAAAACCAGTAACAAATAATGATTTTTACAGCTTTGTTTATTATTTTAAACAAGTTTGGAGTTACAAAAACTAAAGTCTTTTGGAAAATTAGTTGTACATCCACAATGTTACAAGGATTTGTTTGATGAACCCACTGTTTACTGGAAATGAGATGTTAAGAGCTGGAGCTAAGAGTGGCTCTGTTGCCAGGCAACCACTCCACTCCCAGCTCTACACTCGCATCATAATAACTTTCACCTGCAGCTTATTTAACCTCTAATCACTCCCCTACTGTAACTCCCCATTTACTGCCGTTTCTCGGTTGAGGATTAGTTGCTGTTTGTCCTGTCAATTTCTACAAGCCAAGGTTGGGATTACACTACTCTGGTTCCAAGTACCTTCACACAGTGCTCATCCAGTCAAGGTCCAAGTCTGTGTTGTTTCAAGTTTGCTTCTGAACTGTACACCACCTACATACAGCTTCCATCTGGTCAAGGTCCAAGACTGCATTGTTCCCAGTCTGTTTTTGAACTGTACGCTACAGTACACATTTTTCAACCTGTCCTTTCAAAAACAGGCAGATACAGTTTAGTGTCTGTGCTCGTTTCTGTGTAAAATTTCATTATTAAATTACATACCAGAAAGTTTCAAGGCTAATATGTTTGAGGCTGACACACAAGCCTAACTGCATACATACTGTGAAACACAGTTCTTGTGATGCGGTTTTAGCATGCTTATATTAATAATAAACTGCTGCTGATGAGTGAGGATAGTGAGGAGCATTTCTTTATTGGTTTTAAAGAAATGACAATATAGCTTATTCCAGCATCCTTCTTTTTACAACATTTGACATTGGGACCTCCTGAACAACTTGCCCCTGACCCCAAACCCATGCTGCTGGATAGCTGAGTAGCCAGTTTAGGTATGGCCAGGGGGCCACAGGTGGTCCTCTCCCTCCACTAAGTAATCCTTCTTACGTCTGACTCAGAAAGCATTGTTTCCCACATTGAGGAGGAGCAAGGCTGATGGCCTTGTGACCTCAGTGGCCACCTCCATACAGCTTCCATCTGGTCAAGGCCCAACTCTGCATTGTTCCCAGTCTGTTTTTGAACTGTACGCTACCTTCATCCAGCACTCACCTGGTCGAGGTTCAGGTTTGCTTTCTGTGTCCGCCTGGTCCCATGCTCTAATTCCCCCTGCTGATACTAATAAATGTCTGTTTCTGATTGTATTATTGGGTTCTGGTCACTTACCCCTCCTAAATATGAGATGTCTCTCGAAAGATGAGACATACCTCAGGTTTCTATTCTAGGCTGTTTATATATGCTTCCCTTGGGTAATTTAATTACACATTTCGATATTCATTTTCCTTTTTACCCGGGAAACGCCTCTTAACCCATAATTGCCTGCAGTGCATTTGGTTTTATTTCTGCCTTTAAAGGAATAATTACAAACAGAACTCATACTACATTTTGGGAAAATGACCACACAACTGCTATTTAATCTCAATAAATAAATAAATAGTTTAAACACAGTTTAACTTTTTTTTACATGATTATATGTTGTAAAAAACATCAACATTGCACCACAAACCCTTTGAATGAAAAAAATCGAATGAATGGATTCTGATAAGCACCATAGTTTTTAGTATGCTATGCATTTTCTTCCCCTTATCTCCCAATTAAGCAGAGCAAAATTTTCTACCATTCAAGGCAGAGGAGGGTATATCTGCCTAACACTTTCTTCTTTCAGTTTTATTGTCCAATTGTGTCTGCTGCAGGAAATGCCAGCTTCTTACTGTTAGCAGAGCTGATATTTGAATATCTAGTTGTGCTCCCTGGGAATCCATTCGGACTCACTTATTATCTTTTCTTTTTGTTTGTTACTGTCAGTACATGAAATGACAAGTATGTGGACACCTGAACTGATTGGTATTCCCACTTTAAACAAATGGACATAAATGTAGAGTTCCCCCCCACTCTTTTTCCACAAGATATTTGATTGCATATGGGATAATTTAGACTATTGGCACTGTGTAGGCAACAAGAATTCCAATAAACCCCGCTCATCATGCATGTACAGGAAAGACCCCTTTCCAAAACCATTGCCACAAGTTGGAAGCATGTCATTGATTTTCTATACCAATTTCATATGTATAATAGTAATGAATATAACTGAAACCCCTGAATTCTGAACTGTTTCTTCAAACCTTTAAACAATCTTTAAATGTAGTAATGCTTAACACACTTTAGTGCTAGTTGTAGTTGTTCTAGGGGTCAACATGCCACACAACTGCTCATAGCTTGTTATAAACAGGGTCTAATTAAAGTCTGCATTGATTTGCCTTTTACGCCTGGGAACATTCATTGAATGAAAAGGACTTATCCTTCCTGTCTGCAAAGGTGAAAGTGCAAGCCACATGAAGGCTTATGTGTCTACAACACAAATAATTGCCCACAAAAATGCGCTAATGTAATTATCATAAATACTTTATAGGGCCTCTCCACTATTCTGATTCATCCTCTCCAAGACACATGTACACCGTTACAAAGAGAGCTAAATAGACCGGTATTATCATCAACATTTTTTACTAATAGGCAGATTTGTGTCTGACCTCCTGTGAGGGCTATACAGCCACAAGCAAACTGTTACTGGAATAAATATCTTCTGCAAGAGTGGTCTGGGCACATTAAATAATAGTGCAAAAAGTATGGGCTGCCCAGACACTGAATATTGTCAACCTGCTTTTTCAAAAACAGGCAGATACAGTTTAGTGTCTGTGCTCATTTCTGTGTAAAATTTCATTATTAAATTACATACCAGAAGGTTTCAAGGCTATTATGTTTGAGGCTGACACACAAGCCTAGCTGCATACATACTGTGAAACACAGTTCTTGTGATGCTGTTTTAGCATGCTTATATTAATAATAAACTGCTGCTGATGAGTGAGGATATTGAGGAGCATTTCTTTATTTGTTTAAAAGAAATGACAATATAACTTTTTCCTCAGCGTCCTTCTTTTACAACATTTGACATTGGGAGCTCCTGTATGGATTGAACAACTTGCCCCTGAACCCAAAACCATACCAGGGGGTCACACCTTTCGCTTGAGGATGCCCCAAAGATGTTCTATTGGGTTTAAGTCTGGAGACCTGCTTGGCCAGTCCATCACCTTTACCTTCAGCCTCTGCAATAAAGCAGTGGTCGTCTTAGAGGTGTGTTTGGGGTCAATATCATGCTGGAACACTGCCCTTAGACCCAGTTTCCGGAGGGAGGGGATCATGCTTCAGTATTTCACAGTACATATTGGAGTTCATGTGTCCCTCAATGAAATGTAACTCCCCAAAACCTGCTGCCCTCATGCAGCCCAAGACCATGAAATTCCCACCACCTTGCCTGACTGTAGGCATGACACACTTATCTTTGTACTCCTCACCTGATTGCCACCACACATGCTTGAGACCATCTGAACCA
>JAYDZG010000001.1:23112245-23125124 GCA_034509265.1 Microcambeva bendego | reverse complement strand
ACTTTTGTTGCCGGTGGTTTAGACATTAATGGCTGTATATTGAGTTATTTTGAGGGAAGAATAAATTTACACTCTTAATATAAGCTGCACACAGACTACTTTTCATTGTGGCAAAGTGTCTTTTAGTCAGTTGTCCCATGAAAAGATATACTTAAATATCTGCAAAAATTTGAGGCGTGCACTCACTTTTGTGATACACTAAAAGCCTTTCTTTTAGAAAATGCGCTAAAAAAATAATTTTAAGAACTTGAGTCGATCATAAAACAAAATTTACGATCCTCTGAATTGAACCGAAATTTTTGTCCAGTGACCTTAAATGTAGGAGTGGAAATCAAAATTCATCACACCAGGGAATGTTTTTTTCACTCTTTACCCAGCCTGTTTTGGTGAAAGTCAACAATGTTCTGTTTAACTGCAAAGAATGTGTGTAGAATAAATGATGTGCAAAAGTTAATGCACCAGTTTATGTTATCATAAAACCAAAACAGCCAAAACATCCAAACAATGACCTGAAGGAATATATGAGGTCTCTGATGGTCGGGAGCTGCATACCGATGATACGTTGAACAGTCCTCACCACCTTGTGAAGAGCCTTCCTGTCAGCAACCAATTGTCTAGGATATCCAGAAAATATGATGCAACACATCTGATCCAGTACATCTCTTAACAACACCCAGAATAACAAATCTGGATCTACATTTTTGTTTTAGCTAAATCTCAACAATGTTATTAATAGTGAGACGAGAATATTTGGTATGATACTAAACATTTTTATTTGATTGATATTTGCTGTGCAGTAGCAGTTTAAATTATATTTATTCATAATAAGAAAATGATTAATTGTATTTAATGTAATGTTAAATTAACTATTTTTCAAAAGTTAAGTTTAGTGTTTATGGAGAAATAAGCGTTTTATGTTCCCTTTAATTCTTGTGTTGAGCTTTGATGTGCCTGTATATTGAGAATGCTATAAAATTGCTTTCTTACTGCTTAAATGCTAGACCCAAATGGACTTCAAACCATGCAGTCGACCTTCAGTGGACTGCAACACCTTTACACTCTCCGCAGCCGATAAGTTTTCAGTGCTAAGCGGAGTCAACACAAGGAATGCGCTGACCTTGAGAAATTCTTTGTCACCTGAAATTCAGTGACCCATATCAAAAACAACAATGAATCGGCCTACAGGGAGGAGATCCAGCATCTGATGGTGTGGTGTTCCATTAACAACCTTCACCTGAACACAGAGAAGACCAAAGAGCTTATTGTGGACTTTCGGAAGACCAAGGCACACACTAGGCATCCACACTAGGCATCCACATCTCTGAGGATCTTTCCTGGACCCACAACACCTCAAGTCTGGTGAAGAAAGCCCAGCAGTACCTTTACTTCCTGAGAAGACTTGAAAAGGACCATTTGTCTCCTCAGATCCTCACTAACTTTTTCTGCTGTTCCATCGAGAGTGTACTGTCCAACTGTGTAATGGTGTGGTATGTAAGCGCCACTGTGGCTGACAGAAAGGACTGTTCAACGTATCATCGGTATGCAGCTCCCGGAGACCTCAACCACCAGCGCTGAGCGCACAGTATCATTAGGGACCCTTATCACCCCAGCCATTCACTGTACAACCTCCTCCCATCTGGGAGGAGATACAGGAGCACACACACCAGGAATAATCGGCTCAAGAACAGTTTATTCCCCACCTCAATAACTTTTCGAAATAACACTTTGCACCAGTAACACCATATTGTTTGCACCTGCACTTTAGGATCTATACCCAGGCATTGTACTATTTTTATATTTTATTTATATTGTTTGCACCTGCACTTTAGGATCTATGCCCCGGAAACTGGACTGTTTTAATTGGACCATTTCGAGTTAATCATTCCATTTGCACCTGCAACTTACTTCGTTATGATTGTATAGGTTCTTACTTAGTTATGGTTATTTAGTTATGGCACTTCTAAACAAAATGTAACTTGGGATTAGTTAAACAATCACAGATTTGTTGCTTTGTTTCCTTAAAAGTCCTTAGCTGCTTATGTGTATCTTTTAGAGGAACAAGCTTGGAAACTGGGTATTAGGACAACATGCATATGAACACATGCACAAGTATGTACATGGTGCCTGTTGCATCAAGGAATCAGATGATGTTAGTAGGCATGAGAAGTTGTGGTATTTTTGACCTTCACTGTCCTTTGCAAGCATTAACAGGTCACACAAACACACACACACACACATACAGAGAGAGAGAGAGAGAGAGAGAGAGAGAGCACTCAGGTCCTGTTGCTTTGGGGCTTTTCAGATTTCATTACACACATTGGACAAGAAAAGGCAGCAGCGCTTATGGAACTCATTGACCTGAAGTAGGTTACACTCAGGCCACAGTTTGTTGTTCTCACTCTCTAACACACACGCACACAGACACATTACCCCACCAAAAAATGTAAAGCTAAATAAAATTTACACTCCTTTTTTGTTCAGTTCAGTTCAATTAGGACCTTTATCCTAATTAGGGTCGGGGAGAGGTGCTGGAGCCTATCCCAGCTCTTCAACGGGCGCACGGCACATGGTAACACCTTGGATGGGGCACCAGTCCATCGCAGGTACATACAGGACAATTCAGTGGCTCCATTTAACCTGGTAGCATATCTTTGGACTGTGGGAGGACACCGGAGTACCCAGAGTAAACCCACGCGGACACAGGGAGAACATGCAAACTCCACACAGAAAGGACCTAGATCGCCCTACCCGGGGATCGAACCTAGGACCTTCTTGCTTTGAGGGGAAAGTGCTACCCACTAAACCACCGTGCCGCCGTTTGGTTGGTTTTTATTTATTTATTTTGGACTAACAAGACAAAGATGAACCTTTAAAAATGTGATGAAAAGGCTTATGTTTGGAAAAGGGGATCCCAAACATGATCCCAAATCTCTAGCCTTAAGGACAAGCACATTACTTTCTAAAGAGTAATTTCATAAAACAAATACCAACTAAAAGAGGCTGCAGTGAAATCCGGAAAGAGAAGAAAAAGAACAAAAGAAGAATGCAAAAGTTTAGTGATGTCAGTGTGTCACAGGCTTTATGCAGTTATAACCAAAAAATGGTATGTGTCAGGATCTTAAACATTAAGAGAACAATCACCTGTATGCTAGATCAAATTATAAAAGCTTTAATAAACAACAGTTGACAAAAGTTGGCTTTATCAAGCGTTCTTATCTTAGAAAATGACCGTGCCTGAAAATAATTGACAAGAATCAAAGAGAGAACAAAGAACTCTTCCGAGCTCACCCTATATATACCCCGAGGGGTTGGGTCAGTAGTTTTCCACTGAGACCTACCTATTCTGTGTGTAAAAACTACTTCACACCGGTTCTGAGGGCGCCTATGCCCTGACCTTTAACATCCAGCAGCAGTTGCAAGACAAAGAGTTCTTTTTCCAATATTATTTGGACACCAGGCCAAATGGAACTCCTGGAAAATCCTAACATCTGCAGCTAAGGGCCATATCTAACACCCGGCACAAGGCGTGTCACAATGCGCATTGGTATGGGTGAATATATTAATGACAATGGACATGGTAGTCTCAAAATTAGATGTATTTAGGTAAATGTCTGGCATATTCCTATGTTGGCAATGGAAAACAGGTATACTACTGAACCAAAAAACCTAGACAACAGATTGCTGGGGTGACGGCTCTGACCCAGCTCTATGACGGAAGGGAACGTAGATCCGATGCTCAGCCAGTAGAGGGAACCAGAAACCGCCAAGGAAGACTGGCTTGATGAAGGCCTCCTCCGGGTCCTAGCACCCACTGGATAGGGTACAACACGGCGCAGCCTTTTCTGCAGTCCTCAGACGGCGGCTGCCGAACCGGCTCTGACCCTAACATCCAGTGGTGCCACGGACCTCGGGCCTCTCAGCCGTACGCCCCCGAACCCCATTGGGCCCGGGGTATACCAATCTGTCCCTAACCCACCAATGACCAGGACACCTACACGCGTGTGAAGCGTGCCTGATCGAAAATGCATGCAAAGTGGCAGCGCTGAACAGAGTCTCAGCCCAATTAGGGCAGCTCGCCACTTAAACCCCTTAGGGGAGGTGATATGTAACGCCAACCATGCCAGAAGCCGAACTGCGGTTCGACGGCATGGTTGGTATCGTTACAGATAAATAGAATAATTATTTGTGAACTGTATTTTTACACATTATTTAACATGAATGTTTTGCACTTGACAGAAAAACACATTACTTGGAGGTTGGATGAGAATACTATATTATAATCAGAATGAAATACAATCGGTCTGGCATTCCAAACAATGTTTTGTCATGAAAAAAAAACACTAGTGTCAAGGGTTTGATGATACCATGTCAAAAAACCAATGTCAACAAGAAGCAAGCGATCAAAGTTGATTGTGCACTGATATATTAACGCCAATAGACATGGTAGTCTCAAAATTAGGTGTAATTAGGTAAATTTCTGGCATATTCTAATGTTGTCAATGGAGAACACAGGTATGCTACTGAACGAAAAAAAACCTAGACAACAGTCAACAGTCTAACAGGCAGATGTGACTAAATTGGCAGTACACTGTCAACAAAGGTGTGTGTCTAACACACGTACATCCACGCTTGTTACGCACTTGGACAGTGCAAACCCATGGCGAGTGCCCATTACATCAACAATATACAAAATACAAAATAAAATAACTTCATGTTACATCATTCTGCTAGAGGACAAGGGCTATAGATTAAAAACCTGGCTGGTTACACAGTAAATCATGTCTGCAACAGTGTGTGAAATGGCTTTCAATTGAAAGCACAGCAAAGCACACATAGATAGTGATAGATAGTGAGAAAGTAAATAAAATAATTTGATAAATAGGCCAAGTGTTATATAAGGCCATCAAAAGTCAGGAATGGTACAATTGTATTGTATCTGGACATTATAAGGTGCTCACTTTGGAGTTATTTGATCACTGCTTTTGACTCATTTCTCCACCATTGAAGTGCAAGCAGGTCAGGTTCCTCTGCTGAGAAGAATTGGGCAAGTTCAAGTAGCTGTGCCACTGAGATAGCAAATTTGCCAGTCAGACCGCACCAGACTCTTAAAGGCAATGGCAAGGGACAAGCTGATTGGTTTATTACATGTTAAGCCGAAACACACCCATGATTAATTAAGAGACTTGGTACATCCCCTTTGCAGGGTACACTGCCACACCCAAAAAGGTGCTGTATTCTGAACTGTGTTATTAAATCCAGCTGTAATAAACTGGAAATAACTGTTGAAATGTTGATCTTTCACCTCATATGAATCTTTTAATGTCAAACCCAAATATTTTCTAAAATAAAGGAATTGGCTTCACTGTTCCAATACTTTTGGAAAGGGGTGTATTTGATTGTATTAATTGTTTTAATTACCAGACTAATCAGACTTGCAACAACAAGGATAAAAAAAACTTTAATGATTGTGTCACCATTAGCACAATTACTACAGCCAAAAACGGCAAATTATTTTTCTTTTTGAGGAGATTTTTTTCAAAGTTGCTTCAATTCAGCACATATAATAGGTAATAGTCACAATCTGATCACAGCATTGTTCACAAAACATGAGTCGCTGGCCGGTCTAGATATAAAAAACCCACTGGTCAGGGTTATTACAGATTGCAACTGACCACACAAGGCCCCTATTTTACTCCAACCTAGGAGCATTTTAAAATCACCCGTCAGAAAAAAATACACTGCCTGGCCAAAAAAAAGGTCATACACTCTAATATTTCGTTGGACCGCCTTTAGCTTTGATTACAGCATGCATTCGCTGTGGCATTGTTTCGATAAGCTTCTGCAATGTCCAGTGTTGCATTAATTTTTCACCAAGATCTTGCATTGATGATGGCAGAATCTGACTGCTGCGCAAAGCCTTCTCCAGCACAAACCAAAGATTCTCTATGGGGTTAAGGTCTGGACTCTGTGGTGGCCAATCCATGTGTGACAAGGATGTCTCATGCTCCCTCAACCACTCTCTCACAATTTGAGCCCGATGAATCCTGGCATTGTCATCTTGGAATATACCCGTGTAATCAGGGAAGAAGAAGTCCATTGATGGAATAACCTGGTCATTCAATATATTCAGGTCAGCTGACCTCATTCTTTGAGAACATACTGTTGCTGAACCTCGACCTGACCAATTACAGAAACCACAGATCATGGCACTGCATCTACAGGGTTGTACAGTAGGCACTAGGCATGATGGGTGCATCAATTCACCTGCCTCTCTTCTTACCCGGATGCGCCCATCACTCTGGAACAGTTTAAATCTGGACTCAGACCACATGACCTTCTTCCATTGCTCCAGAGTCCAATCTTTATACTTAATCAGTTGCAATGTCAAAGATATTGGAAAGGGTCTGAAAAAAGATACTTTTAAGAAACCATCTGTGGCTATCCCGGAACATAAGCCACTGCAGTCTTTGAAGATGCCGAGATTAAGCTGTTTCTATGTAAGATGAAGCAGGTTTATAGAGACAGGATAATATGGACACATTTAATCGTTACATTTAAATCTACTACATTTCCAGTTAAAATAAATGCCCTATGTCTGTGATTTAGGATGGTACATGAATCAGAGCTCTCACCAGGGTAATATATTTAGCAAAAAAGGAAATTACTATATTTTTATCATGAGTGTAATTAGGTTTGTAATAGAGTTCATTAATTTATTTGTATTGCTTGTTTTACATCTGCTGTATCCTATTCAGGGTCATGGTGGGTACTCTTCACTGCACAAAAAGTAGTAAACACTGTACCTGTTGCTAATCTATCACAGGGCAAACACACACACACACACAATCGCAGCAAGACATTTGTTTGGACTGTGGGAGGTAACCAGCACTTCTGGGGAAAAGCCACACTGAGTCTTCACCTTAATATTTAATTACTTTATAAAAAAAAGTTGTTAAAAGTTGGCGTCACCATAAAACCTAGCTCTCCTGTGTATGCCTGCCACACCTCTCTCACCAGCAGCACAGTGCAGGTTGCACCTCCCTCTCCCTGATTGGCATCTACAAGTTTAATTTAAAATTAAACATGCTTTACCTGACTCTTTGGTTCTCATTGATCTGCTTTGGGTTTGTAACCTCTCTAGGTCTTGTAGTTTCTCTTGTTTAGGCATTTCTCTAGTTTTGTAAATACTCTAGTGTTTGTATATATTCTTTGGTTGTGGTTGTATTCTATTGGTTTTGTGTATATCTCTTTGTGTTGTAAATATATCTTGGTTTTGTGTATGGTTAGGTTTTCATATCAGTTTAGTTCATTTGTTTGTTAGCATAGCCTTATTTGCCTAGCCTTTTGTTTGCCACAGCCTTTTGTTTAGCATTTAGCTTAGCCATTTGTTTTCTTCAGCAGTTAACATTAGCCTAGTTCTTTTGTTTTGTCTTGTTTTGTTTTTAATACATATTATCTTTGTTTAAACAACATTGTGATCCTCTCTGCCACTCTTGTATTGGTGAAATAAACAAATTGTAATTGAGGCCAGGCAGTGCAGATTGTGACATTTTGTCAACTTGAGTCAAGAGGGTCTACTGAGACATCTATCCATAGAGACTATAAACATATAAAGGACCTGGACCGACCTTGAGGTGACAATCCTACCCATTGTACCAATGTGTTGCTGTCAATAAAACTAGTGACTCGTATTCAAGATCTGGTCCTGCTTTTTTCTTAATATGTAATACTGATTTTCCCCTAATTTTTCTGAACGTAAAAGTAAACAAATACAGATTTTTTTTTAGATTTATTTAAATTCTATATTACCCATCAAGTAAGAGTAAATGAACTCACTAAACCGTTCAGTTCAGTTCATTGTCTTTAACCCCTTATCCTAATTAGAGTTGGGGAGGGGTGCTCTTCAACGGGCACAAGGCACATGGTAACACCCTGTATGTGGCACCAGTCCATCACAGGTACCTACAAGACAATTCAGTATCTCCAATTTATCTAATAGCATGTCTTCTGACTGTGGGAGGAAACCAGAGGACCCACACAGACACAGGGAGAACATGCAATTGATTTGTTATGCTGGAGTGTGATGTTGAATTTACATATTTTCCAATTTGGACTCATCAGTGCAAGTGAAAGATGAGTCTTTTGATCAGCAGGGGTTTGTGTTGTGCAATCTTTTAACTGGATGCCATTTTACCCAGTGTCTTTCTTACTAAGGAATTATGTACATTGACCTAAACTTAGGTTTGTGAGGCATGGAATTCTTTTGTGAAGACTGTTTGCTAGAATCGAGCATGTAGACAACATAATGTAATTCTAATCCTACATAATTAGAAGACAGTTCTCCGCACATTTAAGGGCTCAATCATCACCAAATATAAACAGTGCAAAGAACTGGGAGAGAATTAAGCCAATAGTAGCTATACTTTAGTCCTACAAAAATGTTTGAAGTACATCTATCTGGTAATAATACAGTTGATAGGGAGATAAACGGTGCCTTTCTCAAATCTCAACAATAGAAATATCTTTTAAAGTTGAACTGACATAGGTGAAATTATGGGTTGAGAATGCTAATATTTTATTTTTAGTTCATGGAAACAAGAAGAAGAAGAAGGCCTTTATTTGTCGTTACACATATACAGATGTACAGTACAACAAAATTCTTTCTTCGCATATCCTAACTTTGTAAGTTGGGATCAGAGCACAGGGTCAGCCATCGTACGGTGCCTCTGAAGCAGTGAGGGTTAAGGGTCTTGCTCAAGGTGTGTCTGCTGAGCAGGGATTTGAACCCCCAATCTCTGGTTGATAATCCAAAGCTCTACCCACTAGGCTATCCCCGTCCATAATGTGGGTTTAAAACACATTGTGCCGTTTAGTACAAGTAACAATGCCACCACATACCTGCCACTAATTCAGTTGCCCATAGCTGCTTATTCAGGACACTAAAACTTCTTTAAAACACATTTTTGCTCAAACCTGTAAAGAACTGAGAGAACATTAAACCGCTTTGAACTTAATGAAATAAGTTGAGGCAATTATGTTAGTGTATGGAGCAATTAGATATTTTTGTGCAGTTTAATTAGTCCTATTATGAACAATTTCAAGATCTCGTTTTTATAGTGATCCTATCTGTAACATTTCCTTCTATTTGGCAAACTAATCAGAACCACATAAACAATGACTGGGAAAAAGGAGTATAGCAGACAATTAATGACTAATTTGTCTTTTCTTATTTTATCACCAGCCATAGAAAACAAATCTAGTAAATGAACAAATATCATAATATATTCATTAAAAACTGCTACTTTGACAATGACGTGGAAAATCTATTTAAAATCAGTAAAGTACAGTAAAAAGGCAGCCGTGGTCTGGTAATTAGAGAACTGGGCTTATTATCAGAAGGTTGCCGGTTCGATTGCCGACAGGTCACAACGAAAGTGCCCTTGAGCAAGGCACCTAACCTCTAATTGCTCCCTGGGCATCATGGCAAGGGCTGCCCACTGCTCCGGGCACTACTGTGTATATGTGTGTTTCACTGCATGGATTGGGTTAAAATCGGGAGAACAAAGTTCACTGCAAAGTGATGAAGAGAAAAAACAAGAATTGGACAACCTTTTATTCAGATGACAAAATAAAAAGGAAAATGGCCAATTTTTTTTGTATGAGCAGCTTAACTGTATTTTTTCTGGTAAAATGTGATGCATAAAACACACATATGCCATAAGTTTGTACAGTGGTCGAATCGTGTTCCCTTTTTGCAAATAAAGACGAGTCTAACCTCTTTGTTGCAAACCTTGTGGGAGAGTTGTTGATCATTAAAAAACATTATCTGGTTGCAAATAATTTACCACCACCATCTATACTGCAGAATAAATTCAGGAAACCAAGAGAAATCAATGTATATAAAAGCAAGAAACCATTATTGAATATGTGCAATCTTTAAGCCTTAGTCTGGATTTGCACCCTCTACAGTTCAGCACAGAAAAAAGGCACTAAAAATGCTGCTCTTGCAACAACATCCTAGAACACTATTAGTTACAGGCAGCTGATTTCCTAGAATGGGTATTCCAAGAAAGGATGAGAGTTGCAGCTTGCTGTTTATGCAGCATGACTTTCAATCATTTCAATGTTATGCCTTTAAAGCCACTGTGTTAAGCGATAAAAAGAGTGAAGAAAACATTTTGCAGCCTTATTTTATCACCTGATACAGAGCATAGATGGCCACAGTGGTCTAAGCAGGCTGAGCTTTTTGTCCAGTATTAGGAGCAATATAGTATTGTGTGCTGAACTGAATCTACAATTTGTGTGCACCTTATTAAATGGTAGGCATAATTAGGCTAACTGTGTGTTTGTGATTATTCTTCTAAAATTAAAATTAAATAATTTATGTTCACTTTTTTGAACAAGGTGGAAAAAATTGTTTTAGTTTGTTGAATGTGAAAACTGCTGTCTGTCATATCTCTGAGGGTACAAATTAGCTTAATGTATGGTTAAATTCCAAATGTTGAGCCTCAATATTGCTGCTTGGCTAATTTGACATTAATGAAACATTTCTTCTCCCTCCTACTAGGCTAAAACTGCTGTCTAATCACTTTGATACCATCCAGCACAATTCATTAGTCCTGATTAAATGCTAAATCAGATATTATTACATCTTACAACTGAAATAAAAAATAAAAACTTTAGGTATAATTCACGTTTATTGCTTGTATTCTTTACTTTTCAAATCACACCAACAAACCAAATACAATATTTTAAAAAGTGATGGTTATATTGTTATTCAGCCACTATTGTTTTGTTGCTTAATTGCACCCCCACTGTGTAAATTCAATTTAAAAGTAAACACATTTGAAGAGTGAGATAATTAGCTTTCATTTGCTTTAGTTGTAGATGACTCCTTGAGAGTGCACACAATACAATTTTTCATCGATAAGTGATAATTCTATTTTTACCTAGTTATAATTAGCCAATCATAATTTATTCAATGCTAAATTAAGCAAATTAATTGTTTATACCTCTGTTCAGTTTATGTTGAAATATAAATGGGATTCTGAATAATTAAATTAAAAAGCCCCTTTGTCCCAATCTACTGTCACTAGAAAGAACATTAGTCAAGGTACACGGTATTTATTTTTAAGGACCGAGCAAATGGCGTTCCCTGACTTTGGTATGGCAAGCTCCACTTGCTGTGGTGATAGAAGCGTAATTTAGAATTTTTAATAGCCATATGTCTAAGTGTAAAGTGAAGTCACACAGTAGTTAAGGTTGTACTTATGGCTGTTCATATGGCTGTAAATCAAGGCAATAATGATTTCTCTATTGATGGAAGTCATAAAAGCCCTGGAGATCCACAAAAAAGGCCTGTAGCCATATGAGAGAAAAATAAAAAATATGTTGTCCGCACTGCTGGCACGTTTTTCCTGTGTTGTCATCTGTTCCCAATATGTAACTGTTTATGATTCAGTGTGGATTAGGCCTTTTTCCAACATAGGGAAATTGTGCTTGGCTTTTCCTCAGCATGCTTCCCCATTAGGATGTTATTCCGACCCATTAAGCTCCTTTATTAGTTCACAAAAGCCTATTAAAGTGCAGAAGACCACTAACAGGTGCACATCATGCCTCAGTGCTCTCATTTCAATTCCAGTTGTCATAAGCTCTGAAACAAAGATACAACGGACATTTTTTCTCTGGACATGTTGTCAGAAAATCCATTGAAACTTTACCCTATTGACAATCAGCCAAGTGGACAATTTGCATTGCATTTAATCCAGAATGAACAGGTAAATGGGTCACAATGGCACAGCAGGTGAAAATAGTGCTGAATTGATTAAGGGTTTTAAAAGGCTTAGGTTTGATCCTTGTCTTTGGTTACTGTCTGTACATTTATGTAACAATAATGGGTGTGCCACACTGCAAGAACTGAAGAGAACGATGGGGTGAATGTTTAATAGAATAATACTGTAGGGGGTATAAAATACACTAACATATCTGTAAACAAGTATGAAAGCCAAATTGTTACAGCTCTTAGTAAACGTTAAGATAAATAACCCTCAGAACCTACTCTTTAGCCATGTACAAGTAAAACCCCGACCAAACCAACTGGCACTAATGTGTAAAATGTAAATTTACGAGTGGGATCTAGGGGATTCTAAGGCAATTCACTCCCCGAGGGAGATTACATTTGGAGCCAATAAGTTTCCTGCACATGATTGGTGATGATTCAATAGTGGGGTAAAACAATAATGAATAATTTACACCATGTAGCTTAAAATGAAAATATAGAAAACTTATAAGCCCACTGGTTCAGCCATGCACAGCCAAACCCTTACCACAGTAATTAGTGCTCTCCTCACATAATTAAGATTTAAAGGTTCACTTTTTTTTAAAAAAAAGGATGTGATACCACCTTCCCAAAATGCCACAACACCAGGGCAAGTCGCCAGCAGGCTAAATAATGCTACACCAGAGGAACAACGAACTGGGTAGAGCAACCCATCATCAAAGTTTCAGAGAACTGCAAGAGTGCCAAGAGAAGAGCTGGTGAAACTGGTGTGGCAAAAAAGTATTTAGTCAGCCACTGATTGCAAGTTCTCCGACTGATGAGAGAGGTCTGTAATTTTCATCATAGGTTCACTTCAACTATGAGACACAAAATGAGGAAAAAAATCCAGGAAATCACATTGTGGGATTTTTAAAGAATTTATTTGGATGAAATTATGGATGAAAATAAGTATTTGGTCAATAACAAAAGTTCAACTCAATACTTTGTAACATAACCTTTGTTGGCAATGACAGAAGTCAAACGTTTCCTGTAAGTCTTCACCAGGTTTGCACACACTGTAGCTGGTATTTTGGCCCATTCCTCCATGTAGATCTCCTCTA
>JAYDZG010000001.1:23083483-23094048 GCA_034509265.1 Microcambeva bendego | reverse complement strand
CAGAAAAAATCCTTTACTTACAGACAAAAATTGGAAGGCTCATTTTGAGTTTGTCAAAAGACTTTTGGGAGACTCTTCATATGTATAGTGGAAGGTGCTCTGGTCAGATGAGACCGAAAATTAAATTTTTAACAACAAGGAAAACGCTAAACCAACACACCTCATCCCCCAAAACACCATCCCCACACCATCCCCCCAGGGACTGGGAAACTGGTCCGAGTTGAGGAGAAGCTGGATGGGGCTACATACAGGGATATTCTTGAGCAAAACCTGTTTCGGTCTGTCAGTGATTTGAAACTGGGACGGAGGTTCACCTTCCAACAGGACAATGACCGAAAGCATACTGCTAAAGCAATACTTATGTGTTTTAAGGGAAAATGTATAAATGTATTGGAATGGCCTAGTCAAAGCCCAGACCTTAATACAATTGAGAATATGTGGTCAGACTTGAAGATTGCTGTTCATCAGCGGAAACTATCTAATTTGAAGAAGCTGGAGGAGTTTTGCCTTGAGGAATAGGCAAAAATCTCAGTGGCAAGATGTGGCAAGCTCAGAGAGACTCATTCAAAGCGACTTGCAGCTGTAATTGCAAAAAGATGGCTCTACAAAGTACTGTGGGGGGGTGCATAGTTGTGCACTCTGAAGTTTTCTGTTATTTTGTCCTATTTGTTGTCTGCTTCACAATAAAAATAAATAAATCAAATGTTCGAAATTGTAGGCATGTTCTGTAAATGAAATAATGCAAACCCTCAAACAATTTATTTAAATTCCAGGTTGTAAGGTAACAAAACACGAACAATGTCATGGGGTGAATACTTTTGCAATGCACTGAACATAAACAATTTCGGTTACTTACCAGGCTACAGATGACTCCTATGCATGCTCATCTTTAAAGTTTCACTTTCATGATCTAAGGTGCATGTTGTAGGCATGATAAAAAGTGTAATTAGCCAGATCTTTAATCTATAACCACTGTAAATAGCAATATAGCAATGAACGTCTGACGGCAGGAGCACACCTGTGGTTTCCATTGGCAAGATAGCAATATGCCAGTAATTTACGTAAACACACTTCGTTTTTAGAATACCACGTCCGTTGGCATTAATGTTTTCACCAATGGGCATAAACACTGATGATATTTTTTCTACGCAAGAGCAAGGCATGAAAATACAATGTTCGTGGGGTATAAGATAGCAATGCACATTGCAACACGCCTTGTGCAAGGTGTAAGAAAGGGCTCTTGGTGTACAGTCTCACACATAGTCTTGTCCTTATCTGATTTTTTTCTGCATGATTTATACCTTTTTTTTTGCCAGTCTAATGAAATCAAATCCAGATCATTCAACACAAAACACTATGGTCCAGTGCAATGCACAGTGTGTCATCATTAAGTCAAATGTTAATGTCTGCTAGTTCATAATACTCATCTCTTAGTCATAAAAAACAAAATAATGCAGCTGTCTATGAGCATTCCGGGCCAGTTAACTAGTTAACCTCTAATGCCCACTGCAAATGACACATTTATTATAGTATCTAATTAAAAGCATTTTTCAGGCTACCCTTCAAATAGAAAATCACAATGAGTTCAGTTAAGTCTCCATCAGAAAAAAAGTTATGTACGTTCTTTTCATTATGTATGGACTTTATCTTCAAACAGGACTTCATGGACTGGTAAGTTTGTTGTTTACTTTTTGCTCTGTCATACTAAAACATATTCTAAGAAGGAGTAGTTAAGCTGTGGAAAATGGGAACTAGTGTGCTCTTAATTGTGTTTTGACAAATACCTCATGCTTTTGTAATTGACTTTAGGCTAGAGACTAAGCTAGTCTCAATCCAATACACAACCCCAAACCAGAAACGACTGGCTGGTATGGAAAATTCAAATAAAAGAAAAATTCAGCATTCCTTAAATAGACTTTTATTTGATGGCAGGCGGTTTGAACTTATTAATATACATACGTTCATTTCAGGTTTGCTACTCCTTCCAAAAAAATGGGACATGGGCAGTTAGGGATAATAATAATGTGAAACAACGAAAATTATGTAATTCCAAAAAGGTGATTGTAATAATCATCATTGATTTGGTACAAAACCAGCATCCAGGAAAGGCTGAGATCTCCAGGTTGTCAACAACTGCATAAAAAGTTGTTGAAATATTTTAAAACAATGTACCTCAAAGAAAGATTGTAAGAGATTTGTGGTAAATGCTTTACTGTCCCAGCTTTTTTTAAATCTGTTGCAGGCATAACATGGGGATGGGGCAGCAGTCCATCACAGGTACAAGATAATTCAGTGTCTCCAATCAACCTGGTAGCATGTCTTTGGCCTGTGGGAGGAAACCGGAGTACCTGGAGGAAACCCACGCAGACACAGGGAGAACTACGCACAAAAAGGACCCAGATTGCCCTACCTGGGGATAAAGCCCAGGACTTTCTTGCTGTGAGGCAACAGTGCTACCCACTAAGCCACCGTGCTGCCCATTTTTCTTACTGGTGAAGGATTATTTGTCCCTTGTTACTGAGTCACAAACTAGACTATACATCTCTCTAAACCCTCTCTTATTTCACCAAATACATAGAGATGTATAAATAAAACTAACAATTGTGCAATTATGACATTAAAACAAAGAAGGCAGAAAAATACTTATTTAATCCTGACTAGAGATAATCACAAAACAGTATTTGACACAAAGGCTACCCCAATAGTCAGACAGCCTTTTGCAACAATAACAACAATTAACAACAATAAACCTCTATCCCTGCATTTAAAGTCTGTAAAACCTTCAAAACAAGGTTGGAACAGGGCTAGTGATGAGGTAAAAAAATACATAATGATGTGATTCCAAACAGGAATGTCAACAACTGATTGTAATCATGGTTCTTAACAAAACCGGCCTCCAGGAAAGTTGTTGATGAGCAAAGACAATCAGAGGATCTCCAGTTTATAAAGAAATGGGTGAGAAAATTAATGAAATGTTTAAAACAATCTACCTCAAAGAAAGATTTCTCCCTCTACAGAAGTACATTATATCATTTAACGATCCATAAGTGCATAAAGGCCAAGAGCTGAAGCTTAAGCCTGTGATCTGTGATCTCTTCAATCGGCAGTGTATCAAGTGTAACCATCATTTAACAATACCTAATATAACGGATGGCAATACATAAGTGTGGTGAAAAGGAATGGCCTTGGTAAAACACTGCTGCTCTTTCCACAACAAGGCTTAAGTCACTAACTCACATCTCACTAAGCACGAAGCAAATCCACACACACCTGCAAGAATGTAAATAGAACCCAGGTGCAAAAGCTTTATCCAAGGGAGAATAATTTTGTGCCTGACAAGACAAAAAAATAGGGATAAATACAAATAAAAGAGATTCCTAGGTTCATACAAAAGCAAATGTGATATTAAAAAATGGACATGGACAAAGCCTTTACCTAAAATGATTGAAGTTCAATGAGACACATTAATCATCTGCATGTCTGTGGCTCAATTGCTGGCCAAAATGGCAACATGGAAGGACACAAGTCCTAATGTGGATCACCTGAACTATATTAAGTTGCCACCACATTTCACTTGCTGATCACATGGGAAGAAGATTCTTAGTTTGGTATACAAACTGGGTTTCCAAACGTTTCGCATTTACAAAATATCGACAGAAAATTACGTCTTTCCATCAACTACAATTATGCGAAAAACATTTAGTTGATGTCAACGCGCTGCAGGGAAATGAGAAAGATATAGAGATTTAATTCAGTTTTGGATTTAAGTAAAATTATATTTGCAATTATTTGCCATATTTTTATGATTATGTTGTTTGCAGCTAAGATAAGGCAGGCATAATGGGCAATGGCCCATCTAATGTGACACGTGTCACGCCCACATTCACCTCTCATCTGGGAACGTGAACACATTGAACATAAGCGTAACAAATGTTTACTGTAATGTATACGCTGTATTCCAATAACATCACAACCAACTTATAGTCTAACTTTTCCATCCAGGTTTTTTAATGCGTATTTTCAAAAAATTAACAAAAAGTTGGTGGATGGAAAACTGGCCACAGATGGGGTGGTCTGGGTCCTTTCTGAGGGGAGTTTGCATGTTCTCCCCATATTTGTGTGGGGTTACTCTAGGGTTTGCTCCGTTTTCTTCACACAGTCCAAAAACATGCAACTGAGGTAAATTGGAGATAATAAATTGTCCATAACTGTGTTAGATATAAACTTGTGTACTGATGAAACTTGTGTAATGATTAACTACTGTGTGTTTGTCATGAATATAACCAAGAGTGTAAATCATGACGTTAAAAGTGTTGACAGATTTGTTTGGGTTTTTAACAGAAATAAATCTAGTGTCAAAAGGTTTGCAGCACCTACACTTCACCAAGTCTTTGGAAGTACAGCCCTTTAAATGGTCACGTAGTAACTGTGAAAATGGGTGAAATACCTTCTTTTAATTCCAGAATCCCTACCACCACCAGCTCTGACCAGTCAGTTCATTCTTTTTACTGCAGAGAGTCCGCAAACTTCAAAGAGAATAATTAAAATGATAAATCGAATTGCTGTGGCAGTGGTCTGTTACCCTGGAACAACTAGCAGACCACCCAAATATCCGCCCTCCTAAAATACCCAGCGCTGTTGAGTCATGTCACATTCAGTTCCCACTCACTCACTGGAGCGTCTGCACTTCTGTAAGAGCTTCCTGTGGACTAAAGCGGTGATTTGTCTCTAATGGAGCTCGAGCTCAAACATTTCTTAAAGAGCACAGTAATCTTTGTAACCTAACAACAGACACACCTGCAGAGAGCATTCTGCCACAGTGATGCAACACATAACAATATGATACCGAGTAAAAATCTTAATATACTGTATAAATTCTGTAGACGAGAGAACAGATGATTAAAAAAAAGATTGCTGAAGGGCCCTGTAAAAACAAAAATGAATGGACAACTTGCACTTAACTCTGTATACACAGCCCACAAAATAAATGGGCACTGTGAGGGTGTGAAAAGAAAAATATGTCAAAGAAAAGATTATGGCCATAGCAGTATAAAAGCAGGGAAAACGATTACAGATTTTTTTAACAAACAACCTAGTTATTTTTTTCTTTCTTTGCCTTTTTCTACTATTTTCACAAACATTTAAAGAGGGATGTGACTGCTGCAGTGAGTGGATTGTCTGAAGTGCTCTGCAGTCCCCATCAGTTTTAGCTTATTGAATTGATGTCACTCCTTTATATTCCATTTGAAGTGTTGCAGAGAAAAAGTGTGGGCTGGAGGTTATGGAGAGACTCTGGGAAAGAGAACCAAATAACATAAAGGGAGTAACTCATCCCTTTGGCACCTGCTTAGTATCCCAGGAGTGGCTTTAAAAAAGATTTAACCCTCACCTCCAGTCAACTGTCTGTGAGTTTCACATTTGTCCCACTGCCTTTCTATGTGTGTCAAGGTACTTTGCTATACTCATATGACCCAAAGACAGTATTCCCTACATGTTGTAAAATTAAATTGTGTAAAACAAACACCACAACATTCTCACTGGAGCAAACAGAAAATCATCTTGATGTTGCAATTTCTGCACTGAAAAAAGTGATTTTGACTCAGTAAATGGAGTGAAGTAATACTTGAATTTCACTTGTAATTCAGTATGTTACTTGTTGTTTCTTTGTAACTTTTTGTAATGAAATAAATAATGCTCAAAAAAAATAATGGGAACATGTAAACAACACAATTTAACTTCAATAACGTCAATTTAACAACAATTTAACGTCAATAGTACTTCTATGAAATCAACCTGTCCATTAAGGAAGCAACATTTCTTGTTAATCAATTTAAACTACTGTTGTGTAAATGGAACAAATATCAGATAGACATGAGAGACAACCCCTATAAAGTAGTGGTTCTTTCTTTCTGGCTGATGTTTTGGTCACTTTTGCATTTTGTCAATGCTCTCACCCCTAGAGGTAGCATGAGACAGTGTCGACAACCCAGAAAAGTTGCTCAGGTAGTGCAGCTCATCCAGGATTGGCACATTAATGCAAGCTGTGGCAAAAAGGTTTGCTGTGTCTGTCAGCACAGTGTCCAGAGCATGGAGCAGATACCAGGGGACAGGCCAGTACAGGCCCCTCGTTTCCTTCTGATGCACACAATACTAGGCCTCATGTGGCTCAGGTTTGACAGCTAATTGTGTGCAATATATATTGTCTACGATAATATCCTAGTCGCTGTGTTTACGATGAGAGAGCTGGCCTTTTTGAGTATGCTACTGACAAAAAAGCAAGCAAAATGCTTTGACTCCACACGGTCACTAGGTCATACTTTATTATAGGCTGCTGCATTGTTGAAATATGACAATCGTGATTGTTTAAATTTCTTCTATTTCAATTAAAATGCTAACAAAAGCTATTCGCACAAACCAGCTCTCACAGATCTGTGCGCTAAACCAAGACGTTCTCGGAAGAACACAGGTGAGTATTTCAAACCCAGTTCACCCCTACATAGGCTGCCTTTTATGTAGCATTACTTTTCTTCATAGTAGGACACGGTCTACTTCTCTCAGACTAAATAACTAATATGACGGATGGTGCGTGGTAAAGAAGAGTTTTTAAAAGATTAGGCTTGTTAGTGACAATCCACTGATGTGTAACAAGTGACCCATTGCAAGAAGTTGACCACAATGGCAAAGTTTATGAACACAAACCACTAGTAGTTTTGTATTTGTGCTAACTCAAAACAAGAAATGAATAAAATTTATGAATTTGTGATAGCATTTGACCTGTATCCCATTTGGTCAGACTCTGAAGAAGAGCCCAATTACAAACGCACATCAAATTCTGATTCTGAGATATTTCAAACATACTCAGGGTAATATTAATGTAAGGAGGTTGTGCTAACACATTATGTAAAATGAGTTATCTGAAAAAGGATATAGCTCATTAAGATTTCCATTTTGTTCTATTTATGGTTTTATTGTTGTTACATTTTTTGTTGTGCATGTCTGTTCAAGCAGTTGAGAGAGATGTTCTGTGTTTCAGTCAAGATGAATTGTTTATTTCCCTTTGGACATATGTCCTACTTACCTTTGGGGAAAATATCTTTTCAAAATCCTCTCATTTATTTTTTGTTGGTCTTCAGAAAAGAAAATCTGGGAGGCCACATTTTAGACACACTTGTGCTGTTTTATATTTGCACTAGTGATTTCAGTTTTTTTTTCATTAATTAAATTAATAATCAATTATTGCTAGAAGTGCAAGGTAGTAAAACATAAAACACATACAAACAAAATAATGTTTATTATCGTTATCGACAAAATTTCAGAAAATATTGAGTTATCATTTTTTATCAACATCGCACACCCCTAATGTCAACAGTTCCTGCATGATGGACCTGCATTCAATCAAGCACATGTGGAACATCATGTCTCGTTGCATCAATCAATGCCACGTTGCACCACAGAGTTGACTGATGCTTTAATCCAGGTCTGGGAGGAGATCCCTCAGGAGAACATTTGCTGCCTCATCAGGAGCATGCCCATACTCTGTAGGGTGGTCATACAGGCACGTGAAGGCCACACACACTACTGAGACTCATTTGATCTTGTCTTGGGTAATTTTCACAAAAATTGGAACAGCCTGTAATTTGATTTTCCACTTTAAATTTGAGTAGGATTTCAAATCCAGACCTCCGTGGGATGATAATTTTGATTTACATTTACATGTTCTCAACGCATACCACTATGTAATGAATAAAGAGTTTCAACTGGCATATTATAGTGTTTTTATTTCTTAAATTGAAGCTAAGCAAAACTATTAAACATCACTTTATGCATGTTTCAGAATATGATTTTTCTGCAACTCAAGACAAAGTTTTTTGGTAGTATGGATGTGTGGTAAGTTTTAAAAATGATATTGCATTGCATTTTATTAGTACTTGTGACATTGGTGCCAGATTAGCATTCGCTAATCTAAGAGGTAATCTTATGTAGTAATGCTAATTATTAAAACGTGTTTTTGTGTAATGTACACTGACCAATAGAGTTAGTTCTTAAACAGTTCTCTTGCTTAATAATTCTAACAGAAAGTTAATTTTTATTTTTTGTCTTAGGTGAAAGATGAGTCCAGGAGGACAAATTTTAAAAGAGTATTCTAATAACTAAAGTCTACCTGGAGAACACCAATTTGTATGTATTTTTTGTAAGAAAACCTCAAAAGAAAAGGTTGAAATATTGATATCATTTGTTTCGTTCTTATATTGTTAAACTTTCATATTTTGTTTTCCCTTTTTTCATTTGTTTCAATTAAGGTATAATACACAATTGCTTGAAAGATATTTTTTCCTATGAGCTGTTAAATGAAAATGCATTTTATTCATGGAGCAAAACAATAAAAAAGTTTGACAAAAATGTTTTATTTCGATGTTTTTGTGGCTTTTGTTTATGTATATTTGATATATTTTATAAAATCATATTTGAGTATGGTGTTTGAGTAAAATCTACTAAGATTCATATCAAAAATAAAATTAGAGCAGCTTAAAACTAACAGTTCTTTTAGTAACATTTACTAAAGAATGTCTAGCTCAATTCAGGTAGAATTGTAACATTTACTTGAATACATGCTCTGTTACATTTATTTGCAGTTTTTTGGTGGAAAAACGTTCCTAGCTTTTTAAAAGTAAATCTTTCTTACAACTTTTTTTCAGCGTGTTGTTCAAAGTTAGTTTACGGTTATTCTTCTCCTACTCTCACTAGTACCCTTGTACAACTGGAAACAGACAATAGCTCATAATGTACATAAGAAATGGTAGTGGATTTGTATGTGTACATTCTGGATTGTATTGTAAGGTGGAGTGTTATGAAAAAGAAGCTTAACTTCATCAGTCTTGTCGTTTTAATAGCATGCATTCACAATTGTCTGATTCTTCTCTTCATTATACACCATATATTTTCAGTAAGAGAAATGAACTGTAGGCAGGACATTCAAGCACACTCTCAACAAAGCGGTCTAGAAAAGGTATAGAAACCCTCTAGGTATAGGTCTAGTATAAGTTTAGGTATAGGTCTAGTTGTTAAGGCCTAGAAAAAGTCATATGGCATCAATGGTCATTGATGGTCTCCCATAGCATAAGATATATTGGCTTTTGCACCTTTCTTTAATTACAGTCGGGGTGGCCATCAACCCTATTTTCTTTCTAAAAAAAAACGAGCTGAAACGTGTACAGACCACATCTCATAAATAAAAACTTTCATTCTATCAGCTTTCTCATTGTAGAATAGCATTCGGTTGAAATTCTTTATGCAGCAGCAGACTTTATTAAGAGGTAATGACATTCTTGGAGTGCTCTTGAGTCCATGTGGCTACATTTTTCACAGTACTGTGATGGTTGGCTTGAATGTCACTCAGATTAAACATTGGCCTCTACCATTGCCCATACAGTTTGATAGATTTCCTTTATGTTACACAAAATTATTTGAAGACAATTACTAGGGTTGTTTCTTTGTTAAAGTCTCCATCCTCCCAGTAATAAATATTAAGAAACTACAAATTCCTAGGACACTTAAGTGGCTTTACAGTCTAATGTGCCATCAAGCCCAGTGCTCAGATTTTTAAGCTCTCCAGGGTCTGGACTGACCAGATTGGAAAGAAACAAGGAAAATGCAAACATTGAGCAGTACACCTAAAAATGAACTGCACATTGACTTAGAAATTCCCTTTGAATATGTTTTAAGAGAAGAGACCATACACTGTACTGTGGATATTGTGATATGGAGTCATAACACAAAACTAAATTCTCGCCATATATAATGAGCTGAATATAACTCTCTAAGTGTCCATAAGCAAATATTAATGTGTGATAGTATGTAGAGTGTAGAAACAGTAAACAGGAAATTTACCAACAGAAAAAACATGCTTCTGCTAAATCCATTATCAACATATTACTGTTAGCAAAACTATCCCTTTATTCTATTTGGCTCTTACTTTATTTACATTTATAGTAAACATCAATATACAGGGTGGGCCATTTATATGGATACACCTTAATAAAATGGGAATGGTTGGTGATATTAACTTCCTGTTTGTGGCACATTAGTGTATGGGAGGGGGGAAACTTTTCAAGATGGGTGGTGACCATGGCGGCCATTTTGAAGTCGGCCATTTTGGATCCAACTTTTGGTTTTTTTTCAAAGGGAAGAGGGTCATGTGACACATCAAACTTATTCGGAATTTCACAAGAAAAACAATGGTGTGCTTGGTTTTAACGTATTCTTTTATGAGTTATTTACAAGTTTCTGACCACTTATAAAATGTGTTCAAAGTGCTTCCCATTGTGTTGGATTGTCAATGCAACCCTCTTCTCCCACCCTTCACACACTGATGGCAACATCGCAGGAGAAATGCTAACACAGGCTTCCAGTATCCGTAGTTTTAGGTGCTGCACATCTCGTATCTTCACAACATAGACAATTGCCTTCAGATGACCCCAAAGATAAAAGCCTTGGGGGCCATTCAACTGGCCCACGATGACCAATCCACTTTCCAGGAAACTGTTCATCTAGGAATACTCGGACCT
>JAYDZG010000001.1:23063043-23076682 GCA_034509265.1 Microcambeva bendego | reverse complement strand
TTAACAAACCTGCCAAGAGAGGGCCACCCACCAAAACTCACAGACCAGGAAATGAGTGCATTAATCAAAGAGGCAGCACAGAGACCAAAGGTAACCCTGAAGGAGCTGCGGAGTTCCCAAGCAGAGACTGGAGTATCTGTCCATATGACCACAATAAGCTGTACACTTCATAGAGATGGGCTTTATGGAAGAGTGGCCAGAAGAAAAACCTTTACTTACAGACAAAAATAGGAAGGCTTGTTTTGAGTTTGCCAAAAGGCAATTTGGAGACTCCCCAAATGTATGGTGGAAGGTGCTCTGGTCAGATGAGACCAGAATTGAACTTTTCAGTCACCAAGGAAAACTCTATGTCTGGCGGAAAACCAACACATCTCATCACCCCAAAGACACCATCCCCGCAGTGAAACGTGGTGGCAGCATCATGCTGTGGGGATGTTTTTCATCAGTAGGGACTGGAAAACTGCTCCGAGTTGAGGGGAAGATGGATGGTGCTAAATACAGGGATATTCTTGAGCAAAACCTGTTTTGGTCTTAATCCAATTGAGAATCTATGGTCAGACTTGAAGATTGCTGTTCACCAGCGGAAACCATCTAACTTGAAGGAGCTGGAGCAGTGTTGCCTTGAGGAATGGGCAAAATTCTCAGTAGCAAGATGTGGCAAGCTCATAGTGACTTGCAGCTGTAATTGCCACCAAAAGTGGCTCTACAAAGTACTGACTTTAGGGGGTGAATAGTTGCAAATGCAAAAGTTTTCTCTTATTTTGTCCTATTTGTACTACTTCACAATAAAAATGTTGAAAGCTGTATGAATGCTCTGTAGGTTGTGAGGTAACAAAACAGAAAAAATGTCAAGGGGGGTTGAATAATTTCGCAAGGCACTGTACCTGGAGTACCAAGAAGTACAAGATGTTCCAGGTTCAGAGACATGGCCAAGGTTTTCTGGACTGATGAGACCTTTGATGGACCAGATGGATGGACTCGTGGCTGGATCAGTAACGGGCACAGAGCTCAACTTGGAGTCAGACACCATCAAGGTGGAGGTGGGGTGTTATGGGCTGGTATAATTAAAGATGTGCTTGGTTGGACCTTTTTGAGTTGCAGATGGGCTCAAAATCAACTCATTTTTTCATTTAGCTCCAGAATAATTCTGCACAATAATATTCCCCTATAATTGTGCACATTTAGATCTTCTCCTAAGAAAGCCAAAACCTCACTATTACTTTCATAAACATTCATGTTTGAGGTTTATTAACATTTTGGATTAACCGAGAGCACGGTAGTTTGTGATTAAAAATAAGACTTGCCTAATGATTGTGCACACAGTGTAAATTCGAAGAAAATACAGATCTTGAAAATAGAATAGGAAGTGTATATCTGTATATTTATAACACCATTATTAAGAGAATCGGCACAAATTACTTTTCTTAAGGATTTAATCAATAAAAGCCTAAGTTAAGAAGGCATGCTAGAATCTTTACTATTTATCTGATAACAAATGTAACTACTTTGTAAATGGACACACAATTTTGGTCAATTGAAAATTGTTGTTATTGAGGACTTGAGCATGTCTAAAGAAGTCTTTGTTGTTAGTAGCACCTCTTTTTTAACTTTATCTCTTGTTTTGTTTTCCTTTACTATGTTTACAGAACTATTCCAACAACCACTTCAAGTAAGTGAAGTTCATCTTTAAAACCTGCTATATTATCTGATACTTCTTTTTTATTTACAGTGTAATCTAAACTGATTATAATAGTTTATCTGAATGCAGAACCCTACTTTTTTACATCCTCATTATGTCTGTGGCAGTCAAGCCGTTTTGCTCTTGAATTCTGGGGCAGTCCAGAAGTTTTGCATGTCGAGAAATACTTTTTAAATACTTTTTTTTTGGTGAATTTTGAACTGCTTTTTGGCGAGGTACCACTGTTGCAATCTGGCATCCCATGAAGTAAGTGCTTCACCTTTTCCACATTTTGTGACAACCTTATTATTCTACACACAATACCCCATAATGAACAAGTGAATTTTTTTTGCAAATTTATTAAAAATAATACTACAAAAATCACATTTAGGTGCCTTTAGGTGCCTTCGGACAAACTCCAAGTGGGTCTTTTGCCTTTTACTGAGCAGTGGCTTTCCTCTGGCCACTCTACCTTCTGGAAGTTTCTCCTCTCTCCACAGAGCAATGCTGAACCTCTGTCAGAGTAAGCCTTGGGTTCTTGGTCACCTCCCTTACTTAGGCCATTCTTACCCAATCACTCAGATTGGCCAGGCGGCCAGCTCTAAGAAGAGTTCTGGTGGTTCCAAACTTTTTCAATTTTAGGATGATTTTAGGCAGCTACTGTGCTCATTGGGACCTTCAATGCTGCAGAAATGTCTATCTACCCTTCCTCACATCTGTTCCTTGATACAATCCTGTCTCTGAGGTCTACAGACAATTCCTTGGACTTCATGGCTCATGACAAACTCCACAGCAGTGACACCCTGGATTCCTGGTTTAGTAGTTAGTAAAAATAATATTTTTTCCTGTCCAGTAGAACAAAAGCCAACGTTGCATCATTTTGATGCATTTTAGGTCACAAAGCTCTCCACTTTACAAAAGCCTAGCCCTTGTTTTAGCGAGAACTCTGACAAGCTCTCTTCGCTTCTTTTGCAGCATTTTCTTGCTCTGACAGTAGGTGACTGAGCAGACGAGTGGCTAACCACAATGTTTTAAATTGCTCAAAATAAATAAAGGGAACACTTTGTAACTCCAAGTCAATCACACTTCAACTTGTCCAGTTAGGAAGCAACACTGATTGTGAATAAATTTCACCTGCCGTTGTGTAAATGGAAAAGACAACAGGTAGACATGAGAGGCAATTATCAAGACCTCCCAAAAGTGGGAGGTACAGAGGCTAAGTGGGTAGCACCTCACAGCAAGAAGGTCCTCGGTTCGGGTGCACCACATGCAAGAAATGTGAACTGGAGGTAATAAATTGTCCCTGACTGTATTTTGATATAAACTTGTGTACTGAATATGTACTGTGTTCCTGTCATGAATGTAACCGAAATGTAAACATGACGTTAAAATCCTAATCCACAAAAAAAATCACCAAAAGCAAATTTACATTTTTGTTGTTTGTTTTGTGTAAGCATGAGTAGAAGTGTATCTCAATGTATGCATGTTTCTTAGATTTCTGTTAACCTTTTGTCTTAGTTCAGCCAGGTATTACCTTCCTGAACCTGATGATGTATCTGAAATAGATTCAGCAAAACATCTGGCAATACTAAATATCAATTTAAGAGCGAAGATGTGTGAACTGCTTCACAACTGTGAGTCTCTGTATTATCACCTTAGATTTTAAATGCTAGTACCTATGATCAAGAATCCACTTTAAATTAATGGAATCTGTTTACAGCAACTTTGTATATGACTCTGGACCCAAACACAGCCTGCAGCAAGTTAGTGGTATCAGAGGACCTAAGCAGTGTGCACTATGTGGAACAGAAACAGGAGGTATCTGACAACCCAGAGCGGTTGCATGTGGGAGTGTTGGGTTCTCACGGCTTCAGCTCAGGCATTCACTGCTGGGATGTGGAAGTGGGAGACAACAACCACTGGATTATAGGGGTAGTCAAGCAGTCAGTGGAGAGAAAGAAGCTGCTAAAGTTGGATCCCTCCCGGGGAATATGGAGCATCCGCTACATCAATGGAAAATACAGAGTCGGCATAAATTCTCGGAAGGAGCTCGGTCTGTCAGATAAGCCGCAGGTCATCAGGATTCAACTGGATTACGATAATGGACTCATTACATTCTCAGATCCATCCAAAGGCCCAGTTCTTTTCACCTTTACTGATAAATTCACAGAAATGTTATTCCCTTATTTGAATACTGCCTGCAGTGTCTGTCCTCTGCATATATCCTAACCAGAAGCACCTTTCTATAGCATTCACACTCTAAAACTGTCTAAATTACTTGCAATGATTTTTTAGCATAAGGCAGCACCCACACTGGGTCACCTGCATGTTTTTGGTATAGACAGACAAATCTGCAATGTAAAATATTTTAAACTAACAAGAAATATTTTCATCGTGCCAGAATTAACATATAACTGAGAACATGAATCTTGTGTAAGTGGTGATAACCTGTCCTGTCATGAATGTAAGCAAAGAGTTTAAAATATGATGTTTAACATCCGAATAAATAAACAGTCAGAACCCCTGCGGTAATGTGTTTGCTTTAAATACAAATGTACACAGTATTTGACCAGGTTGCACCCATTCACCCATGCTTCTGGTTCTCTTGTTTGTGTTTATGACCACAAATTTGTTAAGGCTACTGCTAACTTTTGGATTAAATCTCAATAAATGGACAAGAAAGTTCTGCTTGATTGAAATATTTAGTGACCGGCCCAATCAAGCAGAACCCAATTGTTTCTAATTATCTGGATCACATTGAGAGATAAAGTTTTATTGATAATGACACATTTAAATCTTACATGTCTGGTGTTTTCTGCAGAGTTGCTGCAAATTGGAGCATCTTGTATTATTGTGTATTGTGTCCAGCAATAGTCAGCCAGTAGTGGCCTTGGTAAAAAAAAATCCATTGTGGCAGTGTCTTTGTGAAAGCATTTCCCTTGTTTATTTATGACTGTTTGGCACTCGATAGTTGAAAAAGACATTTTCCTTGGGCACACTTAAATAATGAAAACCATTCCTGTGTGCAGCAAATAAACATTTGAAATATACTGATATATTTCAAATGTTTATTTATTTTAATTTCGATGATTATAACTAATGAAAATCCCAAATTCAGTATCTCAGAAAATTAGAATATTGTGAAAAGGTTCAATATTGAAGACACCTGGTACCACACTTTAATCAGCTAATTAACTCAAAACACCTGCAAAGGCCCTTAAATGGTCTCTGAGTCTAGTTCTGTAGGCTACACAATCATGGGGAAAACTGCTGACTTGACAGTTGTCCAAAAGACTACCATTGACACCTTGCACAAGGAGGGCAAGACACAAAAGGTCATTGACAAAGAGGCTGGCTATTCACAGAGCTCTGTGTCCAAGCACATTAATAGAGAGGCGGGAAGAAAAATATATGGTAGAAAAAAGTGTACAAGCAATAGAGATAACTGCACCCTGGAGAGGATTGTGAAATAAAACCCTTTAAAAATGTGGGGGAGATTCACAAAGAGTGGACTGCAGCTGGTGCTTCAAGAACCACCACGCACAGATTGCAAGACATGGGTTTCAGCTGTCACATTCCTTGTGTCAAGCCACTTGAACAAGAGACAGAATGACACAGAGTGCCAGAAGCGTCTCGTCTTGGCTAAAGACAAAAAGGACTGGACTACTTCTAATTGTCCAAAGTTATGTTCTCTGATGAAAGTCAATTTTGCATTTCCTTTGGAAATCAAGGTCCCAGGGTGTTGAGGAAGAGAGGAGAGGTACAGAATACTTGTGACTTGGGGTCCAGTGTAAAGTTTCCACAGTCAGTGACTGGGGTGCTATGTCTTCTGCTGGTGTTGGCCCATTGTGTTTTCTGAGGTCCAAGGTCAACGCAGCCATCTACCAGGAAGTTTTAGAGCACTTCATGCTTCCTGCTTCTGACCAACTTTATGGAGATGCAGATTTCATTTTCAAAAGAGCCCCAACTAAAAATTGAGTGCTGTACATGCTCATACTTTTCATGTTCATACTTTTACAAAATTAGAATATTACTTGAGACCAATACAAAAAAATGATTTTATCATTTTTTTGTATTGGTCTCAAGTAATATTCTAATTTTCTGAGATACTGAATTAGGGATTTTCATTAGCTTTCAGTTATAATCTCAAAATTAGAAGAAATAAACATTTGAAATATATCAGCCTGTGTGTCTTGAATGAATGTAATATAAAAGTTAAAATTTTTCGACCAGCACCTGTCCGTATATACAGCTCTGGAAAAAATAAGAGACCACTTAAATGTTATCAGATTATCTAGTTGTACAATGTATGAGTATGTTGTACAATGTATGAGTATGTGTTTGACCAAAATGGCAAGTGTTGTTTTATTCTATATACTACTGGAAAAAAATATTACAAATTCTGGATATATAAATATTGTATTTTAGATCATCATTTTATTTAGTAAATGACGAATGGTCAAAATAAGAAAACAGTTACAGAGATTTCAGACCACAAACAATGCAAATAAAACCATCTTATATTCCAGAGTACTAATATTTGAACTTTGAAGGAGTACAGAAAAATCAGGGATAACCCTGATTTTTAATCACAGCTTTCATGCTCTTTCCCATTGCTGTTAACTTGACTTGGGTAACTTGATGCCACTCCTGGTGCAGCCATTCAAGGAGCTCAGTTTTGTTTGATGGCTTGTGAGAATCCATCTTTTTCTTGATCACATTCCAGAGGTTTTCAATGGGGTTCAGGTCTGGAGATTGGGCTGGCCATGATAGAATCTTAATCTGGTGGTCCCTCATCCACACCTTGATTGACCTGAGTGACATGGAGCATTGTCTCGTTGAAAAAAAAACAACCATTAGGTGGGAAACATTGTCTTTGCAGAAGATCGCAAGTTTTCTTCCAGCACAGTTTTGTATGTGGCTTGATTCATGTGTCCCTCACTAAGATAAATCTGCCCAATTCCAGCACTGCTGAAACATCCCCAGATCATCACTGGTCCTGTACCAAATTTTACTGTAAGTACGAGACACTGGCTTGCCGGTATCTCCAGGTTTTTGTCTATTACATGACCTGGTGTTGGACAAAGCTGAAAATTGCACTCATCAGAGAAGATGAACTTACTCCAGTCCTCAACTGTCCAATACTTATGGTCTTTCAGCCTGGCTCCTCTTTGCTTCTCATTGATGAAGGGCTTTTATTTAGCTTGGCATGACTTTAGCCCTGCCTGTAGAAGCCGGTTTCAAATCATCCTCACTGTGCATTTCACCCCAGCTGCTGCTTGCCATTCTTTATGTAGGGAACTTGATGTCATCTTACGGTTTTGAAGTGACATTTGAATAAGGTGGCGGTCATCATGGTCAGTAGAGAATCGTATTCGCCCTCTGCCAGTCTGTAACTTTGTTGTCCCATATATTTGCTGCTTTACCTTGTT
The DNA here is from genome assembly GCA_034509265.1 of Microcambeva bendego. NCBI lineage: Eukaryota > Metazoa > Chordata > Actinopteri > Siluriformes > Trichomycteridae > Microcambeva > Microcambeva bendego. The sequence continues at coordinate 23,069,572 of JAYDZG010000001.1, read as the reverse complement.
CTTATGAACCAGTTGTCCAAATTGAGCACTGCTTGTTATTTTCCCTCCAAAATGTAATGTGTCTCGTTAGTCTAGGTTTTAGGTGTGCATAGGGAGCAGGTGTGTTCAATTTTGTAGTACAGCTTTAACGCATCACAGAGCTTATTCTCTTTTTAATTTTGCATAGATTTGGTTTTGGACATAGTTTTATATCTTGGATTAAATTATTATACACATCTCATGCCAGTGTGCATACTAACAATGTACAGTACATTCAGATTATTTTTCCATGTCTCGTGGCCCCTTATCCCCCCCTAGTGTTTGCTCTTGTGATTGAGTCTCCATTGCTTTAAAATCTCTTCCATTATTTCAGGGTATCCTTCGTTCTGGCATTGAATTGAGGCTGTCGCTGTATGCAGATGATTTGTTGTTATATGTAACGGACCCTGAGAGTATTCTTCCTTCAATTATGTCATTGTTAAAAAAAAATTGGTTCATTTTCTGGATATAAATTAAACTTACAAAAGATCTCTTCCCCTCTCTCTTATTGCTAGGATTAACATAATAAAAATGAATGTGTTGCCCAGATTTCTTTTTTTTTGTTTCAAACTATGTATTTATACTTACCTAAAAAGATTTTTTAAATCATTGGACCAACTTATTTCTACCTTCATATGGGATGGGATGGGATGTTTCCTAGAGTGAGACTTCCACTTTTACAAAGATTTAGGTTTGATGGTGGACTTCCCTTCCCAACTTTTTGTATTACTACTGGTCAGTTAATATTCACAAGACACTTTACTGGCTTCTTCAGTACATACGTTACTAACTGCTCTGATTCCATTAAAATTTTCGAAAGTTACAAGTAACCCACTGGTTCTCTCTTCTCTTCGTATTTGGTCACAAGTAAGGGCTCATTTTAAATTCTCATTTTCTTCTTTGAAGATGCCCATACTGAATAACCATTTATTTACCCCGGGTTTGAATGATGTAGCATTTAAGTTGTGGCATGACAGAGGCATTTATTTCTTTCAGGATCTATATAAAGATGGTGTTCTATGCAGTTTCACTCAGTTTTCTGCAGATTTCAATATACCAGCTTCTCATTTGTTTAGATACTTCCAAATTAGGCACTGCATCTCTTCTCTATTTTTGGATCATACTCAGCTTTCCTCCGCTCAGAATTATGATGACATTTTTGATCTTAAACCTTCGCAACTATCACTTATATACAAGATATACTCACACCTAATGGATTTAACCCACATTCCCTTAATAAAATAAGGCATGCTTGGGAGGAGGAACCGGCTCTCAATAAAAATTATTATTATAAAAAAAAAAATAAATAAATAAAAAAAAAAAAGAGGGTCGCAGTCTCAGACTGTGCAAGGAGGGCATTAATCAGAGTGGCAACACAGAGAAGCTGTGAGTCCCCAAGCAGAGACTGGGGTATCTGTCCATATGACCACAATAAGCCATGCACTCCATAGAGATGGGCTTCATGGAAGAGTGGCCAGAAAAAAAGCCTTTACTTACAGACAAAAATAGGAAGGCTTGTTTTGAGTTGGCCAAAAGGCATTTGGGAGAACCAAAAGGTGCTCTGGTCAGATGAGACCGGGGATTGGGAAACTGGTCCAAATAAAGGCGAAGAGGGATGGCACTAAATACAGAGATATTCTTGAGCAAAAGTTGTTTAAGAATTTTCTATATTAGGCATTGTCACTTCAGTATGTGCAGTGTCTTATACAATTTAATAAAATTAGTTATCAGTGTAAACCCTGATAAAAGTCCCTGTTTAAAGAAAAACATGAAATTTAGAGCATCCCTACATTAGCATTTATTTTTGAGTCATGCCTGGTTTACATATAGTGAAAAAATGTACGGTGGCATTACTAAACATTTAAAAACAGACAATAAAGAACAAACTAAATCAAAAAATACAGCTACACACAAACAGCCAAGTAAAAGGAATACATTTAAAATGCCTATTTAAAACAATTTAAATAACACCAAAACACTAATCTGACCAGCACTGCCCTTCTGTAAACCAAAATGTTAACCTGTATTGTTTGAGCTGTTCTTCTTTTCCATACCCAAAATAGCTGGTGTAACACAGTGCTCAACATGATACAACACAATAATTCTGTCACAATTCACAACGACTGAGAGAATAGGTTTGATTTTTTTTCCACAATGAACCAACACTGTTGTTTATCGTTTTATGGCTTTGGTTTTTACTGTAAGAATAACTTCCATAGCAGCTTTAATTCTTCCTGCATTCTAGTTATACACATCCTGAAAAGTTTTGACTTCTGTGTTGGAGCATTCTCCCAAAAATAAAAAGAAAGTTCTTTGATGGATGAAGAGGTGTAGACTGTCTGTGTTTCCTGCTGGCTGATTAGGGGTTCTGAAAGCCATACAGAGAGCTCCACTATGTACCGAGAATCATGCTTTATTTCTCTGCCACTTGACCAGACTGTATGTGACACATAAGACCTTTCCCCCATAGATATAGACAACTCTTAGGACACATTCACATGTGAAGTGTTTTGAGCTTCGCTCACCAAAAGCCTCTGGGCAAACTGCTGCTTTATTCAGCACTTATGCTGAAATAATAACTGCTTATCATTAAAAGAACGTGGTTAAATTGATTAAAAATGACATAGGAACACTAAACCTCTAAATTATTACTCTGCATTAGTTCTTGCTACTAATGAAAATCTCTTGTTGTGTTAGTACAATAAATCTAGTTAAACTTTGTTCACATTATACACTGATTAGAGTGCCTTAGTCCCTTTTACACATCATACCAAAAACGGTCTTCTTGCAGTGTTCAGTGCTCTTGGAGGCACAACAGCAAACGAAGTAGCTCTGCCACACTCCACAGGAAATTATGGCACAGCCAGTGCAAAGGAATGTTTGCCACCTCTCATGTGAATGTGCCAACATACTTATACCAGTCTCCAATATACAATGGTGGTACTCAGTTCATAAAATCTCTGAAAAGTATTGTACATTTATTTAGTATTTATTGTGACTGGGGCCAAAGCATAACTGCAATGAAAATGGCTCTGGAGGTGAAAAAAGTGTATGTGTGCGCATAAAGTGGGAAATAGCAGCATTATCAATCACTCGCATGCCAGTTTACTGTCAAAGCTAGACAGACCGATGGCGAAGGCTTGAAGAGCACACATGGGGTAATTATAGTCCAATGTAAACACATCCTCAGCAACACGGCCAAACTGCATTACAATGTAGTCCGCTATAAAAAAAAAGGAAAGAAAAAACACCTTTCAAAATGCAGATCATGAACACAGCACTACTAATAATACTGAACAACTATTTTCCCAGAAATAGATGAAATGTTAATGAACTCACGATCATTGTCATGGACAATCTGAAAGTTTTTGACAGAGGCCTGTGTGACCCTTCCGTGGAAGTTGAGCACATAGGACTGAGTGTCGTCGTTCCACACTGGAGCTTTATTGTGCAACTCGATCAGGTTTTCCAATGAACGGTTTTGCCATTTACTCAGTAAAGACTCCTGATCCTGATCCAACACACAACTGTCATTGTAACATTGGCAATTACAGTATGAATATATTTTTTGTTTGGCATTTACAGTATGTATATACATATATATATATATATATAGTATATATATATACATACATATACAGTGTCTTGCAAAAGTATTCACCCCTCTTGAAATTTTTCACGTTTTGTTACCTCACAACCTTGAATTAAAATTTATGGTTTGAGGGTTTGCATTTACATAACATACCTACAACTTTGAACATTTGATATTTTTTATTGTGAAGCAGAAGCAGTGTGCATGACTATTCACCCCCTAAAGTCAGTACTTTGTAGAGCCACTTTTGTGGAAATTACAGCTCCAAGTCACTTTGGATAAGTCTTCATGAGCTTGCCACATCTGGCCATGGGGATTTTTGTCCATTCCTCAAGGCAAAACTGCTCCAGCTCCTTCAAGTCAGATGGTTTCTGCTGGTGAACAGCAATCTTCAAGTCTGACTATAGATTCTCAATTGGATTAAGGTCTCGGCTTTGACTGGACCATTCCAATACATTTACAGGTTTCCCCTTAAACCACACAAGTGTTGCTTTAGCAGTGTTCTTTGGGTCCGTACCAGTCTCAAACTGACAGACCGAAACCGAGGTTTTGCTTAAGAACATCCCTGTATTTAGCACCATCCATCTTCCACTCGACTCGTTTCCCAGTCCCTGCTGCTGAAAAACATCCCCACAGAATGATGCTGCCACCACCATGTTTCACTGTGGGGATGCCCAGCTCTATGGAGTGCACGGCTTATTGTGGTCATATGGACAGATACTCCAGTCTCTGCTTGGGACCACTGCAGCTCCTTCAGGGTTACCTATGGTCTCTGTGCTGCCTCTCTGATTAATGGCCTCTTTGCCCAGTCTGAGAGTTTTGGTGGGCTGCCCTCTCTTGGCAGGTTTGTTGTGGTACCATGTTCTTTCCATTTGATGATAATGGATTTGATGGTACTCCGGGGGATCATCAGAGATTTGTTTATTTTAGTTTGGAGATTTTCCTTGGTCTTCATCGTTTGGTTAGTGGTGCAAAAAAAGTGATGAAAAGTGTCTCTTCACCAAACTTGTGTCCAGATAAAGTGTGTGGATTTGTGTACTTGGATAATTGGGCTCACATCAAGAGATTAACCAAATTTGGATCTCAACAATGGCGAACTTGCGCATAAGCGATGTTTTACCATTTTGACTGCTTGGTGATATTAATATTTCTTGTCTGCTTATACAGCACTCTTGTCTCAAACAAAACTGGCATTTGAACATCAAAGCCACCATTCATAGGCTAATTAAAATAGTGTGAGAACTGACAAGGTATAGACTGATAAATCTTATCTCTAATTAATCACAGGCTAGTCTGAATTTGTCCTTAGTTTCATACTGAACAAAATAAGCCATTAAGCTCTTTTACAATTTTATATGACCTTAGATTAATAAAAAATTGATGTTTATCAAATGTGATAGAACAGCAAAATCTAACTTACATTTATTGGTCGCACAGGAACGCGCTCAAAGTTCATGTTCATGCCTGGAATGATGACAGTCATTTTGCGTGGGCCTTTGAATCCCAGCACATTGGTCTCCTATAGAAATAACAAACAACATATGTTTATTCAGCCATGATTATGAATAAATGTATACACCAGTGAGCAAGCAATTGTTTTCCAAATATGCCATCAAAAGCATCTGATACATGATCAGATCATCTCATCACATAAGAAGCCTTGGTGTCGACCTGTATAAAGAGCTGACCTCTTGTCATAAAGGCAACATGACAAGATCATATCGGTTCTGTTACGGTCCCATCCACGTCAGATGAGCCGTGTACCGGATTTCACATGGTGCTGATGTCTGCTTGCAAGCCGTGTGCCATGTTACGGTGTGTTCGGTGTTTTAGATTGTGTCCCTGCACCTGAGCTAAAGAGATAAAGGCTCATTTAGGCTAGTGGCCCGCACCTGACACGGCTATATTTAAGCCAGGTGCTGCCAGGGTGTGGGGCCACGCATTCGCTCATTTCCCGGTGGGAAACTAGGGTAAGTTTTTCCTTTGTCATATCTTCATATCTATAAAAAGTTCCAGCTTTTTCTCTCCCTGGAAGCCACTCAGATTCTTGTCCAGTCACATATAATCTCACGGCTGAACTACTGCAGTTGCTCCTATGTCCACTATTAAACCCCTCCAGTGCATTCAAATTGCAGTCACTCACCTTTTTTTAACCTCTTTATTAAGCCCTTAAATTGACTTGTACTTGTACCGTTAAAAAGGCAATGGTACCTGCGAATATATTTTCAGTAATGGTGTGGTGGTCTCGAAATGAGGTTGTTCAGGTACATTTAGGGCAAATTGCTGTCTTGGCAACGGAAACATATTTGCCACTGACTGAAAACAACCTCGGCAAATGTCAACAGTCAGACGCTCATTGCTGTCGTGGCAGTGAATTTTTCGCACACCACCGCTTGTTACGCACACATGGACATGTAGCAGTGCACAAACCCATAACGTGTGCTAGTTACATAAACAATAAACAGAATAAAATAATATAACATTATTCTACATCCCGTAAATGACCTGCTCATGCACCTTCACTGCATGAACAAGCAGGTCAGTTTTCTCTGCAGAAAAATGTGTTGGACATGTCCAAGTAGCTGTGCTGTGTAAATAGCAATCTGCCAATATCAGACTGCACACCTGGCTCTTAAGGGGAATGGAAAGTGACACGCTGATTGGTTTAATGCATATTAAGCCAAAACACACCCATGATTAATTCAAAAACTTAGTACCTGCATTTCAAGCTGCACAAGCCATACTATTCAAGTTGGTCCAATAGCAAAGACACACCGATACGCCCTAAATCAACATCTGACATGTACAGACCAATAGAAGGTCTACTGTGGTTCAAAGTGCAAATCATTTGGTTACTGGCGATTAGTGAACATGTAACACAGTCCATCAAATTCTTCTGTGTATGGCATGCATCATTTA
>JAYDZG010000001.1:23043117-23057325 GCA_034509265.1 Microcambeva bendego | reverse complement strand
GATAGATTATTTTTAAAAATCAGGGAAAAATAAAACAATAATATTTACATACATCCTCTATTCTCTTCACACAAAATGAATGGTGGCAATAAATAAACCCCCAAGACTACCATGACGCACAGGACCCTTGGGTATGTATTTAAACTTTGACTTGTTTTTGCACTACATGCAAATTTTCATTGAACATCCAAAACCCTTAACTCCCTAAATGAAAGTGTCATGTCCAGGGTCAAAAAACTGTACAGCATAGCAGGTACGAATAAATAAACTTAAACCATCATGAAAGGCTTTATTGACAGTATGTCTTCAAAAAGTGCAGCAGTCACTTTACATTTCCAATCAGATTAAACAGTTCAGAACTGGATGACTGCCATTGTTCTGAAAGGAAAACATAACTTAAATGGTGCTATAAAACGTTAAATGCCTCGTCAGTCCCGATATGGCAGTGTCATTGCTATTGGATTTGGACCCATCAAGGAACGTGGCTCAGGTAATGACAGAGCTTTTCTGTTCAAATATAAATCTATCTGCTTTTTTATTGTAGCAGGAAGACGCAGCACAAGACTAACACCTAAATGTCTAGTTATCCTCTGAGGTATGGAAATGATATTAAATACACATCATGCACTCAATGTATGCGTCATCTGTATGGACATAAGAAATTTGCAATATTTCTGCTAACCAAGCCCAAAAGATATCTCTCATGCATTTGTTAAGCTCACAACAACCATCATCAATAAGCCCAACAGTAAAATTCTCAGCTCGGTAAAGTGATGTGATTTGTACCTGTAAGAAAAGCGGCTGTAGACAGGCTGAGGGGGCATCTTCACTGCATCCATGTCATGTGTTAGTAAATAGTATGCATCTGTTGTGACTAGATGTGGCAGTTATACCTGAACTCAGGTAGTCACCTGCCTCCACCCATCAGTACTGTCTTCCCACTCCCCTAAGGCCTGATGATCTCTATGGCAACAACACATAATTTAGACACCCATGTCTCCATGACTTGATAAATGTAAGAAACTTGGCCATTAAAATTGTGTTTCTGCATAAAGTTCAAGATACTGATTCTTTTAAATAAGACTTCGCTCTATCTCAATGTGTGAGATGTCAAAACTAAATTTTAATTATGATGCTCAATATTTTTTTAGACTCTGAACCACATTGTTAAACAATTCACACATACTGATTCTTCAGCCATTTAGGGGACCAGATATAGTTTGCACAGTCTGTATCTGATTGTAGAGTTAAGGTGTCTAAACCTCAAAACCATTGTATATCTTTTTGAGGGGGTGGGGGCTAGTATTTCTGACTGCAACTGCACACAACTTTTAACGTAATACAAATATGCACATTCTAATGTTAAACCTCTCTTTACAAAAGATAACCACAGTTTAAAAAAAAGTAATACTGATATCCAGTGTTATTTTAAAGTAGAGCATTCCTATGAATACTTCTGTAAGTAAAAATAGCATAAAGCAATATCTTCCCAGACCAAAAAATACCTCACCATCATACCAAACATATACAGTCTCTATAACAACTGGCTTTTGAAGCAAATGCTGTTTGGTTTCTGCCTTTTTAATACATCAAAACTCCTCTTCCAATTGACTTTAATATACAAAAACTAGGGAACAGTGATTTAGGGTGTATCGCATTTAAAGTTTGGGGTGTTAAAAAATAGATATCAAAAACTAAATGACCTCATAAGGTCAGTGTGCACAGTAACCTGTAACATGGGGAGTCATGCCTTGCCACTTTTATCTGTGAAAGATAAACTGAAACCAATTTGAAAGATGTTTAATGAAGGTAACAAATTGAATCACAATAAGGTGAAATAAAGTCACCAGTGAAATCAACTGTATAGTTTGTTTACTTCCAGAACTTCTCTTCATGTCATCATATAAAGTACTGTATCTGTACTCAACTGTCTAATTTCTGACTGATAGTGTCAATATTATGGCAAAAATTTCCTAGTCATGTTATTTGCTAGCTTGCAGCTGACTCTGCTCTATATAAGCAGGTATCAGATGACTGCAAGGCATCACACCTTTTGTTCCTTTATCACGTTGCTGTGTTTGCTTCTGTTTTAAACAGTTGCTACCTCTGGGGCTTGTTTAGGAGAGTCAGAGGCGTAAAGCTAGGAGGTTTAAGGTAACCAAGACCTTTTAAGTTTTCAGTGCGACTGTTCCGCAAGTCTGTGCACTGCTTTTTGTTTTGAGTGTCTAGTTTCCTCTCTGAACTGTTAGCAGGAGGCTAACTATTAACCTAAGCCAAGACAATAAGCAGCCTACGGAGTAGGGCAGCAAATAGCGTCCTTGATCTGGGTCTGACAGATCCTGGTTTGACTCCGCCCTGTATTCTATATTTACCTGTTTTCTATTTTCTCTTTGCACAATCAAAATATCAGCAGTGGATGATGTAGACTGTGGCAAATTTAATGTGGTTATAGCTATTGCACATGTAACCGCCTGTTCTGTGTTTGAGACAAGCGGCATAGCAAAAGGGAGCTTGAAACCCACGCTTGGTGAAAGCTCCACCTCATCTCATCTTGCTGACTGTGAGTATTCATCTGCCTATTTTTTGTGTTGGTCAATTTTGGGTTACAGGTTAGCGGTTTTGTCTACGGGAGCTGGAAACCCACGTTGTGCTGATGGCTCCAATCAAATTGACATGCTGGTAGCGGGCACTTTCTGTATCACCTGCGTGTAAATAAATGTCACCATGCCCAGAGCACCTTATTTGTGCTCCCGCGTTTGCCTTCCTTAAGTAGCCGATGTGTGTAGCCATCAACCATGGTTCAAGATCACCTCCAGTTCATTATTTTGTTTTCCCCTTTTTGTTCCGGCGCTTGCCAGCATCATTGCCACCAGGTGGTGTGATTGAGAAATTCCTAATCATTTTCAGTTTAATTTGTGTTTATTTCTTTATTAAAACCAGTTGCTTGTGCAACTCTCATCCGCATCTGGGGTTTGTTTTCGCTCTTCATTACAGGTCAGTGTTTAGGCTGGGCCTGATTCCAATGGGAAACCCTGTGTGAATACCCTGACGTCAACCCCTCACAAGAAATAGCCAATCATGTCTGTAGATTCAATTCAACTCTTAGTACAGTGTCCAGGTCTGACACCTGCCTACCTTATAAGGAAAGGAAAGAAGCAAACTGGTTGCTTAGGAGACACGGTAGCCTTTGGGTATCACTTTCTGTGTGTGTATACAAACCACTTCTCTGTAACAGCTAGACAACCATCCCCCTTTGGGTGTAATTAGCATATTTTACCCAAACAAAACAGAACAAAATGGAAAAATTGAAGCAACAACATTCCAAACAGAACCCTGGCTCTGTAAATACTACAGTAGCATCAGTTCTAAACCAGGAATAAAACTGAATAAAAACAGTGGATTTAAAAGGGACACACGTCCATGTATGTAAACTTAATGAGCATTTTATTAGGTACACCTGTCTGGTACCTACCTTGATTACTAACACTACAGATAACTTGTGTGTGTATACAGATTTATCAGGTGTAATCAGCAGAGATTTTATATATGGTGTAAACTTACTAGGCTTTTTATTAGAAACATATTCTGTTAGATTTACACTATTTTGGCCACTGCATTTAATTTCCTTTTACCACTTGTACTAACCGTTAGCAGCTCACTGCTTATAATGCTTTATGTAAAAAAAATTTTTTTAGAAGTGTCCAATTGTAAACTCAAATTGGCATCCTTCTATTCAGTTGCACACAACTGTCAGGAAACCAGAATGATTGACTGTATATTGGGTTCACAGACCCCAACTGTATGTACCTCATAATTTCCACCAACCGGTGCAACTTCAGCTCTATATGCCTGATACTGGTACAGCGGCAATATGAGTCACCGCATCAATATTGAAATCCAAAGAGAGTTTGTAAGATACTGTATTCCTCTGCAGATCCCCTACACCATACCAAAATGGATTTGTGTTTTTCTGTCTTGCTGTTCAGGTCACATAAAATATGCTTTACCAATGCTTCAAACCAAGATCTTACATTTCTTCTCTAGCACACAAGTAAAATACAGAACATTAAAAACATCCCTGGGCAAAAGCCAACAAATACACACCCTTTTACTCGACTCCCTTGTAATGATATAAAATAAAGAGTACTACACATAAAGCAGTCTGACATCATGAAGAAATATCCCACGCCGTTCAAAGATTTAATCAAATGTAGTATAGTAAGATGATTTTAAACAGCACAAATGTTAGTTGAAGATCCCTACATAGTCAACATGACTGCAGGTCAACTTAATTAATCACATAGAGAGCTAGTTAATCAAAATGTGATTCTTATATCATCCTTACACCCACTGAAAACGTGTATTCTGGTGTAACGGTAGTAATTAAGCTATTAGCAATCATGTACATATCAACTATCTAGACATAGCTAAGCAAATGAATGCTTATGAATGAATGTGGAGATAAGTTGTTATAACAGTACTACAAGGCCATATCTCCAAGTTTTGCATGTCTGTCGTTTCCGTGCCTAGGTGGACCAACTGGATTTTCCACTGGCACACCAGCACCAAGAGTCAGAACTGCCCGGTTCAAACTTAGGTGTCACCCTAACCATGAGGATACACAAACCAAGCATTGTAGAATTGGTCCCAAGCCCAGATTTCAACACCCACTGCTGAAATCCTGGAACCATGCCACATGCCAAGACTTTCACTTCCTGGGTATTCATATCGAGGAGGACCTAACCTGGGGTGTGAACATCAATGTTATTTCTCCTGATGTCCCTTCTTTGTAAATTTCTTGATCATTGACTGCCGATGTCATTCTACTGTTCCACCATAAAGAGCATCCTCACTCACTCATGAACTCTGTGTGTGGTTCCACAGCTGACTGCAGCACACAAAAAAGAACTACAGAGGATTGTGAGGTTTGCAAAGAAGACCATAGGGTGCTCTCTACCCACCGATGAGGATCTACACAGTTCTTGTTGTCTTCAGAGAGCCCACAAAATTGTTATGGACTATTCTCACCCAAGACACCATCTTTTTCAGCTGTTACTGTCAGGCAGACGGTATAGAACTAATACAAAAAAAACAACCAGCTCAGAAATAGTTTTTCACCTCACTGCATTATAAAGTTTTTCAAATTCCCTTCAATATAACACAGTACTGTGCAATATTTCACTGTTTACAAGGCAATGTGCAATTTTATCACTGTAATGTTTGTGCAATTCTGTGGACAATTTAATCAAGTGTTATTGACAGTCTGACTGTATTTCTGTTTATATTGCTATTTTTATTTTTTGTATATTTTTCTAAATGCTAATTTTTGTACATTATTGTACCTTTTAAATACTTATTTTTGTGCCTTACATAAATTGTAGTTTGTTTATGTATTGTTTTAAATGCCATAGCATATTGCACCCTAAATTTGTTATACCTGGTATAATGACAAAAGAGATTTTCTGAATACCATGACATGTGTGTCAGTTTCATATTACAACAGATAGTTGTTTTTTTTTTCTTTTTGTAAATCAAGTATAGTGTGTAATAGATAACACCCAACTAGGTGTTCTGTAAGGAAATAATCGACATGTTTTAAATGGGTTGCCAAATCGGTAATTTCCGTGAAACATTATCTTGTTATCTTTACCTATACTTCTTGGTTTTTGCAAAATGGGAAACATTAACCCATTGTACCACGCGACTGAACATTTTGTTAAAACTTATACCCAAGCAAGGCAGTCTTGCCTGTTTAAAGTTCCAAAATAGTATGCAATGTCTCCAAAAACTCCACACGTTTTTGGACGACTTAACTTGCATGTGCTGTAAAACATTATGATGAAAATGTATGGCCAGTCGGTTTCCCTGAAAGTAAATACAGACGTAGCATCTACTGTATTAATAATAAAACGCAGCAGTAGGAAAAGTAGCTGTAATACTATTAGATAGGTATATTTAAATGGTTCGGTACTGTATGGAGAACAAACTGACTAGATTTACTTCTAGGTAAAATTGACTTCTCATAATTTAGCAAACTGGGACTAGAAACAGATGTTGCACTAAACACTGTCCATTAAAAGCATTAGTGTCACACGGCCAAGCAGGCATCGTTCAATAAAACATGTATGGAACACTGCGACAGTTGTTCCTTGGTAAGGTCGTGGGCTTTTCGTGGCTAAAAAAATGGAGTCTCAGAATTAGTTATTTTTTTAACTGAAGCTATCCTTGCATCGGTTATCAGTCCCATTTACTGTCGTGTACTATTTCCCTGCGCTGTTGTATTGCTGTGTAAAATTATTGCAGCTGTATGAAACGTAATAATTTGTACTTGTGACTTATTACTTATGTAAAGCTATATACCGTGTGTGTTCTACTTAACGTTATTGTGGTTAGCGCAGAAGCTAACGCATCCAGCTAGCGTAACGGTAACGTTAGCTCACGAGCCACAGCTTGTTGAATCACCGAGGACTCGCTTTGAAAAGTTCAAAACTAAACATGTAATGTGTTGACTCGCCGTGGTTTCATATCGTAAGGCATTGACTTAATGTACTGAAATCAGAGATCTCTGTATAATCTAGTATGTTTTACCTGCTGTAGGAACTCATGTTTTCGCCGGTTGCTATGGATCCCGCAGCTGTTCTCTCTCTCTCTCTCTCTCTCTCTCTCTAACACACACACACACTCTCTCCTTTCCCACGTCGAGTAACAGTTCACATAGAAAAAAATAACCCCGCCTGTACGATCCTACTACAGACTTCACTATTGGCTAGTTCCACCGCTGGAGGATCTCTACTCTAAAACTATTGGTTTGTTGATCAGTTAAGAGTCCACACACGCGAGTCACGGTTATCTCCTTTGAAGAAAAGAAAGAATTAATGTGAGCCCGGTCGAACAAAAATGAAACATAATCCATTCACTAACCAAATTCTGGTTACGGTAAGCAGACGGGAATATTCCCTGCACAGTGTAACGTACTAGCACATGCACACAGAAGAAATGGAGACTGCCTTTTTAGGGAAGTGAAAAGAAAACGAGCCTATGCAGACAGAGAAAGAACATACCAAACTTCGTGCGTGTTTCTGTAATATGGAGAACTATGGCCAGAATTGAGTAAAAAGGGGATTTTCCCCCCTTCTTCACCCTTCAGGATCAATAAAGTATGTACCTATCTTACAGCTGCATTGAATCATTGATGTGCAATGCTAGAGCATAGCGACATCTGGTGAGGTCAGACACCTAATGCACCGCCGATATGCGTCTGGTATTTTGTTACTGTTGCGCTTTTATTATATTACTGTGGATTATACCCTCAATTGATATTGTCAGTTGATATTTGCATTTTGATTGCGTTATTATGACGTATTCAATGCGTATTCAATTGGCTTTTAAAACCATGCAGCCAGAGTAATTGAAGTCACTTAACTGTCCTATAGTAACTAGGAGGTATAAACCAGTGCATTGAAGTGCTAGGTTAAAAAAGGAGGGTTGTGTCAGGAAGCGTTTGCCAAATCAAACTACTGTTTGCAGCCAGGGTATACCAAATCAATACTTTTGCGAATTAGGATTTGCTGTGGTGAATAGTGCAGCTCTCTTTCTCTCTAGGTAGGCTGTTTGTGTGGGCCTGAGAGGGAGTTGGGTAGGATGCTACTGAATTTGGGAAAAAATTATGCGTTTTTAAGTGAGGAAGTGCAGCTGTTTATCTACTATATTAAGAATGCTGTGCTGACACCGTCATCTCTCTCTGGGTTATCCAAAACTTTGTGTTGCCCCAATTCCACAGCCAGCTTGTTCTGTACTCAATCAAGATGTTTCTCTCATCCATCTGAATAAAAAATACATGTTAAGATGCTGTTCATGAACCTCAGATCACCACTTGACACCGACATCTGTATTCCTGACTGAGAGACAGTCTGTCTGGATCTGTGAAAAAACACCTCCAGCACTAGCACACAGAGCAATGGCACTCCTCGGTGTCCATTGCTGTTTACTTTACTAACTTATGAATGTACTGCAATGAACAGCTCCAATCGCATAACCAAGTTTGCAGATGACATGAGAATAAAAACAACGAGTCAACATACGTACGTAGAGGAGGTTCAATGGTTCTTGAGTTTATCACATTTTGCTCACTATTCTTAAAGAAAACCGCTATAAAAAACCTACATTGTTACTTAAATATAAAAGTAAGTTAGGTATTCTTAACACTGAATTTTACATTGGATTTAAATTCAGTTTCCCAGGAATTCAGATCCTTCATTTTAAGTGTTTGCATTATTTTGGTTTATTCTAATTTGGTTAACAGATTGCATTTCAGGCCTGCAACACATTCCAAAAAGGTTGTGGTGGGGGCAACTTAGGACTAGTGAGACTTCATCATTGGTCTGGTTTGGAAAACTAGGAAATGCTGAGTGATGAGCAAAGATGGCCTAAAGATCTCCATTTTCCAACAAATTTGTGAGAACATTATTGAAAATGGTCATGCTCTACAAATATTTTTCAATGTACTTGTAACAGCTAAGTGGGTTATTCATATTTTTGATTGTTTGTTTTTAGTTTGTTTGTTTTTCATGTGCTTTTTAAAATGAAGGAGTTGTTCAACCTTGATTAAACTTACTCACTTAATTGGCTTTCATTAAAGGGACACACCTGGATGTGGCCGCAGAACATGCTTCTAGGTCCTTTCAGAATGGGGTGAAACTGCTGCATTTGAATGTAGCCGGACCGGGTTTAGGTGACATGCAAGTGAGATGCAAATTCACCACACTAGAACTTTTATTCAAATGTGGAAACGATTTAATAATAATAACAGGATACCTGTTGCAGTAATACACAACTGATTACATTATTATTAACAAATTATATTCTTTTCTGAAACTTGGCCCCACCACAATGCTGTGTAATTTCTATCAAGAGTCCTAAGTAAATGGCTGACAAAGTGTGTAGAGAAAAGCTTGACTCCATGCAACGCTGTATTGCTGCAGTAATCCAGGCCAAAGGAGCCCCAACTAAATATTAAGGGCTGTACATGCTCATACTTTTCATGTTCATACTTTTCAGTTGGCAAACATTTCTAAAAATCCTTTTTTGTATTGGTCTTATTACAATTTCTAATTATTCTAATTTTCTGAGATTTGAGATTTTCATTAGTTGTCAGTTATAATCATCAAAATTAAAAGAAATAAACACTTCAAATGTGTCAGTATGTGTGTAATGAATGAATATAAGATACAAAATTCCCTTTTTGAATGGAATTACTGAAATTTCAAGATATTCGAATTTTATGACCAGCACCTATATAATATGCAATTTTCTAGCTAGCTGCACAGTTCGGCAGCCACTGTCCGAGGACCGCAAAAAAGGCTGTGCCGTGAGTCGCACCCCATCCAGTGGGTGCTAGGACCCGGAGGAAGCCTTAGTCGCCACAAGCCAGTCTTCCCTTGGTGGTTCCTGGTCCCCTCTGCTGACCTAGTGTCTACGTTCTCCTCTGCCACAGAGCTGGGTCAGAACTATCATCCCAGCGATCAGGGCACCTCTTTGTTTTATTCATTTTGTTTCGTTGTTTGTGTTGTTTGTTTCCAAATCCAAATTTGACACTACTCACAAAAAATGAACTTAATGTGACCTTCTCTAAACTTTTGAATGCACATGTCCAACTGTTCTCAGTATTTTTTGCACAACTTGCTGTTCTCTAACAAGGAGCTTGAATTAACAACAGGTGTTTGATCTATGAATCGACCAATACATTTCCTGGTTCAATTAGAATTGGTATTTAAACAGTCCTCCTCATTATGCTATTCACATTTTGACATAAAAAACAAGACAACACCTAACAATTGATCAACAGTACCTAACCACTGTGTGGCTTCAAACAGATAGAAGTGGCCACTGAGCTTTGTCACATAGTGTCATCAGCAGGTTGCAACAATGATAAACAGAGAGGCATAGAAGTGGACATCCTTTGGCCACATCCCACACTAATGACCGCTTCATTATGAACAGTGTAACCGGATGATGAATGCCACACAACTCCAGGCACATGTAATGAAGGTGAGATGTACCCAGCTGTCATGTCAGACCATTCAAAACCATTTACATTAGTGTGGCCTGCATGCTAGACGACCTGCTAGGGTACCTGACTACGCTACCAGACACAGGCATCATCATCTTGCATGCGCCAGGGAGCATTTACACTGGACAAAGGACCAGTGAGACTCAGTGCGGTTTACTGATGAAAGGTGATTGTGGTAGTGTTACAGTGTTGGGAGGTGTGTCTAGTCGATACAGAACCACTTTATATTTTGTGAATGGTACAGTGACAAGCCCAAATGACTTGAATAAAACTGTCATTGTGCCTCTGCATGAACAACACAGACCTAATTTCATCTTCATGGACAACAATGCTCCAGCTTATTGAGGTAGCATCATTAGTGAATATTATTAATTAATCTTAGCCAAGAGATTCTTTACTCTTTGCATGACTTTGCTATGGGAGAAAAATGTCCTCAAATAATTATAATATAGTGTGGTTTTGGCAGACATATGCACTTACTCATTTCCCACATAAGGTATGAATTTTGAGCACCTTGCAATTTCTTGGGAGAGATAATGACACATGGGGAAAGTACATAAGAGGAAACCCACTTAAACATGACAAATGAGGCAGACACTGTGCTATTAGATATTTTCATAAAATAAATATCATACTGAGCAGTAAACTTGACACATATTATTGTTGATAAAATATGTTTAAAACACTGGTCAAACTGCTTTACATGTGGTCTAATGACCTTTCTCCTTGCAGCTGCACATCCAGTCCAGAAAGCAACATTTTGGACAAAAATGTTTTCAGAAAACAGCCTCTCTGTGTTAATACCACCTGAATATATGCTCTACAGGACTTAAGTTATGCGTAAAGAAACAGAAAAACTGCAGGAATCTTCCACTGCATGCTGTTTTAGGCCACTGACCCTGTCCAATCTGATTTCTGAGGGACAGACTTGAGGGTCATGGGGTCAAAAGCATATTTAGAACAGTGAGGGGAACCGTAGAAAGAGTTGAATGTTGTTTCACACAAATAAACACAGATGCTGACTATTCCCTGTAGACATGCTTCATTCAGTCTGAAGTTTATTTATACCTTTTTTCTGCAATAAAGCACTAACAATTCTAAAAATACACTGATAGGAGAAATGCTTGTCTGCTTATGTTTCCCAGATAAATTAATTGCTTGCAACGGAAATGCAGTTCATCTTTGGCTTAAATTAGTTTGCACAGCACAGCTATTTTTAACTATTAGTAATAATGTTATTATTAATACAGTTATTACTATTTATTTAAGACATGTTATAATCACAATATTGACTGGTAAATATGGAGTTTCCAGTAATGCAATTGAAGATTTATTGGTTTGGTTGTTCTCTTGATATGACCTGGTAATATTTTAGTGTGTAGGAACAAACCTTGGATACCCCATTGCATTTTCACTAAATTGAATTCAAAAATTGAAAGAAACCTGGAGGAGTCCCTGGAGAAGACCATTGCAGACTGTCTGATGGCCTTTAATGGCTTGGTTTTATGCTAGGCACTTATCCTAATCAGAAAAAAGTCAGGCACTGTCTGTAGAGAACCGAGTTTCCAGAAACCTACAGCTGAGCAGTAAGTTGGATGCCCTGCTCACTGACAGCTATTACTTAATTACAAAGTAAGTATGTTACATACTTTTTTGTGTATGTTTTAACCAGGAGCACTAGTAAAACATTTATCCCCTGGCAAATTCTGGAACGAACACACATGACCTTTAGCACCAGGCCAATTTTTTTTTTTGGTTCTGATGTCCAATCAGGGTAATGGGATCAGTGTTTGTTGTGCGGTTGCAATTTAACAGTCTAAGTAACACACTACAGTTTTAAGACATTTGGGAACAACCCAATTTATCAGTTTTGGGGATGAAAGTATTAGCTGAAAAAGAAGCAATGGCCACAGAGTTAAGCAAGCTTACTACATTTCTTGAATTTGTTATTGTCTGCTGCACACAAACGTCTCCTGTTAATTACTGTGCATGTTTGATGCTTGTTTTCCTGTCAGATAAAGAACAAATTCTGTGTAATACTGTAAATCTGTTGAATAGCTTACCTTTAGCCTTTTTCATTTTGTTTGCTGTACTTTGAGCTGATGCAATACCTGACTTTCATGACCCCAGCTACCAAACAAAGTGGGATATGTCCTAGATTGTTATATTAACATGCAATACAGGCTG
Source organism: Microcambeva bendego (assembly GCA_034509265.1). Taxonomy (NCBI): domain Eukaryota; kingdom Metazoa; phylum Chordata; class Actinopteri; order Siluriformes; family Trichomycteridae; genus Microcambeva; species Microcambeva bendego. The sequence goes on along the minus strand of JAYDZG010000001.1, from coordinate 23,045,069 downwards.
AGTAGTTTGACCATCTGACCCCACATGACCAGTGTCACGCAACCTTCTTAGAGTTAATATGGAGAAGATGTGGTTGTTTGTTATTCATCTGTTAGCATGTGTAGTTGCTCTTAGCTTGATGGAAATGTACAGAAAGAACACGTTGCACATTCTCACACAGGCCAGATTAGTGAAGTTTGTGAAGATTGAGTTTTCAAAAATGGCAGGCATATGACATCCTCAGACAAAGTCCTAGTCAGTTTACACAGCCTAACATTCAGGAAGGGGCAAGCCCATAGTGTTCCAAAACAGCAGTTAAGCATGGCAAAAACAACCTGCTGTCACAAACAAGACTGAAATTAAGCTGTGTTGCTACGGATGTTTACCACAAACTTTATCAGAAAAAAGCAATATTTCTTCTTTGATCTACAAACATAGGTACAAAAACAAAAAATGGATCACCCAGGAATATTTTGCGTTTGATAATTCATAATCCTTTAGCCATCACTTTTTTCTGGTAATTATTGTCAGTAATGTATCCACACTGGATGCATGATAGGAATATCCCCTGGATATGTCCTACACACTCACACAACTAATGCACTTAAGAGCTATAAAGCAGTAAAATTGTAGAATATATACATTAATGTACTAGACAAGATGTGTATAGCCAATAAGCTTGATTACAATGGATATTACCTGATTAAATTAAAGTAGGCAGGAATGATGCCAGGATTTTAGTGATTGCTTAGAAGAATTAAAAGTGGACTTTAATGCATACTGTTTTAAAAATGTTTTTTTATCTGTTGTTGCTATTAGCTGGAACAAATGTGAACTATGGGTTCCTTTGCCCCAGAAAGTCAATCAGATCTCAACTTAAGACATCACACAGATTGTGGCTCAAACTCCAGAACTGCCAGATGATCCCTTATTTATATGATTCATTATATTTATGTCAACATAATGTCCAACATATAAACGTACAGTCCTTACCTGTCAATTTAATGTATTTTAAAAGTATTCTCAATACAGTAGTGGTAAACATCATTGGTACCCTAGTTTTGTGTATTTACAAACATTGTATAATTAGACTATTTCAATGGTCAATATACATGCAGTAGCTCTTACATGCAGTAGTTCATCACATTAGTCTGATTTTGTCCATTTAAACTGAACTAAGTGAGGTGTTTTGTAATGTTTTTCAATGTTGTATTTTTTTACATTGTCATCATCTGTGTCTTGTGCTTTTCTGTATCAAACATATGAGTTTATGTAATGTACATTCAAGACATTTTGCCATACACTTTACTTCAGGAAATATTTTACATGAAGTGGCCATAATGTTGACAACAAATGTACACTATGTTATTCCATTTTCATTTTGTAAAACATGTATTTTTTATTCAGCTACATAAATTTAAGTCTAAATGGATATGGCTTTATGATTTGAATCTGTTGTATTGGTAGTTGAGTGATCATTTTGCACTGATTGGGTGAGGGATAAGTGGTGTTTTTACTGCTGTCTCTCACTCGATGTGATGAGAACTACAGCATGAAAGCTAAACATAAAAAGTTATTGCTTGTTCTTTAGTCAAACTTACTCATTATCTACTGCTTAAGCCTTGGTGAAATTTGATATAATTTCCAAACATACACTTAGCACACTTTTATTTTAACAAAAAATAATATAATCTTATATATTGTGCTTGCTCATACGATTTTAACATGGCGATAGAGTAGGGAGTGTTTCTTCTATGAAAAAAAAAATCAAAGTGTAAAACATGATGTTAAAAACCCAATTAACAAAGAAACCATTGCAATGTAAATCCTCCATAAACATTTTGCTCAGTTTGTACAGTGTCATGTATGGCACGGAAGGTTCCCCTGCTTAAATCAGCACACGTCCAGGCCCGTATTAAGTTTGCCCATGACCATTTGGATGATCCAGAGGAGTCATGGGAGAAAGTTCTGTG
>JAYDZG010000001.1:23017320-23032862 GCA_034509265.1 Microcambeva bendego | reverse complement strand
TGATTTTTTATGCTTAGTACATGGCAATCCAACCCAGTATCCAATTGCTTATATTGAGTTACATATTAAAATCTACAGTTTAATTAGCAGCATGCTCATGTTACTGAAGTAGGACTCGATGTGCATCTATTTTAAGGAGCACTTATATCAAGGAGTCCAGAAAAGGATAGTCAGACTTGGCGACTGGGTTTAGCATTCTACCTCATATATATGTCTAATGTTACGCACCTTTGTGGTACTGGAAAGCAAACAAAGACTATGTTAAAACCATTAAATTTAGTCAGTATGGTCGATAGCTTTCCTTATATTTACATAGTAAATCTGAATGTATAGTATATCTGCAGCGTTACTTTTGTGTTCCCAAATTAGACAGGCATGGAGGCGGATATGATTGGCATGTCACTTTCTTGAAACTGTCACCTTTGTCTCATTAAGTTTTAATTTTCTCCAGGTGGGAGTAATTTTATTTATCACAGTTTCTTGTTCAAAGATTTATCATCTTTTCTGTTGGCAACTTACTTTCTCTTAAACAATTATTCAGTTGCCTGGTACAAGTGAGGACAAATGTAGTGAGACGAGACGTTCAGAGTAAGCGTAACCACAGTTCACTGTAGTGTATTCAAAACAATAACATTATAACAAATTATACATTATGAGCTTGAAAATACATTGTTTATTCACAGAATCTGTTTCCACCTCGTTCAAGCGTGAAAACTTTTTTTTGCAGTCTTTGGGTCTGAATTTTGAGCGTTTCCATCCAGGTTTTTAATGCACATTTTCAAAATTTGCTAAAAGTTGGTGGATGGAAAACCAGCTAGTGGCAAATGAGGACACCTTTCTTAAGTTCCTTAACAAAAGATTACCTTTATTTGTGTTGTGTAATGGAAATCATGCAAGTTATCTTTTTAAGTAATCATCCTGCCGTAATGTCACAGTACTAAAACATTTATCAGCAAGTTAAAGGTTCCTTGTAACAACATGCTTACAGTAGCACAGTTGTAAGATTTACAGTACTGCAGTATATACTGATAACAGTAAAATTACAGCAACAGTAGCAGTGGGGATAAAAATATGCCATATCAACTCCTAACAACGATGCTTTAAAACTATCAGACTAAATCAGATATCCCAATATATTTGCCAGCCATGTGTGTAGAATTTTCTGTTAATGTTTGTAAACAGAAGATGATTTTGTTGGGTTTTCTTTTTAAACTTTATGGTATCCTGCCTTTGAGTGAAATTACCCTGTTGTTCTATTGGTATTTCATTCAATGTGTTGATTGTACATGGCATTAACAGTGTCGCACCAGTCCTATTTTAGATCAATAGCAGAAAGCAAACTGTGCATATGAACTTTAATCTCTCAGAACTTGCGTCACTTGTCATTTTGTGCATGCAGTTAAGTAACAGTTTAAATTCACCCGGACACACATAGAACAACCCTGAAACCCTTACAAAGAGTAATTGCAGATGAGAATCAAACACAGGTTTTAGGACTACTGCGTTGTGGGGCACACTCTTTATACGTGGTTAAATAATATAGTGGCTATATTTAATTGCTCATGTGTGTAATTGAATGTGTATTTATAATAAATCAGTCTTTAGACTTGGGCTGCTACAAATTGTTCAAATGTAAAACTTGGACTTGGTCTTTGGTTGTTTTGGCATGTAGTTCAAGTATAACAGAGAGCAAAGTCTAAATGTTGCTGACCCTAACAAGCAGGAACATAAGCTCATGTGTCTTTAGTTTTAATTTTTTACGGAAATGCTATTAGGACTTTATGTTTAAATTAAAGGTAAAAAATGTTAATAAGTGATTGTTTTAACTTGTAAATAATACAGACCAATGTATTGGTTGGCAGGAAGGATGGGTAGGCTTTATTGGTAGTGTATGTGCAGTGAGTGCCAGTCATTTTATTAAGAGCAGTTGGTCCATCTAGTGTCATGAACTTGAACGTTTCTTGTTTCAAGTGTAAATCGTTTATTTAGATACAAAGTATTGTTTCCTTTCTGTAACCGTTTGTCAGCACTTGCAGTGCCATCTGTGTCCAGATTTATGTCAGATGTTTCATGGTCAGCTATTGTATGACCTTCATTCTTAACCTGACTGTATAATCTATCAGGTTCAAGTAATTCCTTCTGACCCCAGATCTCTTTGGCAATTATGTTGTAGGTTGTGAAAAGATTGAATTTGGCAAACTGCACACATAATGTAAATAATGTAGACAAGTGAAGTATCACTAATAAAGTGTAATATATAACAAATTAACTGTTTGGACCATACAATTGTGGCTTAAGCATTGCATTAACAGTACATTATGTGTGATTTGTTAAATCATGATTTATGTTACACTGGTGTTATTGCTAGTGGGCTTATACTGCACTAATGATTAACGTAAAGTGTAGTGTATTTTGTGCACCTTTAGTCATTTTATCTTAACGTTGTGCGATAGCATTGACCACTTTTTTCCTCAAGGCCATAATAGTATTTTCACAAAAGTTCATTGGTGAGGTTAACATTTTTTCAAGTTCTCTTATGTCACTGGTGATGTGAAAGATGAGCAAATCAATAGACATGATAAGGCAGTGCCTGCAATCAAGGGCATGGCTTTTCCTCTATCTCACATTAAGTAAAGTAATTGGATTTATATAATTGTATATAACTTATATAGCTTAAAATTATATGCAGTTATTTACCAAAGAGAAGGTGCAGTTTACCAAAATGTGTGTGAGTGATGTTTCCACCTAGCATACTTTTAAATGCGTAAAAAGCTTACCTGTGACTCAGCTCAATGTGCTCTGACTACATGACTGCTTTGGCTGGCTCTCTTGCCAGCTCTGGTTTTTGTGAACTCACAAAGATGACAGTGGCATGTTTCTGCTTTTGTAATTTACAAAGCATGCAAGCACACTTTTGTTACATGTTTCCCATAGGTGCCGTCTTTTTAGCTTACTTAGTTCCTTTCTTCTGTTGAATTGTTTGTGTTTGGTTTGTAACTCCCAGATGGATGGTGAAGCTGACAAGAGTTGCTACTTTTCATCAAGTTTTTTTTTACTTTATGCTTGGGTCTGTCCTTGTGCGTGTTTCCTGCCAGTAACATAAAATGTGAACTTTTTCTCAGCACAGTAAGTGGAAGCTTTGCTTACAGAGATTATGTTAGTTCTGGGCGGTATGACCAAAATTCTATATCACTGTATTTTTCAAAATTATATCAGTTTCACGGTATTTTCAATAAAACACAGTTGTATTTCCATGTATGATGTGTTTACTAGGGGGTAACATTTTGGGGGGTATACCGCTTAGCAGTAGATGAGGTATTATCTTAATAATGTGAGCAGGAAAGGATATGTGTGATATATAAGCCTCCTGGTTGCATCTCACGTGTGGGGTTACACCTGCCAAATTAACTACTTGGAAATATGTTGTGGTGTTTCGAAAATAGTTGAAAAACATTGAAAATCCATGCTTTAATTGTTATGTGGCTTATTTTGATTGCAAAGTCTTTTCAGCCGCTAAATCCAAGTACTGTACAACTGTATCAAGATTTATTTGATACCACTTTCAACAATATGTGTGACTTCACCTGAACCAGAATAAGTCCACATATCTTTGAATGCGTAGTGTAGGCTGTGTGAACAAACGTAAAATTCTGCATATGAGGAATACAACTAAAGAAAGACATTTAGAGCAATTTTATTTAGAGCAGTGAGGCATTGGTGTCATTTTAATTAGAAATACCAGACAACCTATCAACTAATCATCTTTCCAGTAATGTTACTATAAATAAACTTTTCTGTAACATGTTGGGTCAGCATTTGCACTATAGATCACTTTGCAATAGAAAGGCTTCTATGGTCAACGTGTGTAGCTGAATAAATCACAACCATGAAACAATGTTGATTTCACTTTTACATTTTATGACACTGCTTCCATGGCCACTTTATATAAAAACATCTAAAGTAACTCATTTTTATCTTAACTTAACTTATCTTTCAGAACCAACTCCCTGGACTAGGGTATCTTTGTCTGCTCCCTCTTGAGACAGAATGTGTAAATCGTAAGTGTAAACAGTTAGTATTCGTTTAAGTGGACTACAAATATCATCAGTTCTAATATGCTGCAGCTCATTCCTGGCCCATATAAAGAATGCCCAATTACCATTGTGCTGCTCAATCATAGAACATAGCTCAGTGCGTGATGTGTTGCATCCTTTCTTATTTTGAGAATGCTCTATTTTAGGCTTTTCTTGTAAATATTTGAATTTTGCTTTCTAGTGACAGCCTTTTTTATTTACACATTGTATTTCCTTTCATTTAGATTGAGAGAAAAGCATAGGGCCATTATCATGTGTCAATACTTTGATTGATTAAGGATCTGATATGTGAGCCATGATCAGCGTTCCAACAGTTACTCTGTCCCTCAGGAGCCATGCTTAGGATATCATAATAGTAATTGAGAGAAAGGATTCAACTTAACTATTTACCTTTAATTCTAGTTTCTGTCTGTTGAGACATATACATTCAGTTCTTTATTATGTCTGATTCTGTTTAACACTTGCACTTGAACTTATCATCCTGGTGTTGAGTCTGTGTTTTGTCTTGATCACTTTTTACTGAGTAACTATTATTGAAATAAAATGTTTAAGAAAAGAAATTATAATAAATATAAAATACAAAGCATATTAATTATACCTGATTAACCTCTTAGAGCAAATACTATATACTGACACACAGAATAACATTAGGATTATTGTGGATAGGGGTTGGATGGTACTATGATTTTGCATTTAAAACCCAAAATTTAAGAGTATTATCCACTTCTATCTTTAAGCCTTGGCTTCAAGTGGCTCTTTTTTGCCGGTCCAACTCATAATTCCTCTGAACACATGTAAGCACACACAGACAACTGGAGGCAGTGACTAAACCCACCAATCAGCAGATTCTGAGTGTCACACATTTACGCACTCATGGTTGCGTATGTATGGCAGTTGTACTGCACTGTACATCAGGTGTGCACAATTCCACTCTATCAACATTTTAATTAATTATTAAGTAGAACATGAACAAAAAGTTCCTGAAGTTACAATTCTTTACACTGTGGACTAGAGAACTAGATGTACTAACACATGGTAAATGTAAATGTAGCTGGTGTCTTTTAAATGCATACAAATATCTTGATCAGCTGAGATCTGAGTTTCAAAATGATACTCCAGTTACACAGAGCAGAGCAGTTCACTTAAGAAGTAGTACACATTCTGACATTCAAGAAACAAAAACCCCCAAATATTTTATCCACATTTTACATGTTTTAAAATCCCAGAGCCAAACACCAGCAAATGCCATCTAATATGAAAAAGTGAATCTTACTGTATCGATGCAAAAAAAATCTCTCCATATATCAAGAAGAAAGACTGTTCCTTTACTGATGGTCATTCCTTATTTGGAGTCAGCTCTCTTTAAAATTGCAGGGCTCAACCCTTCAAGCCAATCACAATCTTTGGCTCAAGGGTCAAAGCATAGCAATGAACACCCCTGGAGTCATGCTCAACCCACACCAATTTCACATGTCGTAACGACCTCCAAAACCACCCTCCGGACCATTTTTGTGTAGCATATGAGATACCTGCCATACAGCAATGACAGACAACAAATATCTAAGTCTGACACAGCTCATCAAATGCTAAGAGTTTTTTTTTACAAAAATAAATATCAAAAACTTTATCTTACTGAATTGACAGACATTAAACAAGATGCAAAGCTTCCTAACAGCTGGAACATTTTTTGTTTTAATATAGAGCACAATATAGCAGTGTATACTTTCAAATATAATTTAGATATCATTAGTATATATTTAATTCTCATGTAATTTACTTACTCTTGTGTTTTTCCTGAACTCTGGCCTTTTTTTCTTTTGATTGATTCCTGGGACTTCTGTTCTGTACAATTCATGATTCCCTTTTGAAACCTGTATCTTGGTGGAAAAAAATGCAAAAGGGAATTCTAGTAATAGCCTATACAAAAAAATCTATTATAAATATAAAGTGCCTGTCGGAGTGTAATATAAGATTATTTTGAATAAATTTCTTAAAATGATGTAGAAATTTGTAACACATTGTGCAGATGAGATTGCGTCACACATTGCATCAGTCACTGTTTGTCCTGTTCTTTAGGGATGCTTAGGATGGTAGAAGGGGGTTATTCATCCCCAACATTATTGTTAACACACATTCCGACACACATACATGCACTAAGCTGTTTTTGTATTGGAGGCTGTGACTCTACCCACCAATGAGAAGAAACATCCATACTGTATGCCAATTTAGGATCATCATAGATCAAGGGGTAACAATTCCAGTCTAGCAGCTTGCTGATATCTCTGCTCAAAACTCGTACTAATTTTGGAAAGTCATTGTGAGTGAAGCATTTTAAACCATTGTGTTCTGTTCTCACTCTGATGAGTAAATAATCGATGTGTATAGGAAGTTGGTGTTTTATATTCTAACAAATATCAAAGGCAGGAATCTGCAGTTGGTGTTTTCTGATTTGCACTTGTCTTTCGGGGCCAGTCTGTCAGTGTGATGACGCTGGTTAGGAGGAAGGTGGGGGGGTTGAAGGTTGGAGCAACAGTTTACAGTAGAGGTAAAGTGATTGGCTAAGAAGGGCCCTCCCTCTGCTCTTTATAGCTACCACTCACCTGCAGGAGTAAAATCAGTCAGTTTTAACCGGTCCTGTCAGCTAGAAGCTTTACTCTACAATGTAAGTACAAAATACTACCACATGAATAAATTTGCTCTAAAGTGATCTATTCTTGTGATCTTCCAATTCATCAGATCTATGTTAGCATTTGAGTTTTGTATGCTTCACTTCAGTCAGCATGTTATCTGAATGCCCCAGGGGCTGCAGAGGCCTCTTGATTTGGTGTCAGAACTGGTACTGAACGTGTGAAATTGGTAGCACAAGTGCACTTTAAAAAGTAAGGGCTTGTCCTGCTGTGAGCACTATCTGTATCCAGATGGTTTGCATTCCTTCAGTAGTTGGTGTGCTGACGCTGTTTTGCTGTATGTAGGGAGGCATTTTAACTTTTTTGTCTGCTGCTTAATTTGCATTTGTACTGGCTGAACATTGTTTATGGGAAGCTAAACTGCAGTGAAAATATTTTGACATACAAACGTCATTTACAGAAAAGTTGGGATGTTTTGTAAGTGCAATATATACAGAAATAAATTGTACTGACAAACTTCACTGTATTTGGTAAATATAAACACATATACAATTTGATTTCTGCAACACACTTTTTAAAAAAATGGGACATATATATGTTTAACCATCATTTGTACCATCAAGCGCACTAAAAGTTACAAATTGCAAGAGTAATATGTGCCCATTCTTTCTTAAATTTCGCTGCCTACCAGAATTAGACAGTGGAGTGATAGAAATGGTCAAATTATACTCTTAATGTACATTTTCAATAGAAGGCCAGTCTGAACTGCAGACAGGCCAGTCAAGCACACAATGTCTATTTTTACCAAAATCAAACTTAAGTTGTTGATGTGTCTGGCCTGAACACATATTTTCCACTGTTGTTTTGTCTATCTGAGATGAGCTTAGGCCCAAAGACCTCTGCAACATTTTGGTATATAGAAGAGACTATTGATATTCCGTATGTATAATAAAGGTTCAGGTTAAATTTCGTGAAATTTTAAGAAGCAAGGTTTCTTTGAGAGACTGGAATAAATCAAACAAATGTCTGATGGTTTATGGCTGCTTATGTTATGTTTGGTCAGGATAAGTTTGATTTTTTATTTTTTAAAAAGGCGAATAAACTACTTTCATGGCAACTTTCAAAAATGCCTAGCCACATAAGTTGATAAAATATTTTTATTTTTGTATTTCAACTAAATGCTGTTGTCTTACAATAGATTTGATTGTAAAAGTAGTCTGGTTGTAGGCTTATTAAATTATATAATTCATTATATAATTCTTTTGTGCTTATGTTCTGACTTGTTGCCTCTCCCTGCAATTAACTGTAGTCAGGGTGCAGGTTAAAGTTTACAGACATTTAAGGTTAAATAAAGGAATTATATTGACTGAATAGTCTGTGGCTTATTTTTGAATTAACCTAAGAATGTAGACATACGTAAGGGAAAAAAGCAAAAATATTACTATATCCAAGCCTCCAACAATACAAACAACTGCTTGGTGTTCCTTCGGGGCAAACAACCAGATATGGAAAACATGCACTTCGTCTTTATGCCCTAACAAATATTCTACCAACACTTGAAGCCCTACAATACCCTCCACGACCAGAACAATGTGATGGATGAAAATAAAATCGAATTTATGCAGGTAGACAAAAACAATATGTTCATCTTTATTCCTCTTCTGTATCAAGAAGTCGTACATCAGTTCAATGCAGAAACTGCATTTCTGAGATGGTCTGATAGTTGTGCTGTGGTCAGATGAGTCCACAGTTCAGCTTGTTTCTGGGAATAAAATGGACATTGAGTAATCAGTGTCAAAGATGAAAAAAACGTCCAGACTTTCATGCCAACATCTTTAATGGTATGGGGCTGTTAGTGCCCATGGCATTGGTGACTTATATATGTATATATGTACAATTGACAGAGGGGTGCATATTGGAATTTTAGAGGCTTTTACTGCCATTCAGGCAACATCTTTTCTCAGGAAGTCCATGGTTGTTTAAGCTTTGACTGGGCTTATTTGACAAGCTTTGCTACAATGGATGTAATTGCATTTACCTTTAAATGACAGTAAATAACTGAACATTTGTACAGTTTTTCTTGTAAGAATTTACATCTCATGTCCTGTATTAAGTAGTGGAGGCATTTTAAAAACTAGTTGAAGGTGAAAATAAATGTAATTGACTAGTCAAGCTCATGAGCAAACACACCACACCTTGTTTAGAACTTTCTTCTTCAGCTACTACTGCCTGCAGTAGGGCTGTGGAAAGTTTTTGGCTTTCCATAAACTAAATGTCAGGGTCTGGAACAATTCTAACCATGCGCGTCACATCATATCAAAGACCTTGTTGTGAGAAGTCGAGGCAAATTGTGGGTAATTGCACGTATGAACGGTTTGGCCTGGTCTTCTTACTTACAGTCCAACATCGAGTTGCGTAACTTTCTCTTTTTAGCTGATGAGTGGAGTGTACCCAATATCCATGCCATGTGTGTGTGTGTGTGTGTGTTCTTTATTGATCAAACTGCATACAACCTATGTCAATGTAAAGCTCAAAAATACTACAACATAATCTGACCAAGGCAACTCCTAATGGCTAAGCTGTTAAGCCAACCCCCTAAGACATGTCTGTTTGGACACTCAGAGAGGCAAGAGCACAGCTAAGATTTAAATTCTCATGTCAGCAATAGTGGACTATTGAATCTGTCATTCAATAGTGCAATTACTATATTTTGCTTGCTTTCAATAGATGCATTTTATCTAGTTTGGCTGTAAAATGCTCGTCTATGTACTTAGAACTATTGTATCCTCAAGTGTCTCGTCTTACTGTCCCACTCTTGCTTTACAGTGAGTGTACTGTCCTGGAGACCCAAAAAGACTGCTTTGCACTCCTCCACCATATAGTCTGTGCTTTTGTTTGAGGGCCATGGAGCGAATGGAACTGAAGAAAGTGAGCACAGAGGCGGATGAAGACAGCAACGACAGCCTGGATGAGTGTTACACAAGCCCCATCGATTCAGAGAAGGCCACCATTAACAGGTCAGCAGTACCAATCGTTGTCACATGTGGTTTCTACCAAGTTCATTTCACCTCTGCATTCCGTAAATCAGCCTTGCGCTGTAGTGTTTTTCTGTGTTTTTAATGTTGGTATGTTGGAAATCATTTCCCTCATGTCAGAAGACAAGAATAGGAAATCTAGGTGGAGAAATACACCGGAAGTCAAATTTGTTCCAGTATGTAGGGTTAATAACATTTGGTAATTTATTTTTATTTTTGGGACATTAGTTCATCACAAGGCAACTAGCTGATTTAATCACTTGCTTACATTTAGAGGCAATTTATATCAGCCTTTTTCCTTCCGCATGTTTCGTTGAGCTAAGCAAATGACAAGATAGATCCATCTGTTTATATAAAAGGAACATGCAAAACCTCATTAATTTGGCCAGTTTTTGGCCAGTTTTTGTGTCCAAGATTCCCAAGATGTCCAATAAGTTGGACAGTTCTATCAAAATATTTTACTTTAATCAGTTCAGTGCTTTGCAGAAAGAGAACTCGTGGAGAACTACAATAGTTGCAACTGTTTTTATGTAGCTAGTCTTTTCTCTCAAACTATTTTCCAGTGGGTTTCAAGATGAGGAGGATGCAGAAAGTCAAAAATTTCTTACAAATGGAATAGCAAAAAAGAAGTTTGAGGAGTATCATGAAGAATATGTAAGTAAATGAAATAATATATGAAGTGTGTGTCTCTGTTCTGGAAAACAGGTTAATGGGAATTATTTGTAATATATACTGTATATGATGATTTTTTTTTCACATTGCTTAGTTTCAGAGGTTTCCATACATGCATGTTTGTACAATGTACAATGTTTTTATAGGCCCTTCGCTGGCACAGGGCGATAAGTTTCTAGCACCAGTGCCGAAATTCTGAACTTTCAGGTTTAAGTCACAAGCACAATTGGCAAGTCGGCTGCGTGGGAAATGGCCGGATTAAAAAGAGGGGTGGGACTGTGTAAGTGCACTAGCACTGAAGTGGAGCGCATAAACCAGGGCATGCATGTAGCAGGCCTCAAACATGAATCCACCAAAGTATGAATGTATAAGAATGGAGAGGTTTGTGCCCCCAGCAGTGAATTGACTATGCTAAATGTGGAGGGGGTAAAATGCAAAATACAGTTTTTATTCAGTGTGATGCCTTACATGCTTACTTAATCTGTTGTCATTGAGTTGACCAGTGTTCTTACTTTTTATTAAAGCTGTTAATCTGTGTTTGATGTTAACTGTTATTTCAGCCTTACATGGTACAGGTTGCTTCAACTGTTCACATATTGAATTGCTGATAAGTGTATTGCCAAATCATATTCCGTAATTTTATCCACATTTTGTGTTTCTGGCAGCATCACTAGTCAGTGTTTGCATTTAGCCTAAGGAAAGAGTGTGTTTAAGTAATGATCTGCTCAGTAATTATAAGACTCGGGTAAAGCCAAGGCATAGCAAATTTAGCCCAGGGACACAACCAAGCTTTTTCCTGTTTCGCCATTTTTTTCTGATGAAAACTCCCTTTAGTTTAGTGGTATATCTGGATAATATTGCATATCAACAATCTTATAGCTTAAAATTTAATTATTAATGGAATAACTATGTTTAGGATGAGACATTGATTTTTCTTTCATCTCTTTTACAGCATCCTGGTCATACATCTGTTGGAATGTCTGTTTTTAACCTCAGCAATGCCATCATGGGCAGTGGAATTCTGGGTCTTTCTTTTGCCATGGCCAACACTGGAATCATTCTCTTTTTGTAAGTAAGCTTCTTATTTAGCATCTGGTCCATAGTAACAGTATGATATCTTTACATAAATCAGAATACTGATCAGATTTAAAAGCTTGTATTAATTGACACGATAGTTAATGGCAGCCTATTTTGATTGCTGTGGAATCATTCGAATACAGAATGCAATAAATTGCCAGAATAGATGAGGGGCCTTTTTGCGTGTGTTCACAGCTTTTAATAGAACACTGGTATGCATTCCTTCTGTACACCTGGAGGATTTATAGCTTCCATTACAGGTCAGAACAGCACTGAAAAGTTGACTATCAAGAAAAAAATCATTTTATTAGTAATATTCTGTGTAGGTGCATATTTGCCATTGTAGCAGTATATAGCAGATATGAATTTGAACAGGCGGGAATGTCAGGTGGCATTCAAAACTAGGTTCCCAGATTGCTGTGCATCTGACATTTTCTGAGTGTCTTATCACCACATCAGCTATCTATCCCTACTTCTTCTCTCAAAAAGCCTCACAAAAATATTAGGCAAAATGGATTTACTGGACAAACGTGTTTCACTGAAAATAAATTGTATTTTTTGTTACTTTCCAAACAGGATTGTTCTACATGTAAATAAATTAATAGCCTATTGGTTACTGGGTTAAATGGTTCTAAATGTGAGTTTGAAATGGGACAGTCTGTGTAGACTTGCAGTTAACATGATAGATGTAACAAACACCAGTACTATTTTTGGCTGAGGAACTTCCCATCAGTCCCCTAGCCTCTCACAGCCCCCCAAGGGGCCAGGGTGAAGAACGAATGGGATCCAGACATAGAGAGAGACTGAAAGATGATTGAGAGGAAAAAAAATGGGACAGAGCTATCTTTTTGGGTGCGATCGAACTCGGCCAGCTGTGACTGAAAACAACCAGCTGGACTTTTTGGTTTATTTGATGTTACATTCCCCTCATAGCATGGGGATAAAAAGGCCAACTTCATGTGTCAAGGCTGGTAAATCCATTGAAAGGGGAAACTGTAATGAATATATTCAAAAGGTTCCCTTCATGCAATTTATTCAGCACTGGGACAGGTGTCAAGTGCTTTGGCAGGAAAGTAAAATGGGTCAAAGAGAATCACCAGAATTACTGATGGCTGATATTTAATTGATTGATTAAGTTCAGTTATTGTCTGTTTTACAACAGCTTTATTGCAGGAAGTCAGATTTATGAGATTAATGGCAGTCCATCACATGGCACACACAGACATTTACACTCACATTCATACTCCAGTTGGCCTGACTGCATGTCGTTGGACTTGTGGAATAAAAGCACTGCACTTGCAGGAAACTCACACGGACACAGGGAGAATGTGAGGGTGAATGCAAACCACATACAAACGACAAGACCAAGTACAATTCATAAATACCAGAATAACCAGTTGCGTTTATGTGTTAAGGCAAACCGGTACTTCGCTGTTATGAACCTGCAGATGTATAGTGAGACACCTAATTCAAATAACCAACAGACTGAGGCAATAACAGGAGGAAAGTTGGAACGTTCATTTAACTGTTTACATTCCGTAACTCATATTTCATGATTAGAAGCACAGCAAAATTTAAACTAAAGATTTTACTTGGGACACAGGGCTGGATTGCACATTGGATAAAATGCAAATCTCAGACATACTTGAGACATATTTAACACTTCTTTGAATGTCTGGACTAATATCTCTCCTAATATCTACATACATCTGTTCACAATATTATAAACAGTGGATGGTGAAAGATTAGGTTGTATTTAATACTGAGAAATGTTTTAGCAATTTAAACTGACTGGCAATTCTCTGATGAAGTTCGGAACAAAGTGTTCATTGCTTGTGAAACGTGTGAAATTGATTATGTTATTATGTTATTTTGATCAGGTAAAGCACAGGCTCAGGTAGAATTGGCCCTTGTAAAACTTACTCAAATCGCCCAGTTTTTCTTCACGTAACATGTCCATTTGGGGCCTAACAGATCAACTAACAGATCCCATAATGAAGATCATTCACTTCACCTGTCAGTGGTCATAATGTTATGCCTGGTGTATATTCTGCATTGTAAACTAAATCTGCTCACCATGTTTATGTTGAGTTTTTACTTATAATGGTTAAAATGTGTAGTCAGAATGAAAAAATACAGCTTCCTATTTTTTGCATGTAAATTGTCTCAATTGAATTTAACTTAATAATTAGATTATGTATTTATTCTGTTCTGCAGTATTCTGCTCTTTGCTGTGGCAATTCTCTCACTCTACTCTATACACCTGCTGCTGATAACTGCTAAAGAAGGAGGTAGACATTTATTATGTAACATACACTATATGACAAAGTTTTGGACACCATTTCTACTTATTGAATTTGTGTGTTTGCTAACAGATGTAATAAATCAGTTGTGTGTAGGAAATTATTAGCTTCCAATTTTGCATTTGTTCGGTTGCCTATTGTGGAAGCCTCACATTACTGTGTCCTTGTGCACAAAGTTATATAAAAAACAGGAATAACAGTTGATTTAACGAAAATTCAGTTTCTTTAACTCAGCCCTTACTCAAGCTGTTCTTGAACTAGAACTTACGCGGTGGCATTTTGGCTAGCATCATTGCTGCATCAAGTCTTGAGAGAAGCCTAATCAGACGAGTGGCTGTTGTTAAGCCCACATGGAGTTCACTCATTTAAAACGTTTTAAAATGTTTGTTTTTTGAAATAGGATGTGCAACCAATTCACACTCAGGTGTCCTAATACACCATTTGGCTATAAGGCGGTGTACACCTTTGCATTTTTAAAATATTTAAAGTGTTCTGTGCTCTTTTGTAATCCTCTTATTTTGTTTTCAGGTTCACTTATCTATGAAAAACTCGGTGAACGGGCGTTTGGCTGGCCAGGGAAAATGGCTGCATTTGGGTCTATCATAATGCAGAATATAGGAGGTGAGGGCTAGAGCCACAATGAACCACTAACTTGGGTACTTTTTTTACAGGAGTCTCACACTTTTTTTTGCTTGAATAGAACATGCAAAACATGATATTAAAATTCTAATAAAATAAAAAACAAAATAGGAATAAATCATGCACTGGGACATTCATATTAATATTGTTGAAGGATTGCAGTTCCAAAGTGAGCCAATTATTGGCACTCCAGTTACAGAGAAATAAAAGGGTTCTCTGCAACTGACCAATTGGTAAATTAGCCTAGCTTGAAAAAAAAAAGAAAACAAAACCTCAGAAATATCTAGAAATAATCAAGAAATAATGTACTTTTATTAAATCTAGCAAATGAAGAGTAACTATAATGTAAAACAATCAGAAATATGTTCCCTGTTGAGGAAATTGTTTTCAATTTAAAAAATTGTTTTTAAAGATACACTGAATTGGACCACTGTTGCCTGACAATTTACAACTTCCATGAAATCTGTCATCATAGTGTAAGAATATCCCCCCAAACTAAATAGTTTAATAAAGTATTAAAACAACATTATGGTATATATTTAATGTTAAAGTTTAACTGTAAATATTGTGACTGAGGTGTTTTTCTTTTCAGCCATGTCCAGCTACCTGTTTATAGTGAAATACGAGCTACCCGAGGTCATTCGAGCCTTTCTGGGACTAGAGGAGATATCTGGGTAAGTTATGCTAACTTTTTTAATTCATATGGGTGTGTTTGTTGTGATGGAAAAGGTGAGGTCAGAGTGATCTTTATCAGTTCAAGAGTTATTGTTGAAGGATGCACAGTGTAGAAACATTTCAATGACATTGAAATATTATAGTTACTCCATATTCAGTAACACAAGCTGAAGCTAACTTCAAGATGATGGATAGACCAGAGTTAAACTCTTCTTACTTCCAAGAACAAAACGACTTTGAAAGACAGATACAAGCGGCAACATTCACTATAAACACTAATACGCCACTTACACAACAGTCATTAACCAACACTGCCACTTGAGCTAAGATACAATCATTTGAAACAGATGCAGTAACTGGACAAGTAAGAAAGAATTTCGAGGAATCATTAGTCAGATTATCTTATAAGATACTTCAATT
>JAYDZG010000001.1:22920271-22937802 GCA_034509265.1 Microcambeva bendego | reverse complement strand
AAAAAACTCAATTTATGAGAAGCTAAAGAACACATCTTAACCAGGGGTGCCAATAATTATGGAGGGCACTGTATATGTGCATTTCTTCCATTAAGCATGTGCTGGTTTCAATGAAGAACAAGTCACTGTTTCAACAGCATGCACTGAGTTTGCGCTTTTTACTAGTTTAAAATAATCTCAAAACTTTTCTGTTATCTCATGACACTTGGTAAATGCAATAAAACGAAGAAATTTCAGTTTTTTTTAAAAAACTGATGAAGGCACAAACAAATGACTTGATGAACATCTTAATCACATTTTTAGACAAACCGTAGAGATGGAACAATGAAAAACAAGCCAGTTAATAACCAATTCAAAAACTGTATAATGAAGTTATGATTCAGAACAAAATAAAATCCTGTACTTGTGTTTCATCTTTTATTAAAGAGAAATAGTAAAATGAAATTGTCACACATTTTGCCTTCATTTCATTAAGACAAAATAGGACAAAACATCATATTGTGAACCCAGTGAATCACATTGCATCATATATAGCATGTATCATGACATACCTAATAAACACATTGAATTTACATCCTCAACCACACTTCAAAAATAAAAAAGGGACCAGGGAAAAATTCTACAGAATAATCTAAGTAAGCAAGTGAACTGGTAATGGGTTAGGATATCATGAATGGGTACAACAGTTCAACCAAAGGCTTAGTGTAAAGTAAAGATAATGCCAAACGTTTAAAGATAGCAACCACTGATTGTCCAAGTTCTCCAACTTAGTTGAAGTGTACCTGTGATGAAAATTACAGACCTCTCATCTTTCTATGAGGCACAAAATGAGGAAAAAATCCTGGAAATCACATTGTAGGATTTTTTAAGAATGTATATGTAAATTAGGGTGGAAGATAAGTATTTGGTCACCCACAAACAAGCAAGATTTCTGGCTCTCACAGACCTGTAATGTCTTCTTTAAGAATCTCTTCTGTCCTCCACTCGTTACCTGTATTAATGACACCTGTTTGACCTCGTTATCTCTATAAAAGACACCTGTCCACAGCCTCAAACAGACTCCAAACTGAACTATGGCCAAGACCAAATAGGTGTACAAGGACACCAGGAAGAAAATTGTATACCTGCACAAGGCTGGGAAAAGTGAATCTACAATAGGAAAGCAGGTTGGTGTGAATAAATTAACTGTGGGAGCAACTGTAAGAAAATGGAAGACATACAAGACAAAAATCCTATAACAACACGGAGGGATCTGATGAATGACCTGCAGAGAGCTGTGGATGATCCAGGAGAGGATTGGGAAAATATTATGTGGTCAGAGGAAACCAAAATAGAACTTTTTGGTAAAAACTCAACTTGTCGTGTTTGGAGGAAGAAGAATGCTGAGTTGAACACCATACCTACTGTGAAGCATGGGGGTGGAAACATCATGCTTTGGTGCTGTTTTCTGCAAAGGGGAAGGGACGACTGATCCGTGTTAGGAGAAGAATGAACGGGGCCAATCATCGTGAGATTTTAAGCCAAAATCTCCTTCCATCAGAGAGCATTGAAGATGGAAAGTGGCTGGGTCTTCCAGCATGACAGTGATCCCAAACATTCTGGCTACAAAGGTTATTATATATTGTTGTCATTCTTTTTAAGATTATAACTATATTTAGGTTATAAACCAAGGCGTTGTTTGAGATGCAAAGATATTGAAATGAATTGTCACATTTACTGAACAGAGGTTGTTATAAGAGTAGACAGATGAGTTAGACAATAGCAAATTAGATTGTTTTCTGTCATCAGTGAAGGTCATAATAGCTAAATGAATGTAAAGTACTGTGGCTGGCTACACAAAACATGTATTCAGGTGCTGGTCATAAAATTAGAATATAATGAAAAAGTTGATTTATTTCAGCGATTCCATTCAGAAACTTGAAAATTATATTCATTCATAAAACACAGACTGATTTATTTTAAATGTCTATTTCTTTTAATTTTGAACATTAATTTTGGCAGAAAAAACTGTACAAGCAATAGGGATAACCACACCCTGGAGAGTATTGTGAAACAAAACTCCATTCAAAAATTTGGAGGGGGGATTCAGTGGACTGCAGCTGGAATCAGTGCTTCAAAACCCACCATGCACAGATGTATGCAAGACATGGGTTTCAGCTGTCGCATTCCTTGTGTCAAGCCACTCTTGAACAAGAGACAGCGTCAGAAGCATCTTGTCTGGGTTAAGGACTGGACTGCTGCTGAGTGTTCCAAAATTATGTTCTCTGATGAAAGTCAATTTTGCATTTCCTTTGGAAATCAAGGTCCCAGAGTCTGGAGGAAGAGAGGAAAGGCAGATAATCCATGTTGCTTGAGGCCCAGTGTACCAAGTCAGTGACTGTTTGGGGTGCCATGTCATCTGATGGTGTTGGTCCATTGTGTTTTCTGAGGTCTAAGGTCAGCACAGCCATCTACCAGAAAGTTTAAGAGCACTTCATGCTTCTTGCTGCTGACCAACTTTATGGAGATGCAGATTTCATTTTCCAACAGGACTTAGCACCTGAACACAGTACCAAAACTACCAGTACCTGGTTTATGGACCATGGTGTCACTGTTCTTAATTGGCCAGCAAACTCTCATGACCTTAACCCCATTAGAAAATCTATGGGGTATTGTGAAGAGGATGATGGGATATGCCTGAACCAACAATTCAGAAGAGCTGAAGGCCACTAGCAGAGCAACCTGGGCTCTCATAACACCTGAGCAGTGCCACAGACTGATCGACTCCATGCCACGCTGCATTGCTGCAGTAATCCAGGCCAAAGAAGCCCCAACTAAATATTGAGTGCTGTACATGATCATACTTGTCATACTTGTATCATGTTGATACTTTTCAGTTGGTCAACATTTCTAAAAAAAAAATAATAATTTGTAATATTCTAATTTTCTGAGATTCTGAATTTAAGATTTTCATTAGTTGTCAGATATCTTCAAAATTAAAGTATTTATAAAGTAATTGAAAGAAATGTCAGTCTGTGTGTAATGAAGGAATATAATATAAAAGTTTCACTTTTTTAATGGAATTACTGAAATAAATCAACTTTTTCCATGATATTCTAATTTTATGACCAGCACCTGAATATGTAAATATTTTTTTCCCTGGGAAGATGTTAGATTGTATTGGCATTGTGAAAAGATAATTTACGATCTACATAATTTAGAATTTGATACTCTGTATTCAATGCCTTGTCCTCATGACTGACATAATGTTTGCTATATAAGTGCATTAAAATATGCACTCTCGCTCCTCTTGAACAAATCTTGAAGCACGCATCAAGATTTGTCGCTTTTGAATCCAGAAAGTTTTTTAAGTTTTCTTGAAAATATTTTAAAATCTCATCTCGCCTTATTCTCGTGAACCAAATATCATGTCTAGTCTCGCAAAAGTAAAACGAATCCATGCAAAAGCTGAGCTTTATATAGTTGAATGAATCAATTCCTCGAGGCAAAATTATCCACAATGCTTTTTTGGAAAGGAATACTTTCAGCCCTAGCTTGGACAAAGAACCTCAGTCATGTGGTTTCATCGGTTAATGTTGAGTGGCGGTTCTTGCGGCTCGCCTCCATTCAGCTTAAGCTTGTGTCCTTGGCCTTTACACACTGAAATTCCTCTCATCTGTTTGTTTAATCTTTGAATCAGTTAATGATATTGTGCACTGTAGAGGTTGAAATATGCAAATCCCATCCAGTCTTTATTTGAGGAAAATCATTTAAATCATTTTCTCACATATTTGTTGACAAACTGGAGATCCTGTGGCCATCTCTGCTCATCAAAGATTACTGGATGCTGCTCTTGTACAAAACCATGATCATAATCACCTGTTTGGAATCACATCATTATTTAATTTATTCCACCTCACTACTAGGCGTAAATTTCCTCTGACAGTGTTTGAAATGTGTTGCAGGTCTGAAATGCAGGAATAGAGGTATATTAACAAATGAAATGAAGTTCAGCAAACAGTGCAAAAATGTTATTTTCATGATTCCTTGCCTCAGTATGCATTCTCAATTTCTTTTAGATAAAGCATGCTGTTTATAACTGTTCAATGTTTTTATTTTTATTATTTAAAGCACGACCAATGAACAATGAAACAAACTAAAATCATGACAATGAGAACCTAGGGTTTAGTTTCATTGTAGAGTCTCCTTGTACTGATTATAATCTTTTAATAATTAGTCTAGTGTTATCGCATGAGCTTTAATACATTGACTGCATCTTTATTCATCATGTTTGGCAGTAATTAGCACTTGTAATGAACTGGTCACTTCTGGCTATTTATGCAACAACCATCTGTAAACTGAGCTGATTTGGCTCAGAACTTTCATTGATTATGCCCATGTGTTCTGATTTTACAGACCTAACTGAGACGGACTGTGGCAGTCAGCTGAGGTAAAGATGCCACCAGGGCCCAGAAAGGGTGAGTGGTATAATGTAGTCAGCTACCAAGTAATAATGCAGTGGGAAGTTTTAAAGCTCAGTAAGAATTTCAGCAAATAGACACAATTGGTTGTATTTGAGGGAAGGAAAGTCTTATGATGTCTCGCTGTGACACATAATCTCGGAGACTGGTACTTGGTGCCCATGTGAGAGGGAGGAGTCTCGCTGAGCTGAGCGGGGCTCTCCATACCAGATATGGCTCAGTGTGGGAACCCAACACTGACACTGATAGGTTTTAAGAACCAGCCACAGATTGGACATGTGACGGAGGGTACATTTGTTCATCCAGCTTGATATGTGGGTGCAAAAGTGAGATTCATATAACAGAATTAGAAATAACTCTAATCAGGGCTCTAGACTAACTTTTTTCCACTGGTGCAGCTAACCACATCACGACCACATCACGTTTAACATTGCAATTTTACAAGTTCACTTTTTAAAAAGAATTGCAGTCCATATAGACAATATTGACTTGTAAATGATTAACTAAAAATTTGGTCAACATAAAGTTCTTTTTTTGAAGCTCAATTCTGTATATTCTGTTCGTATTTACAATTGTGACGTTATGAGTCTCTCCCTATATCAATATAATATTCTTGATTGGGTAACTGACACCTGTTTTTATTTGATGCACTATTATTTGTGGAAAATGATGTCTATCACTTTGGGTGAGCCTCTCTGAAACTTATTTGATCGAGACAAAAGCATTATTTATGCTGATGCCACAGGTCCAAAAAAACTGTTAAACAATTAAATAAATTAAAAAAAACAGACGTTTACACTGACCATGAATCTAAAAATCTTAAAAGGCCCGTTTTAGCTTTAACTTCATTCACATATTTACAGGAAAAGTGGTAAATTGCATCCGCTGGCACATATGGAACATCCGTTCCCCTAATTATGGGGAGAATATATTCCAACTTGCACAAGTATTTGCATTTTTGCACCTTTTTTTTTATCTCCACCACTATATATAAAACTAATTGCTGCTAACTTTATATCAGGACATATTTCTACCTCATGTACCATGTAAACTACACACTCTGAATTCCTTGTTTAGATTAAGAATTTTTAGATTGGGAATTTATTTTGTATTTATTATAGGCCTTTATGTATTTATTGTACTTTTGTGTATCTGCACTGTGTATTGTATTGTTTTGTTCTGTGTTGCACCCTGATCCTGGAGGAACGTTTCATTTCAGTATGTGCTTGTATGTACATAA
Organism: Microcambeva bendego; assembly: GCA_034509265.1. NCBI lineage: Eukaryota > Metazoa > Chordata > Actinopteri > Siluriformes > Trichomycteridae > Microcambeva > Microcambeva bendego. The sequence continues at coordinate 22,932,102 of JAYDZG010000001.1, read as the reverse complement.
AATGACAATGAAGACTCTCTGAAGTCTGGCTTTGATGTTTTATTACATCATGCATTAAAATATCTTTAAAATGCCAATTATGCTGGCATTTAATGACACTACACACCCCTACGGTCACAGAAAACGACGGTCACAATTCAAGCAGGGTTTGTGTAGTGTGCGACTGAAAACTAGTATGTACATAGCTGTAAAAATATGAGTAAAAGTTGAGAGTAAGAGTGGACTGTGGTTTGAGAATACAGCAGACTTCATAAGAGCCTTGATCGGGCGAGATAAAGAAGTACAATTCCAAAAAAGAAAATACCATCAGTTTGGGGAAGAGCTGCATGTCTACTTCATATTTCATATGAAAGATGGGGAGAATGTGTCATGGTAACCTGTAATTATGTGCCTTATTAGGTGTGCAGATCATTGAGGATGGATTGGAGGATGAGGAAAGCCAGTGCTGTCCTATTTGCCTGAATGTCCCCCATCCTTCAGAGTGTGCTCGGCCTGACTCCTGCAACCACCTCTACTGTCTCAACTGCCTCCTGCGTTGGGCTCAGGTCTGCTACATCCAGTACATCTGGTTTTCTAGTTGTAGTAGTATTACGAAGCCTTTTTATTTAATATTCTAAAGATACAAATGCCATCTAGACAAGGTGTTATGGTAATATAAACACATTTTTCTATGCCGACTTACAGTTTACAAGTAAACTTTCTGCATGTTTGCATGTGCTGTGGAGTGCCACACAATGACAGGAAGTCATACTATAGGAAAAAGTCTTGATTGAGATATCAATAAAGTATCTGATAGAGGACCACACTGCATTTTTATTTCTAGAAAAGAGAGATCTGTGTAACATTTAGGCCGACAGAACATCTGGTAATTGGAAATTTTTCGATCAGCTTTAATGTGTATTCATTCTTTTCACTTCGTTCAATGGTCCACAGTTGCTGCAGATCTGCCCAGTAGACCGCAGACCATTTAGCTCGGTCTACAAATGGGATCCTTTCCTGGGATACATCAAGGTCAGGCACATGACTTGCTTAGTCCTGAATCAGATAACATTTCTTACTGTTTCTTGTGACCTGATTGACCTGTGCTGTATATGCAGATTCCTGTGAAAACATCCAGCCTATTAAGCACTTGCTTATCAGCCAGCAAGAATGATAAAGGTTTTTCAATGTAGGTGTTTTTTTATTATTATTTTTAAATATTTGTACATTCTTGCTTGCAATTTTCCTGACAGTAATTTTGTTAAGTAGTGAGGAGATGGGGGAAAATGAGAAGAAAAGAACCAGCGCTGAACACAAAACTAGAACACGTATGTATTTAACTGACGCAATTTTATAAAAAAAAATAAATCCACAGCACAGTAAACAAAACTCTCTTGATCTGAATACTTTCTTAATCTGCTCTACATGATCATCTGTGTCTGATTTTTTTAACAGGTGATGTTGAGTCTCTACCGAAAAGAAAAATGGTTTGTAATCCCTGATATCATACATCTAATTTCTTCTTGTCTTTGCCTTGCATAAATTCATTTTTTAGGATAGTCCATTTATTTATTTCTATTTTTTTTTCATGCAGGTTGAATGGGAGACTTGTCGTTCACAGTTGCTTACTTGGAACAGTCAGCATGGACTGTCGGGGCAGCAGGGGGAGACCCTCGGCGTGCTGACTCATGCCATGTAAATATTAATGGCTGTTCTGTAAAAAAAATGTCTAATTTATATGGACAAACGAATATTGACATATGACCTTATTTCTTTTTTTCTTTTGTTTTTTTAAGTTAATTTGTATTAAAAGCATTATTACAGATTAAGGCTAGATGGCTTAGCATTTATATTGGCATTTCCAGTTCCAATTAACCAAAAATCTAACATGTCAAGGAAAATCATTTATTCCATAAGAAATATTTCTGTCATATAGTAAAACCGGGTTCCACTCCATATTTATACGTTATAACGTAGGCTCACTAAATGTAATGGAAGCTGTACTGTGGAGAGACATGACACCTAAAACTTTAAACTAGTTACCTTGCTATTCTACTCATTTTTGCTGTATGTTAAAATTGTTAGCATTTATTTGTAAAGTAGGTTTATTAGTTGGCTTTAATCTGTTTATGTAAACCCTTGTTGTGCAGTGCCGAGACAGAGGTAATGACTGAGGAGGAGATGGTAGACAGGGACTGGAGACCGTGTCAGAGAAATGCAGTGGCCCGCCAGTGGCTATCTGTCCCAATAGCTACTCCCTATATATGTGTACCAAGGTAAAATACCTTAATTAATCCATTTATGCATATTTTTAATGACCACAAAAATATTGTCTATTTAACTTTCCAAGTAAAGTTTTGTTCTTTCTTCTTTCCTGGGATCACTAATTTGTCCAGACAGTGCCCCCGTGGTCATTCTTTCGTCCAGAAACCTGTACTGTCTACCTCACCTTGTCTGACGGACTCTGGATTCCCAGGTGATTACCATAGAGTCACACCATTTGTAATTTAGATTTTTGCTTTAGCATGTCAAAGTACAATTAAGTTATATACAATGGGCCATTTCAGTTTAACACACAAACACTACTAGGAGAAGACCCCACACTTTGCCTTGACATCCATATATGAATCACTAAACATCGTGATCAAATGCAACAGTGAAAGGCAAAAAGCACATTAAATCAGTTTTCAAGGTACTTCAAAAAGTATCCTCTGTTTCCTGAATATTTTTTCTTTAAAAAAAGCTGAAAACGATCAAGGATTGTACAATAGAGTAGATTGTTTAAGGATAATTATTTATATGCTTTGCATTTCATAGTTCAATCTGGAAAAGTATGTGCAGTAACATGCCCAAAAGGTGGAGGAAGAAAGGGTTCAAGAGGATCAGGATTGAAAGGCTCTGGGACAAAAGCTGTGAATGTCACAACCACACGTTCAACCCGAAGCCGAAAGGGTAAAAGCCTAAATGAGGAGACTGTATCTCAACAGTCTGGCCCCAGTTCGAGCTCCGCTGCTGGCAGTGACTCAAATGATGTTCCAGCTTCCACAAGCAAGCCGAGATCGACTGGCAAAAGAAAGCCAACCGCCAAAAGGAAAGGAAGAACAAAAAAGATGGCCGCCCAACTGTCAGTTGTTGAAAGTGCAGAGGAAGACGAAAAGGAAGAGCAAGAAAATGGGCAGAATAGTCTGGAGGAACCTGATGCTGCTGGGAAAATGCAGAAAGATGAGCAGATAAGTCAGGAGGAATCAGATGCCAGTGATAATGAACGAGACAATCTGACGAAACAGGAGGAATCAGATGCTGATGGTAATGAGCGAGATGGTCTAGAGGGTCAAGAGGAGGCGCAAGAAGACTGGCAGAAACATCAGTCGGAATTGGTTGCCGATGCGAATGAAGAAGATGAGCCGGAGGAATCGGATCTTGATGTAAATGAACAAGATGAGCAGAAGAGTCAGGAGGAATCTGATGCTGATGTAAACACTCAAGATGATCTGAAGATTCAAGAGGAATCAGATGTCGATTTAAAAGAAGGAGATTTACAGGAGAGTGATGAGCAGTCTGATGTTGATTTAAATGAACATAGCGGGCAGAAGAGCCCAGTGGAATCGGATGATGATGTAAACACTCAAGATGATCTGAAGATTCAAGAGGAATCAGATATTGATGTTAAAGAAGCAGATTCACAGGAGAGTGATGACCAGTCAGATGCTGATTTAAATGAACAAAGCAGACAGAAGAGCCCAGAGGAATCGGATGAGGATGTAAACGAACTAGATGACCAGAAGAGCCCTGACATGGAAGAGGTGCAAGATGGGCGGAAGCAGCAAGATGAACCAAATGCAGATACGGAAGAGAAGGATAATGAGTGTCTGGAGGAAGCAAGTGATAGTACAGATGAGTCAGATACAAATATGGATTTGCAGGAATTGGGAACAGTTGAGGAGCGACAAGCAAATTGGTCACTATGTCACGGAGATGTTAGTGAATCTGTTGACCATGATGGAGAGGATGACAACATGCATGTTTTAGCGGAGAGTGATCATGAGGAAAAAATGTGTGCAGACAAGCAAAATGACAATCAGATGTTGCATCAAGAGGATTCCATGGAGCAGAAAGAACCATTAGTGTCTCTTGAAAAGCAAATTCCGCTTTCTAGTCCATCTACTGTATTGTCAGTGGCAATGGATAGTTTACCCACTGCAATGGAGGGCTCTTCAGATGACGTAACAAATTCTAAACCAGAGACTAGATGTGAAAATAAAACAGATGGACTTCATACAAGTCTTGTTTTTGGTAGCCCCTCAGCCAACTGTACAGAAGCAGCTTCAGAGACAAAGCAAGAGGAATCTCAGGATAATATTGAATTAATACCTATGGATTGTGACTCGCCTGAATCAGGAAACGCATCGCCGGAAGGAGACCTAGTCGTGGAAACCGCTGTCCCCACTCTCCCGATGCTTCCTGTTGACCAAACCCTTAGCCAACAGAATGAGGCGCAGGAACAGAAATCCGAGACCAAGTCTGAAGACCAAAAGGGCTCGGACAAGACTGATAAGCGGCCACGCAAGTCTCGTTTCCATTCACCTACAACCACTTGGTCCCCTAAAAGTGAGTCCAGACGAGAAGGATCAAGAAGGTCCCGGTCCAGATCCCGGGATCGAAGTCGAAGAGATTCACCACGCAGAAGTCGGGGCCGTGAGCACGAAGACGATCGCGGCAGTTCCAGGCGGAATCGCAGTAGAGACCGATACAGCAGGAGACGCTCTCGGAGTAGGTCTAGGAACCGCTCCAGATCACGCTCAAGATCCCGAAACAGAACGAATAATCGAGGCTCATCTTCAGAACGCAGCGATTCCAGGGCACACTCTCCAAAAAAAAGAGATTCCTGGGGAGGTGATAACTGGAGGGGTTCCCATAACTCCCGGAACTCTAACTGGAGGAGCAGTTCAGATCGACCAAGTCAGTTTCCAGGTAGAGAGGCCAATTCTTCCAGTAACGGTAGCCACCACCCTTCTGAAAAATCGCCAGATAGAAGCCAGTCAGAAAATTCACACTGGGGGAAGGAAAGATCATGGTTCAACAATGACAGTAGAGATCGAGAAAAGCCCCAGGAAAAATGTGATGCTCCTTCTGACTCCTGGAGTCGAGGGGGCAGAGGCAGGGGCTTTGACCAAGGACATGCGTCCGGGTGTGGTCGGGGTGGTCAGCGATTCTCTGGCCAGTATGGAGAGTCAGCAGACAACTGGCGGCAGCCGCGTAATTCTTTCTCAGGGATGGCAAATAACACTGGGAGTGACTCGTACAGTAGCTTCAATGAAAACAGACCTGGAGGAAAGAGAAAAGAGAACGAGAGCTCTGACCCACCATTGGACCGGTCAGGATGGTCCGCTGCTTCCAGCTGGGCAGTGCGCCGAACCCTACCTGCCGATGTGCAAAACTACTACTCGCGAAGAGGTAGAGGACCTGGGCCAGGTGGCAGCATCTGGAACAAACAAGATGAGGAACAACCTGCAGCTGGTGTGTCCAAACAAACAGGTATGTAATAAAATTGTACATGGATTTACCAGCATTATGTAGCCTGGTCATAGTTATTTTTATTAAAACGCATACACAGAAATACTTTTCCAGGCTAGTTCGTTACAGCTTGTTTAAAGCAACATGGGCTGTTGTTTTAAAACTAGTCATTTATTTTATTTTTTTGAATGGTCAGGAACCCTGTTGATATTTATTCATTTGAAATTATTTCAACAGCAGATGCTTAGTTTGTATTGAGACCCATCCGCAGCTTGCATGCACATTTTAAATTTGATTGCAGTATTATGAATGGCTACACTGACCAGGCATAACATTATGACCGGTGAAGTGAATAACACTGAGTATCTCTTCATCACGGCACCTGCTAGTGGGTGGGATATATTCGGCAGCAAGTGAACTTTTTTTGTTAAGTTGATGTAAGATGCAGGAAAGGATCTGAGTGTGTTTGACGAGGGATAAATTGTGATTGCTGGGCGACCAGATCAGAGCACCTCCATTATCTATCGAAAGTGGTCCAAAGAAGAAATATTGGTGAACCAAAGGCTGGCCCGTGTGGTCCGATCCAAGAGATGAGCCACTGTAGCTCAGATTGCTGAAGAAGTTAACTCTGGTTCTGGTAGCAAGGTGTCAGAATACACAGCACAGGAACAGTTTCTCTTGTATGTGGAAGCAAAAAGGTGGCCGACACAATATTAGGATGGACTTCATAATGTTATGCTGGACTGGTGAGTGTTTTGACAGTTTGTCTTTTCCTTTCTGAACAGATCCTCCACAAAGCGAGCCAAACACTCATATACCTAATGAAGCAGTACCAGCCCCTCCCACTGTACTGCCGCACCAGCTCAACATGATTGGGGTCCTACGCTATCCGGTGGGGCCTGTGGGACCTCAAGGCACTCCTCTGGCTATCCACCCGGCACCATTTACTATGCCCACACAGATACCTATCCACTTGCCTCCTCCGGGTCCTCCCCTTTCTTCGATGTCAACAATGAACATGCAGGGGCTCCCGCCACCCCCTCCGCCCCCTCCTCCTGTTCAACAGGGAAGCTTCACTTTACTGCCCTCTGAAACAATTCCTCAGGTGAGTCACCAAAGCCAGTTTTCTGTATTATTGTTTTCTTATGTCATTTTTAAAACATCATGTGACATTATGAACCACACCTAATTCCCTCAATCAGGTGGGGACAAGCATGTCTGTGCCGGGAAAAGGTCTGGTAAAAGCATCACCCAACAAGGCTCCCCTACAGGGTCCTTTTTCTTTCAACACAGCCAGCATAGCTCAGCCATCTTCTACCACCCAGCCCAACTCTCACAGCAAAGCCCATGCAGACAGCTCCAAGAAGGAAAAGGTAAGTCCAGCCCCTGGCTCCTGACTTTGCTATTCTGTGCCGCTGTATGAACTGAAATTATTATTATTTTTTTCATCACAGAAGTTGCAGATTCAGGAAAAAGCCGTGGCTGAGGTGAAAGCAGCCATCAAGCCATATTACCAAAACAAAGACATCACCAAGGATGAGTACAAGGAGATTGTACGCAAAGCTGTAGAAAAGGTAAGATGTTCTTCTCGCTGTACCAAATCTAAATCCGTGCTTTCTAATTTATCTCCTGCTGAAGCAAGACGCCCATTCGGTATTGCCGCAGAATCGACTACAAATTATACACAATTATAATCTTCAGTTATAAGCATCTACATATCACAGAAGCCTTTTAGATTAGCTCACAGCCACTGATCCATCCAGCTACATATCACCAGAAAGTTTCTAATGCATTGAGCTATCTTTAAGGATAGCTCCAAAACAGACTCTCTAGTATCGGCCATGATTGTTGCTGGCAGAACCTCGAACAAAGTGAATGTACGACAGAACAGCTCCTCTTTTACAGCCAAAGCTAATGCGTGTCTGATGGCTCTAGATTACACAGACACCAGCATAATGGACAAAGCACTTCATATTCGGGATCCTAATCCTGCCAGCTAGTTCTGGAATCCCATACTCTATTTCACCCTATCATAAACGGCTCACAAACAATTCTGCTGGATAGAACGTAAAAAACAGCTAGGAGAAGGAAAACGAGTGAACAGATGAACAGATCTCAAGCTCTCACCCTCTGATATCTAAAATAATATAAATAAATCAAAGTTTTGCATTTTTGCTTTCCACTCTAACCGGTCCTATGGGAAACCAGTGCTTGCAAAAAAGTCTTTACTTATGTATTACATCAACACAAACTGGAATCAGGAGAATACAGACACGCTCTCTCTCTGCTGCAGTCTGAATTGAAGTGGTACATTGTGAATTCACGACAGATGTTACGGCGTTAATATCACACTGAACTAAAAACACAGTAAAACTGCTTTATAAATCCTAAATTGCTTACGTGTGATTAAGAAAACCTCATCTCTGATTAAAAAAAACAACACATGCATATTAAAAACCTGGAAACTGAGTAATGGAGTAATCATCTAAAAACGTAATGTAACTTCATTCCCTCCTGCAGACCCTCATCTGGCAGAAATCTCATCATGTATGTCGGGATACTTGGTTTTCATCCCAAAGCACACACATGTATTAGCTTTCTGTTTTTAATTAACTGGCCTTCTGCGTCAATTTTCTTTTTTCTTCTTGGACATTTTGGACTATTTGATATTTCTTAACTCCTCTTGTTGTGTAATCATGGCATTAAATGAATTTAAAAAACGATTGATTCCACATCAGTGTGCAGTGTAGAAATATAATGCATTCATGGTTGAGGGTTTGCAGACTGTCTTTTTAGGCTCTTTTCCCTTGGAATCTAACTTATAATAGTTCATATATTCCATATATTTCATATAGTTCATATAGTTTTATCGAGGCAATATATTTTTTTGTGTGTGTGTTTAACAGTATAATTTACTCAATTTGTAATATAAATATAATGATTCAGCAAAATGTACTCCAATTATACCATAAAAGGGAAGAAAATGCTTGCATGAATGGACCACGTTACCGCTGCATGTAAGTACAGTTCTGTCATTGATACGAGCTGATCTGTGGTGTAATAAGGTAATGGAGATTGCTAAAGAGTTTTAGCTGAAAGTCGAGTGCTGTTATATTAGAGAAAACAGACAAAACTGCTTTATTGACCGAAACATCATGAACACGGAGCTTTCACAAACATGTTCCAACATACTCATTCTACAGGACAGAGAGTGGGACCGCACTAAGCACAGACTGCTATAGAGACCCAGCACAGATGATGATAATGTCACCTTCACTGTGGCATAACAGTAGTATTTTTCCAGTTTACATTTTTCCAAGGATTATGTGTTTTGGTGGCATATTTAGGATAAGAATGATAGACATAGGCATTTATAGGTGCTTTTTTCTTTTCTTTTTTTTTTTAATTCTGCGGCTCTTGGAATGTAAACCCCTGTGAAAATCGAGAGTTTACTGTACAGCCACTTCATTGGTCATAAAATTGACATGCATTGTTGATGTGGTTTATGCAAGATTTTACGGTATTATTTAAGACAATCATGCATCCTTAAGTTATTTTGGGCCTTGACACACGTGATCTACAGCGTACAGACATTACTTCTCTGTATAGATGCCAGTTTACTTTATTGTTCAACACCGAGCATGTGGTCGAATTTATTTGGCTGTGAAGTATGAATTTAATTTTGTAGTGCTTACTGGGGGTAAACCTAAAACTTTTGTCCCCCGCCAAGTCGAAAACGTGCGGCTTCTTGCTTTAACCAAACGCGGGATGTTCAGAGATGTGATTGTATTTATTAATTTGCTTTTTCAGGTCTGCCACAGCAAGAGTGGAGAGGTTAATACCAGTAAAGTAGCCAACCTTGTCAAAGCATATGTTGACAAATACAAGCACGCACGCAAGAACAAAACGGACAAGAACTGAGGGCGAGTGCTGTGGCGTCCGCACAAGTGCAATTTCTCCAAAAGGGCCTGCGTTATACAGGCTGGAATGACTGGAGCTTCTTTTCCTATAGTACTGAAGATTTTTCTATAGATGGCATATTTTGTTTAATTTGAATTTCATAGAGTGCAGCTGCCCTTTAATTGCTTTATCTGTTATTTTTTTTTTATTATTTTTTTGGGAGGCGGGAGGGAAATGGGCTGCTGTAAACAAGCGGGTGTTTGTAGTTGACGGGTAGGGATCACTTGTAAGAAGCGTTTGATCTTGTTGCTGACTTTTATTTTTCAACCTGTGAGGTAAATGTAATTAATGAATGGAATGGACAGAGCGGTACTTCTAGATTTCAATCTTTCTGCCACATGGACCCTAATGAAGTAACCACATTCAAAATCATCTTGTTCGATCATTTTGTTTTTATTTACACATGGTAATAATCTTACCTGCATTGACTCGGTTATTGGCATCAGTGTGGCTGGATGGACGTGGGTGTGGATCATGAATATCTAGAATCTTTACATGGCTTTTCAATGAAAAACATGACTGGAACGATTGTGGATCCAATGTTATTCTCCATACTGCTGTCTGTGCTGCACATCAAATGTATTTATTTCCCTTCCAGAAAAATAAAATAAACTCTGTTCTCCTTTGTACTTTTACCAGATTTATCGGCTGGTTTGAAATTTTAAACCATTAGTATCATGTTAAATCAAAATTCTGTGCAGGTTAGCAAATGTTAGCACTCAATAAAGACCTTGAAATACATGATGATTTTCTCATAGTACCTGCTCTTACAGTTCTTAAAAACGTATTCCACTGTATGGTAGAACAAGATTTCATTCATCCAACAGGGTTTTGGTATCCTGCTGGAGATTAGTTGCAAAAAAATGGATACTTTTTACTGTCTGATCATGACTTATGGTTCTTTAATGCTACACTCTTTCCCCCTCCTTCTTTCGGCTGCTATCATTAATTGTCACCACAGCAGATCATTCGCCTCCAACTTTCCCAGTCATGAACATCCCAAAAGTTAAACCAATCACCTGCATGGTCCTCCTTCACCACATCCTCCTCGTTGGCCTTTCTATCGTCATCTGGCCTTTTACCTCAATCTTCAACTCTTCCAATAACTTAATATCTTTCCTCTGCACATGCCCAAAACAAAATTAGATTATGTCAAACTTATCTTTGTGCCCAGTGCAGTTAAGTTCCTTTCTCAATCATGTTGAATATTAAGTCAAATTATTCTTGTCTATCCCAACCTGTCCTTAAAATCCTTGTTGTGTACAATGTATAAGCACACATCCCCACATTCTACAAAATCGTGAGTGAAATTCGAAGGTTAATAAGAGGTGGGGTGATGGAAAGATGAATTAAAGCAATAATCATAACTGGGTAGTATGTCTCTAAAACAGTGTAATTGATTGAAAATGCAAGTGTTTTTTTTACTTTATTTGATTTCAGGCAATATTAATCTGGGATATTTCATGTTTCACCTGGTCAACTTAATTTGATTTATTAATAAACAACCATTACTGCATTTCAGACTTGCAACATGCCAAAAAATATAGTGTCATTCGGTTTCACCACACTTTTTGGTACAGAGGTTAGCAAATGATTTAATATTTCAGCTTTTATTTTGTCCCATTCCTCCAGAAAACTTTATCATTTTAAAGCATGCAAAAGTACAGGGTTGTCCTAGTCATGCATTTGCATCCTGGTTGCTCGAAGATTTCAATGTATTTTTTTGCTTTAATGCTACCATCAAATGACCTGTACCTGGCTTTCTGGGGCAGAGTTTGGATGGTCCTTGTTGTCTTTGGTCTGGAGCACACCTGGAATGCTTATTCATCATACCATATTTGCTCATCAAATATTTTCCTGGATGCTGCTTTTGTAGCAAACCATGATGACAATCTCTTGTAGAGAGGCATTTTAGTATTTTCCCACCTCACTACTTGACCTAAATTTCCCCATCACAATGTTTTTTTTATAATGTGCTAGAGGTCTGAAATACAACAATGGTGGGTATATTGAAAATAAAATAAAGCTGAAATACATTTCAAAATACCTGTTTCTTTCATTTAATTGCATTTGATTGCAGAGAGTGTGCACCTGTGTTTATATGTTATTTTCATTTCATTGCTCCAGCAATTCTCAGATAATCATATATGTGTATACATATACATATATACATACATACACACATATATATATATATACATACACATATATATGATTATCCGATTAGTCGCAGCCGACTCTTGGTCACTTGATGGATCATCGATTCATGAAGTATTTCGGCAATGATAGTGGAGTAGTTTCCCATTGCTTTCTCCACCCCTCCCCATTTATCTGGGCTTGGGACCGATGTGCAGCTGTTTCCAGTTACACGGCTGGGT
>JAYDZG010000001.1:22877368-22895373 GCA_034509265.1 Microcambeva bendego | reverse complement strand
TTTTCAATAAAGACTTAGAAATGACCATTTTGCAAAAAATACTGATTGTTATTACTATGGAAAGAGCTACATGTTAATGAGAATTTCCAGGGAACTAAACATGCACCATTACCAATCTAATCTAAAACCTTTAACTAACCCATTTTCTTACATTTTGATCAAGTGGTAATATTTGTGACTAATAAAGCATAGTAAAGTTATATTTAGAATGACCACTGTAATATTTTAAAGTGACCTTACAGTCATCAAAGACTCCGGCATGTGCCAGCAGCAGCGTGATGAGTTTGGGCTCCTTATCCAGCTGCATGGTGTGCTTGCTCTCGTTGGACATCAGCGTACACACGTTGATGGCAAAGTCCACCTCATTAGGAAGCCCCGACAGCAGGGACAGCACCAATTTGTTGTAGTCGCACGGAGGGACGAACTCTGTCGAAAGCCCATAGCTCTGCCGGAGATAGTCTGTCGATCAAAGTCAACAAAACAAGCTCAATAAAATATCTTCATTAAATTATTGCACTCGAGAACTAAGTGTATGATGGTTAGCAGTCGTCATGTGTGCACGAGTGCTTAATAAGACCCACGAAACATAAAAGCAAGGTTATAGGAATGACAACTTCAGTTAAAAAAATGGATGAAAACAGTAGCCATTAGACAGGTATGATACATTTAGACATGACACCCACTGCTCAGTCAAAGTGAGAAGGAAACCATTACTAACAAGAAATTAATTTAATGGTGGGTCACGTGCAGCACAGCAGTGACACAGGCATTGTATAAGAGGTTGAGAACAAGAATATTCAAAATCAAGAGCTTCTTGGGAATAGAATTAAAAGGCAGCATTCATACATATTTGAATCAGTGTTTCTTCATTACTCCATTAGTTGATTTACATTTCATGCATAGATAAATAACAGATTTTTGCATATGTGAAAAGAGGCAGCCATGGTCTGGTTAGAGAACTGGGCTTGTGATCAGAAGGTTGCCAGTTCGATTCGCATAGCTGACAGGTCAAGACTGAAGTGCGCTTGAGCAAGTCACCAAACCTCTAACTGATCCCCGGGTGCTGTGGATAGGGCTGCTTACCGCTCCAGGCATGTTTGCTCACTGCCCCTTAGTGTTAACTAGTGTGTATGTGTGTTTCACTGCACAGATTGGGTTAAATGCAGAGGGCAATTTCACTCCACAGTGATGAAAAGAGTATTCTAAATCTCAAATAGCTTATACTAAATCTAAACAAGCCCTGAAGTCAGAGGAACTGCCTGTGGATCTCCTATATCCAACTGCGACAAGGCAAAAATTAGGGCAAGGATATGAAATTATTTCTAAGGCTTTAAGAGTTCCCAGGATCACAGAGGGCTTAATGTTTTTGAAATGATGGAAGTCTGGCACAACCATGAACCCGCTTTAATTTGGCCATTTGTCCATATTAGACATCTGTGCAATAAGTATACTATGGTCAGGGAGGACAGAAAGAATCCAATGGGCTGCCTATAACTGTTTTAAAGGTTCTGCGCAGAGATGGCCACATCTGTTAGATGGACATTCATCTCGTCAGCACTTCATAAATCAGGCCTTTATGGTCTAGTGGTTTTATTACATTAATTTTGATCAACAGTAAAGGTAAACATCAGACAACACTTCTTTGCAAAGAAGAAGAAAATGTGTCTAAGACAGGGAGGAAATTACCAGCTAAGTTACTGGTATGACTAGTAAACGTAACTCATTGTTTTGCATCTCAAAGATTGAGGCACAAGTGTTGGGTTACAACAAAGGCTAAGCCTTAAAGGGAAAAGGTTTTGACCCATTAGGCTACTCCCAGAAGAGTTTTCAGACTAAGCTGTCGTCTAAACGAATACTAGTCTGAAATTTAATTATTCTATATATTTTAGTTTTAAATAAAAGATTAATTCAAAATTGCATTCCACTGGTAGATCAACTGTTTTACTGCACCAGAAGGACCACTATTTAAAATCCACTTTAACATTCAACATTTTAATATTAGTCCAGAGATCGGAATTTCTTGCAGTGGCTCTAAGGTTGAACACGAAAGCCACTGCTACAGAGTAAGAGTCTACGCAACACAAATCTTAAAGAAAAGAACATTATCCACTAAAAACATGTAATGAATTTAATCAAAGTTGTTAAGTTGGTGCTTAAGAGGAGTAGGAGGATTTTCTGAGTCAGGAAGGGCCTGTGGCAACCCCTAACAGAAGAAGCTGAAAGTATTCACTAGTTAGGGAGAATTTTGTAGTCTTTGATGTGGAGTCAAATTTATTCAAGTTTCGACTTTGAATAAAATATTTTACTCCATCATTCACTGTCAATCAATATAAGCTTCATCATAATACGTTCAGTGGTTAAGGCACTGGACTAGTGATCAAAAGGGCCTTGATTTAATAAGGCCAGCATTGGGCTCCTGAGCAAAACCTTTCCCATCAACTGATTGTACTCTATTCACTCTATAGAGTCAAAATAACCCTACTTTTAGTCCTGGTATAAGGAAAGATCAGCCACTCTTTAATGCTTTACTATATCACAGAGAGAATGGACATTTCTTCTAAAATAGTACTGAGAAGTACAGAAGTTGCCAATGGTTGCTTTGACAGGATAATGGAGCTGGTTTACACTTTCAATGAATTTTTATTGTAAAGGTGAGTGCCCTGGGTGAACCTGATCCACTCGGGAGGTCAGACACTAAGCATGAACCGAAGCTTAAATAAAGGAGTTTTGATGCATATCAATTTGTGAATCAAAAGTAGGAATAACTACACTTTGTAGTTTATATACAAGCAAACCATCAAGTGCATTTTTGTAAAAAAAATAATAATAATAATAACAGCAGTAATGGTTTATAAGTCGCTGCTTTAGTCATTATACAAAAACGTTGTGGCAGAGGAATGTTAACGACATGACCTTTCCAGTTAGTAAGAGATTAATGATTTGGGAACAAATACGAATACTTGCTGCTCGTTTGCAGATGAAATATTACTCTATTCTAGCCCAATACAACATTTCTACTGCTCAAAAGTTTGTGTCTCTGAAACCATGATATAGCACATGCAAGTGAGGCCTGGTATTGTGTTACTAACTAACCATGGACAAGCAAGACAGACCCCAATATTGTTATTTCAGTGTTACTTTCGCGCATTTGAAAGTCGTCCATGCCATTAGCACAGAGGCATTCATATTCCATGGTGGATTTAATGTTTGTACCAATCATTGATAACGGTCTGTAAGGTCATTTATATCTTTGGCAAGAGAAAGTGGACTGTGAACTTATCTGGCCGAAGCACACAATTCTACAGTCTTTAAAAAGAAGGGCCAGAGAACTTGAGAAGGTTGAATCTCCTTATGTAGGGGCAGCAGACTACCTAGTGTTTTCAGTACTCCTATGCACATGTGACTATCCCAGTGGATGGCTCAATGAACATGAAAATAAATATCAGATTCATCCCAATTCTCATTATTGTTCCCTTATTGCTTCAATGTATGTTAACTTACAATTCTTACAGAATTTAGCCCAAAGAAGACAATATAAAGACTCGCCTGCACATTGTGGAAGGTTTTAAAACGTTATTTTACCCTGTACCAACTTGATACAGAGAAACAAATTAGAACTATTAGTTCTAGTAGAGTAAAAGCCAATATAGCTTAAAATTTACACAGAGGATGAAATCAGTGGCAAGAGCTGCTCAACACAACTATAAAGAAGGAAACCGAACAGTCAGTACCTGATACAGTGTGTTGCTGGTAGTTGTAGGAGCAGGGTATTGCACCAATTGGAAGCAATGGTTTCGGGTTGCCAGGCTGCACCTCTTCGTCATCTTCTCCAAAGTGATGGACCTTCTCATACTTCTCTAAATAGCTAAGAGAAGAGAATGCAAAAGCAACATGAAACACACCCATCTCAACCCAAGGAAACATTTGCCAGTAAAAACTATTTTAATATTATAGTTTTGATATTCAACTTGGTCTACAAACACATGTGGTGATTTTAGTGCACACCGTGAACTGATCCTGACTATTATTTCTGCCATCAAATGCACAATTGTAGTTAGGCCTAGTGAAGGGAAAAATGCAAAATGCCATTTGTTCAGGCCTTAGGCTAAACTTTCAAATGCTCTAATACCTCCAAGGCAGACTTAGAGCTAAATTTTTAAACATAAAGCTTACAATTTCTGTGTGAATAATTGAGGTGCTGAAAAGGGAGCAATACGTTAGCATCCAGCACGTTCACAGGATCAGCAGATGGTGTAAACGTGTGGTTAATTTGTAGTGCTCCTCTCAGCAGCACCTGGCAGCAAAGCAAGATTGTCTTGTGAATTGTTTTCCTTCAACTAGCATAACAATAAGCTCCTACAACATTTGTGTCATTTTTCATATGCAAGCATTTCACTTCTCTATAGCAACTCAAGATGGTGAAATTCTACACCAGCTTGTGTTAGCTGGAGATTTGCTTTCTTTTGTGGTAAAATGCATTTCATGAGAGTAATGCACCACCTGATCCAAGTTCCCGCTGTTGCTGTTTGACTTCAGTTCAGCGCTTAGCATTAGAGCAAGCACAGAGCTGAAGGAATTCCTGAGGAGCAACTGTGAGACAAGCGGCGATTACATCAGGCAAGTTCAACTTCAGGTCACACGACACAGACAATAAAACATTCTAAGAACTACAAATAGCTGGCCTGGCGTTAGTAAAGCAATTACAATACAAACTACAAGTCAAAGGCATAAACAATACAGCCTGTGGGAACTTATCACGCTGTTCCTGAAATTGTTGAACAAGTAAGGTTTTTTGAAATAACGGCCAAAAACACATCAGAAGAACTAAGTTGTTCAGAGTACTGTAGTTCTCAACCTTCATATTAATGTAGCTGCTTACCAAAAAAAATCTCTACCGCTACACATGGATCGATGTACAGAAACAGGCGATGAATATTAAAGCTTGGGGCTCTACCCATGTGTCTTTTACAGATCCTGATATCTGTCAGTTAAAATATTTGGCCCTTTCATTCAGTACTTAGTAGAAGCCCCTTTGGCAAGCGTGTATTCTTGGATATGTCTCGAGAAGTTTTGTACATCCTTGGACATTTTGTCTCATAATTCATTGGAGATCTTAAGCTCACAAGCGATTGTCAACCATCCTCTTCAGATTTCTTAACAACTGTTTAACAAGGTTCATCTCCAGATATATGCTCCAAAGTCACTTCAATCCCACTCCGGCCTTTAATCATTGTCATGTCTTAAATTGCCTGGACTTCTTAAAAGAGGTCTTCCTGTCCCTGCCACTGAGAAGCACCCATAGCATGACTTCACAAAACCTAATGGCTTATAGCATCCATACAGTGAAGCGTGGTGGAAGTGATGATTCTGACCCGAAGGAGATCACGGTCCTTAACATTTAACCAAAAAATAAATTAAAAAAAAAAAAAAAAAAAATCAACTGTCTATACTTCTTATAAAAAGCCTGACCGAGGTGCAGCAGAAACAATGAATGAATGAATTTATTTATTTATTGTGATTAAAAGTTTTCACCTTAACATCCCAGCACACTTAAACCATTTCACACAAAATTATCTTCTGGCTGGATCATTTGATTTCCTTCCTTTTATGTAGTTCACAATTATGGATCTTTGTTCTTTTTTGTCAGTGTGAAGCGCTCATTAATAATATATTAATATCAGTGACGAACAATCATGCAGATTTTGGTACCTGTTTCACTCGTTACTTTCTCTCTGCTCGGGAATGATCTGTCCCATAGACAATGTGCACTCAGATGGGACAGAAGTGACCAGAGTACAAAACTTTTCATTGCATTAAGTTACAGAAACTTGAGCAGATGTGCCCTTGCTTGTTTCTCCTATAAAAAATGAACATTAAAAAAATTGTTTAATTATCTAAAATT
Source organism: Microcambeva bendego (assembly GCA_034509265.1). Taxonomy (NCBI): domain Eukaryota; kingdom Metazoa; phylum Chordata; class Actinopteri; order Siluriformes; family Trichomycteridae; genus Microcambeva; species Microcambeva bendego. The sequence goes on along the minus strand of JAYDZG010000001.1, from coordinate 22,889,471 downwards.
TGATATATTTCTTCATTATTTGTCCTTTTTCTACTCGCGCCGATAATGTTGTGCATGTTCTCTCTGTAACTTTTAGGAGGGTGATTCGGAGATCATTTTCTATGTGATACACAGGTCTCATGATGATCGATTACCTTTACTGATGTTAAATGAAATGGGTGAATAATGACAAGAACTGAAAATATAGGATACAAATATTTATTATGGCTCTTAGAGGAACTGCTCAGTTCACGAACAACCATTGCTACTCCAAACAGTGTGCTCTCTGGTATTCGGTATCCTTATATTCGGCAAGTGTAAGAAAAGTTTTTATGTTATTAATATTACTTTAGTCCTGTAGATTTTACCAGTATTGTCTGTTTAAACTTATCTGTTGGTCAGTGAAAAGTTTACGTGTTTACAGATTCCAGTCCATTAATAACACCATTATTATACTCATTATAAAGTTTCATTAAAACATATTGTCAGTCTTTAAATCTTTTTTTTTAATCTGTAATGGCTCCATTCACATTCGCTACAATATTTCCAAACAGCTGTCATTGCTCATTCACCAAACTGCTCAACCTGACATTGCTGTACAGTGATATCGGTGTCTGGTTTAAAGTCATTTTTATGAGTACATGAGGACAATATCGGACCAGGTACTGGTATCGGTGCATCCTTTACTGGTACGTTTTTCATTTCAAGACCAAGGCCCTGCAATGCATTAACAGCGGGCCCTCCCAGACCGGTGTTTGCCTTTTACATCAGATCTAATTAATTTAAACTGTAACGGGTGGACACCAGCCGACTTCTTCAAATAATTAAAGCCAACAGGTGCAACTGACTACCATCAAAAAGTCTGAATACCTGAGATTATTAATTCCTTAAAAATGTCAAGATGTCAGAAGACATTCTAAATCCTCTGTACACCAAGTTATCAAGAATTTGACATTGTAAGTGCTCAGTGGTGTTCTCAGCTTATCTTGTGGACCAGTAAATCCTGACTGTGGCTCTCTGTGTAGAAAGCTGATCGGCATATAAACTCAAAGTGTGTGTGTGTGGGTGGGAGGGGGGATACATTCGATTACTGAACACGTGTCCGATGGGTTATGGGGCAGCCTCACTCTCCTACATCGGAACGGGAGTTGACTCAAGTAGAGAGGAATCATAATGCAATCGAGTACAAATTCTGAAAAATGCAAAAGCGTAGTTAACAAAAGAATGAGGTTTTAAAACAACTTTATTTAAAGAATGCTACTCTGACAAGGCTTTTTTATGCTTCACAATATTCATTTATTGGTTGCCAGAGCCAAAAGCTAGAACTATGTGAAGTTTATTGGTTCTTAATGGAGATTTCAAATATAATGTCAGACCAGCCATAAAAAAGAAATTTGATTCGATAACATTCGATTCTGAACTGAATCTCCTATGGATAGAGAAATCAATACACACGCTTATTCAACTTGCTTTAGCGAAGCACTGGCTTGCGCAGTTATTAGCATCACCACAGCTGGACAGTTTCGCAAAGTTAAAGCTACATTTGGATGCATTTTTAAACTAGAAGTAAAGAAGGGTTTTGTTGAAAGGTTAATAGTTTTGGCAGAACAGGATGCAACATCACACACATTAATGAAAAAACACTCTACAAAGTGCACTTTGCGAATGTAAATTATAAAAACGCAGTCACTACACAACAGAACAAGTTTAGTCTCGTACATACTAGCTATGCTTAATTTAATGTATGAAAATATATACTGTACAGTATACAGGTGTGAAAAGAAATTAATAGATGGGTGCTACAGTATTTACAACTAAACACGATTTACAATGAATGACAATACTAAACAACAAAGTGCCCAAAGATGAGTAACCTACTTATTTACCAAAGGCAGTAGTTAAACTCTGTAGTTTTTAAAGCCCTAGCTAGAATTTCTGGGGTTTACTGTAGATCACTTAAAAGGCAATTGTGGATGGATCTAGAATTATACATTCACTCATGGGACCTTAAAACATCAAGTGAACCTTTGTGTGAAAGGCTTTAGTCATACTACAACTGTAAATATTTACAGTTCTACTATGAACTTTCATAGTAATTTGGCCACTTCATGGTTATTTTGTAAAATAATTTCCATAATTTACAGTGAGCAATTTCTGTATGTCCCCTTGCTACAACATGCTTTACTATGTACAGTTTGAAGTTCTTCAACCTGCAAGTCAAGGCCGAGACAGATGTAACGGTGCACATTACAGATGACTGATCTCTCTCAAACGCACAACGTACACATAAGGTCAGCCCACAATCACCTCTGTCCTAGACTACCTCGCCATCTGATCTATTATCAATTTTACCTTGCCTTAACTAGCTGCTAAATCCAGAGAGACAGGACCACTCCTCCTCAAAACGGCTTTTAGATTCGAAATTGGACACCAGCAAATAAATGCTGCTTTATTCCACCATATAACTAACGTGTGAGCAAGTCCTGCACCTGTGACAACCTAGTAAAAGCAGGAGAAACCATAATTCCTGAAACATTGTGTACTTGGTTGAGCGACAAACTGGAGAGAAATCTTTTATCGAAAAGCACAGGCCAAAAAAATTAACTCAAATCAAACCAGAGGTGTTTTCACTCAAAGCCAAAAAAACAGAGCTGAAACATGGGATGAGGTTCAACAATTCTTTCAGAGAAGGGGAGATTCCGTTATCAGAGATTTTCCCAATGACCAGTGAACATGAGAACGAATAAGAGCAGACATACTACCCCCTACTGGAGTAAGTGTGTGGACACAACCTGGGATAGTTTCTGCTGAGGAATGAAAATGATTCAATTATCTCCACTGCACTGGAGATCATTTTCCTTCCTATTTTTAACACTGTGTGGATTTTTAACATATGCTTTCATGGAGCAGCAAGATTAAACAAACAAAATCTTCGACAAGAAAGTTTAAGAGTGTAAGCAGAATTAATGTTCAATTTGTTCCAAGTGCATTCACATGGGTAATACCAAAGACATTTGGGTAATATCAGGTTTTCAACAAAGCGGACTAATTGGATATGTATCGACAGAGAATGTGGCTATAGCGCAAGATCTAATGCACTACAGAGCACTGAGCGGTGTGTGCAAATCATTAAAATTAGCATTTTCTAATAAAGATGTTCAAGTAGGACATACAAGTTATGTTCCTAAATAACTCGAACATTACACAATCAGTGTGCCGTATAAGCAAAATGCTTCCAACAAATTGTGATATTCCAAAAAAGCTAAATGCTAAACGCTAAGTCCAAAGACTAGATGTAGTCTAGAGTTGATGTTTGAATCATTTAACACACAACCTGGCTTACTAATATTCCAGACTTGAACCCAATTAGCATCTGTGGGACCATCTCAGTCGCTTTGGTACAAATTGTAAAACATCTTTGGGATTGTGAAAAGCTGTGACTTGCTGCTAACGCTTGTGCCACCCCGTCCTGTTGTTTTGAATGGCACAATGCTAATGCTAATGAAAGGTGATACAATCTCAATAGCACATTCCCTAGATAGTGTGTTCAAATAATTAAGCAATGGAGTAGGTTATCGTGAATAACATCACTGTGATAACACGAACACAAATACAAAACAACTAGCTGTTTCGGTGCATAGATTTACAGTTGGTGGCAACGCATCAGTCGGTATTTAGCGTCACTCATTAAGAGGATTAATACAGTTGGTGTGAAAAATATGTGCTGATATTTTTGGAATACTTCTCAACCAATCATATTGCAAGGTCGGAACTACCTGTTGAATAACCTGACTTATAAGGACATGACTTAATAGACCGCTCACTAGTAAGAGAGCTGCCTAGTTAAACAGCGAGAGAGCAAGGCCGCTCCATACATTTTTGAACTTCTTTTTATTTAGGTATGGCTTACAGATTATTTATTGATGTTTGAAGAAACTTACATTACAAGATGTGCTTAGTTACAACATTTCTTCATTGTGTGCAGCTAATGTTTCTAAGACATGTAGTTATTTATTTTTTTGGGTTACAATAAACACTAATTCTTTGGCATTATATTGTGTCATGGTTATCATATATAATCTAGCCATTCTTTTAGGCATATCAAGATGAGGGTTTTTTTTGGTCATATCGCCCAACCATGGTTGAACTGTGGGATGCACTGCAGCCAGCATGGCTAAAGATATAAGTCAGAACATACCAGGACCTAACTGATTACTCACAGACACTGTAGGTGCTGTTCGTGCTGCACATAGTGGTTACTCAGAAGCTGGTGGTCATAATTCTAGCAGGGAGGCATGATCTATTACACTAGCCTAACACCATCAGTGTGCTAGCCACACACACTTGCATCTACACTGACATGACTGACCATGTCTGAGGGCTGGTTGCTCATCGACAGACTAGCACCCTGTTCATAGTATTTCCATGTAAAACAAGGCTAGCTGTGACGCTGACTTAATAAAAAAAAAGATATATGTTTCCAGCTTTGTGGCCAGGGTTAGAAGATGGGCAATCTGTTCCAGCTTGCCTCTGCCTCCCAAGTACAGAAGTAAAGTCCATAAAGACATGCTTAGACCGGTTTGATGTGGAGCAACTCCAGTGAGACCTGACCTCATCCTCACTGATCACCTTTAAAGTAGGTGGGTGTGATGTGTAGTCAGCAGGTAGTGAGTGTTGCACAGCATCATGGTCTTGAAAATCTGGGTTCTGACCTCACCTACATGCCAAACCGGCCTCTCACATGCTCATATTTTTCGAAAAGTCAAAAAGAACAAGGTGGACCGGCTGTTCAAGAGTGCACCAAGGGTGCGAGTGAGCAGTGTCCAATAAGAATCTGGCACCCTGTTCACTGGGTAATATCCCTTTTGGTGAATTCAGGTTGCGCCAGATCCAGTGCAAACATGAACAGGATAAAACATTTGGTGATGATGAATGACCCATTGATTTGTTTCACCAAACAGGCTCATATCAGGTCAAACACTACATGGTGTTGAAGAAAGCCTCCCCTGCACATTTACTTACATGCGTCAAAGCAATTTAGTGTCGACAAGATGCCATGTGCATGTCAATCCTGTATCTGTCCTTCCTGTTCCTCCATTCATATCAGAAAAGTGTTGGTAAACTTAATTTAATTTCCAAAATTATAGTGTGGGCACTCCAAAGTAAAATACTAATTTCCTGGAGGAGGGAACTTAAGACACTAGCTTAAGTCACTCAACACAACAGTGTGTATTGAGAACACCAAGTATATACTGAGAACATAAAATAAATTAGCTCTTCACATGTCAGTTATCCCTGCAATAACTGTAGCAGACATCATTAAGCATCAGAATGGCGTCAATGCCATTTCAATTCAGGCACACAGATTTTAGACAAAAATATATCAGACACCCTTGAATTCACACTGTTGGTGTGTTCGAAAACCTAGTGAGTTCTCAACATAGGCTAGTTTTTGTGCTCATGAGAATTCGGCAGTTTTAAATCAAGCAGTCAGCACAGTCAAAGTTTTTTCACAAATAATTTGGAGAAATTTGTACAAGTATTTTTATTTGAAAGTTTGTGCTAGTCAGTGACAATTTAACCATTTTCAATACACCAAGAGAGATATCAGATATTTTATTGATATGTGGACAATAAGAAATCGTGGAGCAATGTTTTACACTTTGGTTACATTCATGACATACACACAGTGTTTGATATAAATTCCAATTCACTGTGAGAGGAAACCGGAGAACACTGGGTAAACCCTTGCAGAGGAGAACAAGCAAACTCCACACAGAAAGGACCATCCCACCTGGGGGTCGAACCCAGGATCCTCTTGTTGTGAAGTGCGACCCCTGTAGTCACTTGTTTTCCTAGATAGATGTTCCTGTATTTGGCTGTGTTCATCCAACAGTCTTCTTACCTGTAGATCCCTGCCCAAGCTGTTGATGAGCAACCCCACAGCATGACTCTGCCAAAACTTTGTTTCACCCTACAGCTGTTTTTTATGCATCAAACCAGATAATCCTCTAGTAACCCCTAATGGGGTCAGCCGGAAGAACAACATGAGAGAATAGTTTCTTCTCATGTAGGCACAGAAGCCCAAGTTGAGTAAAAGACGTTGTGTTCTGGATCTACTCTAAAAACTATGATTCTCCAATGCCAGAAATCCGTGTTGAAGCCATGTGTACAATAAAAGCATTCTAAATAAAATTTAGCCATTACACATCTGAAAGATGAACAAAAAATCCTTACAAATCATAATTCAGGCTAGTTTAGGCTGAGAATCTTCCAAGATTTTTTTGACAGAGGAAGCTTTAGCTCTGATGAATTGCGTTTACACACAGCTTATAGGTTTGTCAGTGATGAGCTGGAAAAAATACTATGAGTATGTTTGCCTGGAGTGGGAACAGACTTGACGGCACTTGATGATAAATGTTTTGGCAAATGCATTTCAGAAGTCCATTACTAACTAACTTCTATTACCTCACCTCAACTACAACGAGTGTGTTTCATGCAATAATAATGCATGATAATAATAATAATAAGTCTAGCAACCAATTCAAATCTGCTTTGTAGCTGGTTGAGTTGGTGCCTCCTCTGAACCACATGCAGACCTTAACAAAATTGTTTTTCACCTATGCAAAAGGCACCACTCTATATGCCATGCAGGGTCCTTAAAAAGCGTTTGAAGACCTCACCCACAATTCTGTAGGTGCTAATTATGCCCGCTAGATGGTGTCCCTTTTATCAGAAATTTAAAAAAAGAACTTATCCAAGCCAAGATGACAGTATGGTAGAAAATGTTATTTATTTATTAGGATTTGAACACTTTTGGTTAGATTCATGACACACACTCTGTTATTCATTACTTAAGGTTAATGTTTTCACAAGTTTTATATCAAACACAGTCGTGGACAATTTTGTCTCTCCAGTTAACCTGGCTGCATGTTTTTGGACTGTGGGAGGAAACCGGAGCACCTGGAGTAAACCCGCGCTGACACAGCGACGATGGTAGAAAAGCAAGCAGGAAACACATAAGAGCTAATTAAGCGTTTTAATTAGGAATGGCAGCTGCTATCTTCAAAGCATTAACCACTCTGCAAATGCTTAAGGTTGTCCTGCTACTGAAAACCTTGAAGGCTTTTGCTATGGGTTTAGCTTTAAGTTGCACAAACATTCCGTTAGTAAAAACTTCAGGAACATAACGATGTGATCAGCTGATACATGTGAACTGATATAACAGATTATATTATATAAGTTGTTGAAAAAGAAAATCACATGACCTTTTTGGCCAGCGACATGTTAGTTGAGGATTACATTCATTTCTGAGAAATGCTTTATGACCATGACATCAGGGCCTTCCCATTTAGCCATGTCCAATTAAAGACAAATTATATATAAGGAATAGCCTATTAAATTAGTCATATTTCTTATTAGTTAGAAGTCTCAAAATTCAATTTTGTTTTCTCTTAGGACTGGTCTTGGGATCGATCCCCATGTGCTGCAGTATGGGTCCTTTGTAAAATATAAAAGCATAGAAAACATGATCTTCAAACGGGTCACAGTCAGTTAGAAATACTTTTAACCAACCTGGTGCCATAAACATCTTGTTTCCCCTCCCAAATTTTGAATCTAAAATTTCTCCACATCCGATTGGTGTAACGGCTAGTAGGAGCATCGGTCCAACAGTTATTCTGCATACTACTTATAATTTGTCACGTTTAAGCTCAGCCAACCTTTAAGTGACCCTAAAAACAAAACTTCTTGGTGTTAAATGCAAAAACTAACTCTAACGTGCATGACTTGATGGGAGCACACTACAGTAAACAGACAAAAAACAAAAAGAAATCTTAAGCATTAATAATTTGGGATGGACGTTAAGATGTAAGCATTGTTTGCTTGTGGACTGAACAAACACTTGAAATACAGAAAGTTCTGCTCTACTTTAAAAAAAAAAGTATTTAAAAAGTCAGCAGTCAAAAAGTCAAGGCCATCGACAATCCTGCTGCGTTTAATCTACCACAAGCCCCAGAGTAAAATTATGACAGAAAGATAAAAGGGATGTGGCATTTCACAAACTCCCCAGTGCCGTCAATGTCTTTGCACAGCTGAGGGCACGTATTAAGTTTGTGTGTCGCATGATTCCACTTGATACACCAAGTACATGCACTTGCTTCTAACAGGCTTACGTTTGCCCACAAGTCTCCTTCCATTAAACTTTGGAAAGACCCGCACCTAGGCAGTAATGTTTGGCTAAATGCTGAGTTGCTTTAGCACATTGGACTGAAGAAGAGAACTCAAACATTACCACTACATAAAAACCAAGCACTCCAATCCAGAAAATGACACTTAAGTGTAAAGTTTTGTGTCTTGGAGTTCATCCATAAACAGAATACATGGATGAGACTGGACAAAGCTTTTCCTTCGTCACCTCACTGACGATTCGCTGCTCCTCTCCCGTCTTTCATGGCAGGTTTTCAAATCCCTTGGAACATAAGTGCAGGCAGAGCAACAGAGAGCATTGTGTGCTGAAGGGTAATTATACCGTATCCCACCACATAGCAGGTGCAGCCAGACTTCTGCACCACCGGCACACTTTCAGCTCTCCAAGTCTGGTCTTGCTGCTACCGTGCTTAACTGAGGTGTGTTGTACGGCAAAAACAACCACAGGCATGACAATACCAAACATTTAAGCAGATGTCAACTGTGCAACGGTCAATCCAGGTGCCTGCTGGGATTTTCATCACAATGTGACTGAATATGCAAAATGAAATATAATGTGGACTCAACAGGTAAAGCTCATTGTATGTTCACTTCCTGTTTCCCCAATGAAGTTAGCCAGGCTGCTTCGCATACAATCTAGGCTTTACCAATTTCCTGTCTTCCCACTTAAAATATCAAATGTGTGAACACACCAAGAATCAGCTTCTGCATGGCAGAATTAAAGTTGCAAAATCATTCCTAACCAGACAATGATTAAAGGTGCTCACATTACAAGAGCACCATGTTTTATGAGCAAATTTTAAGGTTACAGTAGCCATGCCAAAATCACATAGGGCAGGCACTAGAGAATATAAACAATAGTAACTGAAATAAATGAGGGAAAAGAATTCTAGACAGAGTAATTACATGGGATAGAAAGCGTTTCAAATGCTAAATTAGACTGCACATCAAAAAATATTCTGAAACGTCCAAAGGCAGTGACTACTTGTGTTTATATGGTCAGTCAGCAATGGTGTTTCCAACAAATGCCCACACATCTGGCAGAGTGTCACCGCAGCCAAAACCACATTGTGTTCAAACGATGATACATAACAAAAAACAGGTGATCCTGAGCTTAATTAATGGGGATCCTTATCATAATCGAATCATAAAGGGTTTAAAAGATGGTGAAGGGACATGGCAAACACACGCTGATGGTGTTTATCGGAAAGTATGTGAGATACCAATACTTCACCTCAACAGATCTGATGCGTAACCAGTCTACAGAATGGAGACTATTAGGTGTTTATTTATTAGGATTTAAAGATCATGTTCTGGACACTTACATTCATGAGAACAAACGTTACACAAAATTCATCAGTTCCAGTTTATTGTCAAATGCAGTCATGGATGATTTCACATCTCTAATTCAGCAAGCAATGTCTTTGTATTGTGGGATGAAACCGGAGCTCAGGGAGAACATGCAAACTTCAGAGAGAGGACACATTCCACCAGGGAATCAAACCTAGGTACCACCCTAAACCTAAACCCACCAGGCCAATCGTACCACCCACACTTACCGGTGAATGGAATACAAATCCTTTATGCTGACGTGAACATGTGCCAGCAGAAAAAGTCAAACTTCTCTTCAATGTGCTGGTACTAAATCATTTTGCGAGAAGCACCAGAAGCCAAAGATAAACAGTAATAAATAAAGTCTGGCAAGACATGATTTGCATTCTGTCCACAGTAAAGACTTACAGAAATACAGCTGAACATTTGAAGACGATTGTTTCAAATGCTACATGCCAGCAAGACCTTATTGTTGACACTTTAAAATCGATCAACCAGGACCTGCACCAGAGTTTAGTGAGTGTTGATCCTGAAATCCTTAATAAAGAAAAAAGTGTAAGTGGTAACTTCTGCTCATGTAGATTATTTGTGCTGTGTCAGTTATTCCACTGGTAGAGAATCATTCAGATCAGAACTGGTCTATTGTTTCAGGCTAAAGTCAACTACAACAGTGACATTCTATATGGGACTGGGGCATCCCTCGGGAAAACTACAATCAGGCTCTGTCTACATGTCCCTGCAGCCAAGCTTAATACAATAAAATGCCCATTAACTTAAAAAAGCTTGGAAAACACAACCTCTAGGATTGCCTGTCGTTTGCCCAGTAAAATAAGCCACCATTGAACAGGTGATCATTTAACAGTAACACCAAAGTAAACAGCCAACAATACCAGATACAACAACAATCACTTTTCCTTAGCACAGTAATCCATGGTACACAATTTTATAATATCTTTGATCTCATTGTTAGTGGTTGCACTGAACTTATGTGATTACCTGTGACTGGATCAAGAGCAGCTTATATTTGATGGGAGCCTTATAAAACTAAAGCCATTTATGGACTTCTTAACTATGAACCAAAAAACTAATAAACAAAGCACCAAGGAACTACAAACATTCACAATTCACAATTGTTCCCTGGTTAAGAGTCATTCGTAGAAAATGTCTCAACATTTTGTATGGTACACGTGATACTACTTGGACAACGACAGTGCCATGAAAAAGCTACAAAACATGCTAACTGGTCGTTTACAGTCACTGCTCACGGCTTGTGATCAGAAGGTTGCCAGTTCCGATTCCCAGAGCCAACATTTCACACCTGAAGTGCCATTGAGCATGGCACCAAACCTCTAACTTCCCACTGCACCGTAGTGTTCACAAGTGTGGTTCACTACATGGATTGGGTTAAAATGCAGAGGACAAATTTCACTGCACAGTGATGAAAAGAGTATTCTTTTTTTTTTTTTAAGTCCTGTAGACCTTCAGCAAAGTTTGCAATCAAAAGTACCACAGCACTTCAGGTACAGTACAGACAGTCTTGAATTTGAAATATTTAATCTGTCCCTTAGATGAAAAACACACTAGCAAAGTTCTGAATTGTTAGCCAATAAACATTCAACAGTCAATCAAGTAGCAGTGCACAAGATCTAAACATGATAGGATTGTGCATTTCACAAGGTATTGTGTCAAGCTAACAAGATAGTATCATATGTTCAGTTGACATCTCGCACACCCACATGACAAAACACAAACCAGCATTTTAAACAGGATATTGATATTATTCAATGGGGTCTCTATAGCTCAGCTCATTATTCAATGGGGTCTCTATAGACCACTGATACTCATCTTGTAAAAATTACTGTACTCTGTGCTTAAAATGCTAGGTCTCAAAGACTACAGACAAACTGACTGCAATGCATCCGAGAACTGTAGTGACAAGCACTCGAACTAACAGAAACCATAGAAACACTAAACTGATATCACAGTCAGTACCTCTCTTTACAAGCATAAACAGTGTGAACAGGCTGGCTGATGAGACTGAAAAAGCAGATGAGCTACATAAAAAGAAAACTTCATTGCTGCTGCTCTGGACAGTTCCTCTGCACCAACTCCACTGCATTCCATGTGTTCTTTCAAGTTGTTTTTGTCTAAACAAACTAAAATTGAGTTTTCAGTGGATGTTTTAAAGGAGTGATGGTAACATTTAAACATAAAACTATAGCAGTAATGTTTTTGATTGTTGTTAATGTTTAACCCACTCCTCAAGACCTATATGAAGAAAAATGACTATTTTCGTACACATAGTACCAACTGTCATTTCAGTAAGCCCTAGTCTGTTGTCTACGGACAATAAATATATTAAAATATCAGTGCGTTCACATACTGAGTGAGCTAGTATCGAGATTTGTGTTTTGACTTGTGTGACTGCCAAAAATTCTGCCACATATTTAATTTTTAAGGATCATACTCTATTGACGGGCATCCTGGTAGCACTGTTAACTTGCAGGAAGAATGTCATAGGTTTAATTCCTAGGTGGGGTGGAGTTTGCATGTTCTCCCAGTGTCTGCATGGGTTGACTCCGGG
>JAYDZG010000001.1:22835445-22851911 GCA_034509265.1 Microcambeva bendego | reverse complement strand
TGTGTGTACTTAGTGTTCTCCAACTGTCTTTCTGTCCAGTAGAATGAGTGAATGGCTCACAGTTTCGATTCACAGCATTGCAGTTGCAGCTGTTTTAACAAAGAGTAGAGGTGGGAGTTAAGGCTTAGAAACTGTAGTATTTCAGTTACTTGAGAGCTCACTTCAAAGTGCACTTGCAAAAGTGTAGTCTCCTCTAATTAATCAGTGTGGTGAAATGTCCCTGGCTTTTGTTGAAGCTTCATTTTCATCCATGCTGATGTTAATAAAGCAGTTTTGGTAAAGATAAAAGATAAAAGTCTTAATAAATGGACTCGTCATGTTGGTTTTCTTTTCATGTTCATAATTGATGTTCTTAATAATGTAGTGTTAAAGCGCAGGAACTATAGCTATGATAAAACCATAAAAATACCCCATTAGTGGTTTCTGCGAACTATTATTAGTTAGGTTCTGGAAACCCTGAACCATTTGAATTTGGTTAACTGTAATGCCGAATATCAATACAAGCAACTGAAGTGGCTTCAAAGTGGATCTCAAGCCACAAAAGTGTAGGCCGATTTTGACCAAATACTTTCCCAGTACTGTATAGCTTTGGATAAAAGCTTCTGTCAAATGATGAAAATGTAACTGTAAGTAACTTAATTTAAAAACAGAACCCAGTAGTATATCTCTCATTTTCATGAAGGGTTTGAATGTTTTCACTCGGAGGGAACAAAACCCCACACTCCAAAATCATTAAATGCCAAGAGTGACATGACAATACTAGAGCTACTGGGTAACAAAAACAAAATCTAAAGCTTTTATGATTGGGTGGGTCATTGTCTTTTTATAAAAAGCTGAGCTCATTTTACTTGCTTGTATTTCACATGGTTGTGGGTAAAGAAATATATCGTATTACATCAGTCATTGGGAAGTTCATAAAGAAGCACACACAAAAAGTCTCAGGCCACAAAACCAAAAGCTTCCCAAAGAGCTCATGTATCAATTGTTCACATATGCAAAACTAGCTTAGCAACCATTTGACAAACAACAAGTGATAAGTAACCAACTTTATAAAATTAATCAAACATCACAGCCTGAAGGAATTAAAGACATAATTAAAAAGAGAAAATTAAAGTCAAAATCCTAGGTACATATGTTTTTGGAGTTAAGTCAAATGATTGGCCAGGTCATGTAACCATCACACATATTTAGAAAGCAGTTATTTTGCCTTTACATTTGAGATAGCTGTCTTGTTGGAATGTCCAGATGTTTTTCTAGTTTGCTTCAAATGGTGTTTAATGCCCTTACTGACTGAAAATAAGCAGCCCAATAATATCCTATTCACTGTGATTATGTGTTTATTAAAATAGTTTGAGATGATTGTAAATATGGTTTAATCTTTTGTGTAATATTCTGATTAGTCAGAATGAATATTTCAAAATAGATATATGATTCTACATATTTGTAATCTTTGGACTTTTTAACTTTTTAAGTGTTCTCATTACTGTCAAATGACTGACAAAGCCTAACAATGCACAAACTAGTTCAAAGAGCAAAAAGTGTCCTGGAATCCTGGTGGGAAGGCATTTCTATTATCCACCTTCCTGCCCCCTGGACACTAATTAATAGTCCCTGTGCCTTATAAACACCAATGGTTTACACATCAAAACATTTGTGATTAAACAGAGTTAGTTATGTGTTTAACTTAAGAAGAAAGGGGATTTCTATATATAAATATAGATTGCTAATTAGAAAAACACATGTGTCCGTCCACCCCTTCCCCCACCAACCTGATTTTTCTAGTCCCTATGGGGTAAAACACTAGTAAGGGGGAAGGGGCTTTCTGTGTAAATCTCAGATCGTCCCAATATGTCCCAACATCCTGATGTTGGTGGGGGAAAAACAACTACAGTAAACATGTTCTTTCTGACATGACTTTCTGTTTGTGTAATTTTTATATTGACAATTTGTGGTCTTACCTGCAGGCTAGCTTGCACAGCCATCACTGCTACCAGACGTGTGTTACTGCTTCATTCTGCAACAGAGACCAAGCAAAAGCAATTAGAGAGAGAACACACAAGGAAGTATTTTTCAGCAAGCTCACCACCATGTGTGCGTAATCTGTTCACACACTATTTACTAATGACACAGTCACCCTAGCTATTCACATCACTGGACAAAGTTTGACCATATGCACCTTATCAGCAACAGAATAAGCTTCTTTAATTTTAGTTCGGGAAGATATAACTTCTGCACTTATTATTCTGCACTTAATTACTTCCCGAACTAAAATTAACTAATTTCTTAGATAAGATATATTCTGGTTTGATTAGGGTCAGTTGCCCTATTAGTATATAAAAAAATTCTAATTTAAAAAAAGTCTGAATTTAATTTATTAATATACCATTCCATTACCACATTCCTGTTCATACCCTTACCCCAATTAAACTTCATTCGGCCAAGTGATCAACATCTGTGTCTAAAGTAGCAAACGTGAGGCTGTGAATTCACTTTCTTGCTCCTGCAAAAATAATTAGAAAATAATCTAATCATATGTGATCATATGTGTATGCTTACTGTAGTCATCAAACACAGACTACTAAAACATGCCTGCAAAGGTGTGCTGGCCGACTGGCTAATTTAGGTCTTGTTCATGCAGCAGGGGATGGCATTAGAGAACAGAAAATGATAAAATTTAGAACAAAATGCAGATAAAGCAGAATCAAATAAATAAACCTCAGAGTGTGGCAACATAGTTCCAGAGATCCTTATGGGGTTTCTTCTACCTATCTGCCAAACTAGCCATCCTGCCTATTAATGTAACAATGCACAACAAAACTAAATCAGTGCACATAAGCCATGATTTGAATCAGTTATTGTTGTCTTGATAAATCAAAATTTACTCCAAAGAAAACTTCTATTTCATTTTGTTATATAAAGAAAAAACTTATCATGAACCAAGGTACATCCCTAATCCTGACACACTGCAACCGTGACTGCAATGAAAAAGTGAATGAATTAACTAAATCAGTGCTTTAAATACAAATGAATGCTCCTCAGCTATCCTCTTACTGGTGACTTTTAGAGAACCATCAAACATTCATGACTGTCATGGGTTAACCTTGCCACATTGTGTACCAAGACCACCATTTTTAACTTGCGACCTTATAACTTTAGTATAAATATAGAATTAAGAGTCAAACACTTTAGAATACATGTCCATACGAGAGAAAAGCAACTAAGCAGAATGTGCTTGCAGATAGAGACTGACCTGTCAAAATCAGCACAGCTGATGAAACAAAGCAGAACACACATGTGCATGGAGATACATAGACCCTAGCAGGAGGTAGTTGTGGAACAGTCAGCTGTGATGTTACACCTGCCATGACTAAGCATTTTAGTAGACATCTGCATCCTAAAGCATTCATATTTATTTTACAGCTGATGATCAAACTACTAAAACAGAACACAGGCTCACCTGCATGTTAAAAACAATATATTCCTATGCCTATCCAGAGAGAGAGAAGGGAGGACACACCAGCTCCCAGTACTACTGTCCAAAGAGAGCAGAGCAGATAACATTCAAAAATCAGTTCACCTCCCCATCAAAAAGCACAGAGCATTTCAGCCGGAGATGGAGAGGACTGTGATGTAAATAGAAGGAATGAGGGAAGTGGAGGAGGAGGAGCGAGAATCAAAACCGACAAATGAAGTGACTTGACTGAGGCACAGACCCCATTGATGCTGGCTAGGCATTTACAATGGTGCTATTGTTACGCCCCCTTCATCACACGAGCACACATGCACATACTCAGATGCACTTGAGCGAAAGGAGAAGGGTTTTCCTCCTGGCACAAAGGAACATTGAAGTTCTGGGTGTATATGTGTTAAAAAGAAAACTAGGGACTTTTAAAAGTAGTGAGTTAAAATGTATAAAAGAAAAACAATGTCTGGTTGAGAACGTCTTGCCCACTCAGTGTCAAGCAGCTAAGGAATTGCGGGGTAACATGAGGCAAGAGGCGAAGAAAACAAAATGTGTTTTATATCCCAGCTGAGAGGCGGCCTTATAATCCAAAGGCCAGGCCATGACCCAGTGTCGGAGATGTGGAGACATTCTACTGAGAGCTTCAAAACATTCCTCTCATTCACAAGCAACGGTTAACTTGTGTACAGTACCAATGCCAAGTGCCAGCCTGGAGCGACATCTCAGAAAATGGAAAGTCTCAGTAACAGTCACTAGCTTCAGGGGTAACCACCACTGAGATATCAGAATGAATGGAAAATTCATATTTTGCAGAAACGCATGTGATTTGTGTTTTTAAAAAATGGATCAAAAGGATTCTGATTTGTGGTTAATGTGGTGTTCAGTAAAGTATTGGGTCAGAATACCATGATACTAAGAATAATGAAGCTCATTTTAAACACAGACCAACAAGCAGTCAGTGATTCGGGCAACAAGAGGTAAAATGCCACAGGTAGTGACTTTTGAAAGTAAGGTAATCTTCTTAATTAAATAAAACTATTTTCAGCTTAGCCAACTACCTGGTCTTCTTGGAGTTAGATAGAACTGCAGACCTAGCACCCACTGGTAAATTTATTGGACAACCAAATAGATCTGTGGGTGCTTCCACAAGCCTAGAATTAAGAAGATTAGTGATGGACACATGAATCAAGCCATGGGGTTATTCTCAAGAAATTTAAAGATACATTTAAAACCAAAGTAGACACAACACCACCAATGGGCAATACACTAAAAATCCAAAAGCAAAACGATACCGGCAAGCCTGCTATAAATACTAAAAATGATTATTTTTCTGTGGTCTTTGTTTGACCCAGAGTTGTATACATGTGTATGAATTTGAAATAGTATGAATGTGTGACCACTTTTACTGATGCTAGCATCATTGGCTCTAGCAGGCAAAAAGTGAGGTCTGCATGAGGCAATTTCCAGATTCAAGTCATTAATTAAGTGAAGAGACACTAGAACAAGAATATACATTGATTGAGATGGGGATAAAACAGGGCACAGCCATATGCTCCTCACGCAGGTCATCAAGCTCAGACTCAATAATCGCCTAAGAGGATCAGTGCCGTTTACGTCAGCCGCAAATGTGAGCCCACATGAGCTTTGTGTGTGTTACTTGTCTCAGCATGTGCGCCAATGATCCGGACATGGGTCCAAAACTGCACAATCAGATAGCTCTTTTCAGGCTGTTTTTTATAGATGGACCATTGTGTAGGTGCTTACATAATTAACCTGTCAGTTACTTTAATTAGAGCCCCTGAAAAGACCTGCATAATTACTAGACATGAGACTAGAGATGTTGACTGGTGTCCCTCAGCAATCTCCCCACCCCCAATTTCCTGAAGGAAACCCCCTCATAGTCCAGCATGACAGGGGGCCAGCTGCCTGGTGAGGAACTCAATTCCAATAATAATAATAATCCAAAGCAAACAGCTGAGCTGCTTGGAGCATCATTTACTCAGATCAAGTAAGCATCCATTTTTTGAGGAAAAAGATTTACTTTTGTTGTCAGTTCACAGAGACCTGTCAAACAAATCCCTCCCTAATGAAGTTCAATGGGCATACACTATATAAGATTGTGCAATGTAAACATTACCAGACAGAGAAAAACCAAGGCTTTTTAGATCTGCATCAAGTAAGCAGATCAATGAAATTTAACAATGAGGACAGGGGGTAAGGGGGTCAAAAAGATCAGGTTTACAACAGTGTATGCTCTTTCAGCTACTACCTTTACCCAGGGTAATACCACAGAGAGAACCTGAGAAGAGCATCGTTGAAAATCAGGAAGCCAGTAATCATCTGGGGTGAAACAGACATGGTTGCTAAAAAGCAAACAGAAACGGCTGTCTTGGCAAAGCTATGAGAAACAAAATGTGTTTCGTACTATAGATCCGCAATCCCAGGAAATATAGAGGGTAAACCAGTCTATTGTGTGTACCCCTCTCTCCTATTAGTATGCTGGTGTCATTAATAAACAAGCAGTAATCCAAGAATCATACAGATCGACACGGCGCCATGTAGAAGGCATCACATACAGCTGAAGGAGGGCTGAAAGAACACTAGGTCTGTTTGTTAATTTACAATAGGTTGGCCATGGTGTACACATTTGTAATGTGATAATCTGACTAATTGCAGTCCGACTAAATTTACAATGCTTAATTCTAGGGACCCCTGTTTTTCAAAAATGTAACAGATTTCACAGACCTTTAAGTGCCATGCTTCAAGGCAGGCATGAAATCACACAGATACCTTGAATGATAGAGTAAATTGAAACTGTGAGGAAACACATCTCTCTCAAAGTTTACAGAATTGGGAATTGGAATCCAAATGCAGTGGCCCAAGTAATGTTTTAGCTGCTTTAAGCTAACATCTTTGACATTTGGCAGGCACGTAAAAATTTACAGCTGGCAAATGTAAGTAACCAGCAAATAGTGTGACAGCTAATTGTAATGCAGCATATTTAGGATTTTTTACAGAATGTATTAAAATGTCCATCTTGAAAGAAAAATGGTCATCTGTGAGACATGGTCATGCAGAGGTGGCACACTGCTGTGTCACTGGTCTGGTGTGGCACTAAACTGGCTGTGCTTACCTTCTTGCTGCTTGATTGTTGTTACAGCAAGAACCCATGGAAGGGTTTACAAGCTTTTTGTTCTTCTCAGGAAGTATTTTTTGTTTATTAAAGATTAAGATTCCCATTTAATCTGACACTAACTTGGTGTATATCAAATCTTAAATATAATGACAAAGGAAACTGTCTGTACCGTAGTAATGAAATGTTATCAATGGCAACATATAGCTTGTATAAAGATTAAGTATAAAGTTCAAGATTTTGTAAGTCAAAATTCCACCAATTTTCATTCTTGTAGCACTGCAGGTTCCCCTGGAAAGCTTAAAGAAGTCTGACAGAACATCTGCAAGGAATCCCTACAACTTAAAATTTATTAAGGGCCAACATCAACATTTAGTCAGCAACTTGCAAACAGAAAAATAACTTGAACATTAAACAAAGCTTATTTAAATACCAGCCCAAATGAAATAGCAGTTGAACTAATAATCAAAAGATTGCCGGTTCAAGCCCCACCATGGCCAGGTTACCACTATTGGGTCCTTATGCAAGGCCCTTAATCCTCAATTTCTTAGATTAAATACTGTCACAGCTATAAATCTATAAAAGTGTCTCCTAGATGCTGAGCTTGTACATCGAAACAGGGAAACATCTGCACTGCTTTCGTCCTGTGGGAAAGGAAACAGGGGCCAGACAACTTTGACCTTTGTTTACATGTAGTCATGAAGTATTAAGCACATACCAGGGGTGAAACATTTGCTTTGTTTTTGAATGATCATGGCATTTTACACTGTTCAATAAACGTCCTGTTTCTGATGCTCTTACTGAAAGAAACACTGGTAATTCATTCAGCCCAGTAATAAGCAGTTTATGCTTATTTTCTTTAGAAATTTGGCACACAGCATTCTTGAACTTAGTTATTACAACAATTTATTCTTGTTGCTTGTACAGGAAAATAAATTCCATAAAAGCATATTAACTTAGTAAAAGCTGGCAAGCCAGATCTTTTCGGTTAAACCAGTGCTGGCTGGAAGCCATTAAAATCTTGAAATGAATGAACTTTGGAGCTCGATACAATGCAGAGTTTCGAAAAGACCGTAAAACTTTCCTATGTTTACAAACCCTTCCCACGCAGGACGTCATGGTTTGATGCATTGGTAATATTTGACCGTGTAGTACAAGTATGTCTGGGTTAAAAAGGCTGCTGTGAAAGTGGAGATCGAGCAGGAGTTCGGGCGGACACGGAGCAAGAAACGGAAAACAGAAGAACATTCCAGCACAACTCACCAAAGTTCAGTCCGATCACTCGGTAGATGGAATGTCAATACTCCGAAAGGATGTTCAGGATACTCCCTCAAAACACCTCTGATTCAAAGTCACTAACACACACATGATCACTCTCATTCGCACACACACCAGCTCCGCATCACCTGAAACCGTTTCTGGCTCAGCGTTCCTGGAATGTTCAGTCGAGTAGACGGAGATGTTCGAAACGACCAATCAGAGCGCAGGATAGGAGAGGGGCGGGAAATGCTCCACCAGTGCAGGTAGGCAAGATCTACTGTTTCACCCAAGGTTCATCGAGCCTTGAATATTGCCACAGTTATTAAATTTACATGTTAAATAAAAGTGGATATGTGTGAATAATATAAATAGTATAAATCCATGTAGCCCCATCGACAAAAATGACTACATAAAACAAACATTTGTTAAACATTGTTGTCCTTGCTCTATTGATTTTTACTACCTTTACACAAATAAAAACTCTTCATTAGAGATACGGTGATTAAAACATAATGATGTTTAATTATTATATAGATATTTTGCATCTGCTTTAAATGCATTTTCACCCCACTAATCACTAGTTCAGGTGCCTTGACCATAAAGCAGCTACACAGCAGCAATGAAATCCAAGTCAACCATAGTTTGAATCACAGGTATTTAGACACAACCCCCAAACCACATTCCCCCAACCCCTTAAAATATAAATAAAATGAGTTAACAACAAGACGTTTGGGGTTGGGGTTATTTAGGATTTGACTGAATGAACCAGAGGTACATAGAACACTTTACTTACTTACTGTTGCACACTGTACTTAGTGTTTAACACAATGGTAGTACCAATGGCAACAAACAATTGTGGAATAATGTCAAAACTGGTTTTGCAATAGCCAAATTGAATTTAAATCGGAGCTAAAATTACTTTTACTTCAATAATTTGCTTTAATTGTGCTTTTGGTAGTTATAAATTTTCCATTTACTAACTATTTTTCCAGGCCACCCAAAGAGGATGGGTCCTTGTAGAGTTTGATTTATTCCTGGCCACTGTTACCCTTAGCTTTCTCAACAATGGTTTTGGTCTGTTACTCCTGGATTCTGTAAATTACTTTGGGGTGTTTGTAAAAAGCATGATACATTTGCATTATTTTAAAAGTAGAACAGAAAGAGCAGAAATAAATATACCATTTCATATACCATTCAAGTCATATTAAAAGCTTTGGACATCCCTGGTCCAAAGGTTTTATTGATCGTAAAATTGTTACATAGGTTAAAACAGTGTGACGAATATAAAATATCATTTTTATATGTGTACAGTGGTGCAGATAATAAATTGAATTGGCTAAGAGAATCGCTGCATATTAAGATTTAGCAGTAACACGTGCACCAAAGTTGAGGGTCTTTTTAGTTCTGGTTATAATGAGATAACCGTCTTAAGTACTCTTGATACTACAGGTGCATGAAATAATCATTCATTTCCTAAAAATACATGACAGAAGGTTATCATACAAAGTCAGTTGGTGTTAATGCATGACTTAACCGTCAATACGAGATATGGCTAAAGTAAAACCCTGTTTTTGAGAAGCACATTTAGAAAGAACTAAGAAAGAAGAATATTTGCATTTTGCCGCCCTCAAGTGAAAGTCGGTGGTATTTGAAGATAAAGCAAGACGGGTAAAACTACATAACCCAGAATGCTTCGTCTTTCGATGTCACCGATGTTAAGAAGGAAGTCTAAACTAATTCGAGCGAGCTGCAATTTCTGGTTATATTTTGCATTAAGGTAGATGTTTTACACACTTCTTACGCATTTTGGTGTATCTGTTTCAATTACACCAATAGTAAATTTGGACTTTCGGTTTGGTCTGCGCACTTTGTTTAACAGTAGAGTTAAATGTTAGGAGTTAACGTTAGCTAACAAGCTAAGCTCGTTAGTTTAGTTTTTCTGTTTTGTAAACGAGTCTTCGGTTTAAATAATAATAAAAGTGAAGACATTAAAAGTGCCAGTGATGATATACGCTGTTGTGTTATGTTTGAGCTAACAGGGAGGTATATTTGGCTTTTGGTATTTATGTAACCAAATGCTGCTATATATCATTAAAATATCACTCTCTTATATTACAGTTGTAAGTTTTCTGTAAACAAAACTGCTATGTTAAAATACCCATACATTATGAAAGTTTGGTAAACATACTGTCATGTCACTTTTTATTTCATCTTTATTTGTTTATTTTAGAATTTATAATACTTTTTTTTACCACTTTGCAGTGGAATTTAACACAATCAGTGCAGTGAAACACACATATACACACTAGTGAACACTATGGGGCAGTTAGAGGTTAGTGCCTTGCTCAAGGGCACTTAAGTGGTGACCTGTTGGCTCTGGGAATCGAACTGGCAACCTTCTGACCACCAGACCAAGGCTGCTTCCCGAGATTTTTGTTATTGCAACATTGTACCCATATACATTGACTAGTTTTACAAACAAGGTTTACATTGACCTGGCCAGAGGCAATGATGTAAGACAGAGGCCCCATGCCTCTGCTTTAGTTGAGTTTGTAGGGTTATTGTAGTAATGTACTTAATATAGTGAATTAGAATAGAACCTTTATTGTGACTATACACAGGTGCTATGAAATTTAAACTATGGTCTCTCCAGTAGAACAGTAGATGTATTGAAAAGGACATTAAAATCACAAAAATATTTAAATTTCTAAAAACAAACTAATACAATAAAAGTGAAAAAGTATTACAAGCCAATTTTGCTGGATTAATAAAAGGTTGTGGTCCCTGTAAGTATATTTTTAGAAACATTTAATGGTAGCATAATTATTCTTGAATTAATATCTACTTTAATGGTGCACATTCAAGTGAAATGCTGAGCTGGGGCATATTTAATGTTCTAAATGGAAGATCTTACGTCATGACAGGTCCAACCACAAGGAGTTTATACCGGGACAATATATGCAGGATTTTTGTCTACTGTATGGTTTGGTGTCACACTGTCACCTCAAGAAGGCCCTGGATTTAATCCCCAGGGGTAGAGTTCAGGGTCCTTTCTGTGTGGAGTTGGCATTTTCTCCCCGTGTCAGTGTGGGTTTCCTTTCACAGTCCAAAAACATGCAGCCAGATGAATTGGAGACACTGACATGTCTTAAAGGTATGTAGGTACCAAGCAACTGTGATGCATAAACTATAAACCAATTTTAAGCCCGGAAAAATAGGGAGGGTTTTGTCAATAAGGTTAGCCGGCATAAGACAATGCCAAATTAATACTGATCACGATCCATTATGGTGACCCCTAACAGCGGCAGTCAAAAGAAAGTTAGTATGCTGCGAGGTAGATCATTCAGACTTCCATTGCTCCAACATCTAGTTCCAGTGCCTATGTGGCCTTTTAATGCTTCTGTTCATTTTTTCTTTCTATTGAGAAAATCCTCAGAGTGAGCAAATAATATGGCTGTTGTGTAAAATATTTTACTTACTCTATTCAACAGAAATGAGCTGCACACTAGAGAAGGTGCTGACAGACGCCAAGTCTCTGGTGGAGCGCCTGCGGGATCATGATAATGCAGCAGAAATCCTCATCGAGCAAACAACAGTTCTGAACAAACGGGTAGAGGCAATGAAACAGGTGTGTATTGATGACATGAAAAATGTTCTCTCAGTGTCTCACAAAGTCATTGCTGTGTTCATTCAACATGGAAAAACTACATTACCACAGAGTTGATCAGGAATATTTTTACAGGCTAGTTGCCAAAATTCATTAAACATACAGGTACAAGATAAAGAAAATATGTGATGACAAAGTCTCTACAAAAAATTACAGGATTATATGGCCAGACATACATTTACACCCCTATGGTGTGTTCATAACGGGCACAATACAAGTTCCATAAAGAGATATTTGATATGTGATTTTCATCACACATCCTGCAGGTGCTTTTATCCCAAGCTACAGCAAATTGTGATGTAAAGCAATTAGAAGATAAGGCCCTTTGCTCAGGGTCTTAACCATACCGTACTCTTAATGAACTGTTAGAGTATTGTCACACTGGCCAATCAAAATCCACGTCTCATACCGTCATTCCCTTCTCTGCACATCTTAGTATCAGGAGGAGATTGAGGCGCTTAACCAGGTTGCAAGGCATCGGCCGCGATCTACTCTTGTTTTGGGCATTCAGCAGGAGAATCGGCAAATTAGGGAACTTCAGCAGGAAAACAAAGGTGTGTTTTATTTTGGATACTACACTCACATCTGTTTACTCACTATTTTGTACATATTATCCATAGGGCATAAATGATCGATAAAATGACATCACTTTTTGATCTGGAGCCATCGAGCTCACAATCCAGGTGATGTTACTGATCTGAGAGACTGACAGGGTTCTCGTGATGAATTGTTGATGTATTATTGTGACCCCTGCTGTTCAGCAGGGACACCTGTATTATTAATGGCTGATCTAGTGAGTGCATTGTGTGGCTTTTTAGGTAAAGCCATCTAAGAGACCACACCACGGGCAGGGGAAAAGATGCAATGTTTAGTTTTACAGTAAAAACAAATAATAAAAATGACTGATTACTAGATCTATGACTTTTTCAGTAATTTTCTATAATAACGTCCAACATTTTTATCATCGTTTTACACACAAGCACACATTCATCCAAGTTAAACATTGATATTAAACATGGACAAATAGATTTTTAATTTTCAAGCTTGTAGAACACGACACACGTCCAAATACTGTTTAACCGTGCAGTGCATCTTTCTCTGTCTATTCGTAGAGTTGCGATCATCATTGGAGGAGCACCAGTCAGCTCTGGAGCTGATTATGAGTAAATACAGAGAGCAGGTGTTCCGCCTCCTCATGGCCAGCAAGAAAGACGACCCGACAATCTTCTCACAGCTTAAAGAGCAGCACACTAGTGTGAGTGTCTTGCTTATTTACGTTTATTCTGCAGTGAAACAGATGATGAGTTGCGCTATAAACTCAATGTATTTGTTTCTAGGAGATGCAAGCGCACATAGACAAGATTAATGAGATGGCCACGGTGATGAAAAAGGCTATCGAGGTTGATGAAAGCAGAGTGTGCGAGGATGAGGAGAGGATCAAACAGCTGGAGGTACAAGATTTCTCTTTTTCACACACAGCCTATAAACTTCTTAAGTTTTAGGCAGGCTATGATATACATTGTAATTTTTACCATCACTCTAACCTTAATACCCCATTAAACACTGCCAGGTCACATCATGATGACCACCAGCTAATGTCTAGAGTCCAAATCTTAAGAATGCGCTTAAGGTCACTGTCGTCCTGGAAAACCGATATTGTTTTATGTCCTTGAACTTTTGCCTGGCCACAATTTGATCTCAGGGATCCACAAAAACATCCCTGGACTTCATGACCTGATGATGCAGTGTATTATGGATCCTTATACACCCAGGTTGGGTCCAGCTGAAAACTAGAAATATCTAAAGGAGAATCGAAAGCACCATAAAGTTTTACAGCGAATGTTCTATATAAATATGTGAATAATATATTAGCTTTACTTTCTGTGTAGTTTGAAAACAGAGGCCTGAGGGAGTTGTTGGGGATCAGTCGAGAGGCGTTTCTTGTGCTGAAGCGAGAAGAAAGAGATGAGGCATCCGACAGCACCTCTCTGTCTCCTCTGGTTACCAGCAGTGACCTGAGCCTGAGGAAGAACTAGAGCTCATTTTCAACGGACTCCGCGTAACACTGATTTCCAGTACATGTACGGGCAAACACCTGAATCACTATCGGTGGCTTTCAATACCTCAAGTCTGCTTTCATTGTTATGAATTTATTTGAACCTTTCGGTTCCTAGATTACAGTTGTTCTCAGCAGCTCAGTAACAGCCACATTGATGCCAGGTACTGAATCTGAAACCTGTATGAAATGTGATCATGCCTTAGAAGTGCTGTCTGTGATTGTGTCTCATGTACTGTTGCTGGTAAGGAGGAATAAAGTGAATGTACAGTTGCAGGAAAGATTTGACCTGGATTTCAGCATTATAGTTCATAAAAATGTGGTCTCATCTTCATCCAAGCTATCCAGAAAGACATTCATTACTGAAAACATTATAGAACCGCCTACACCAGCAGTGTTGTCTACTGTTGTCATTGCTACTCTGCTACATTGCATGTCTACATGTAATCAAACTGTGAATTACTTATGGCGAGAGGGAATCTGAAACAGTTGTTGTTGTAAGTTATGAGTGGGATAGGTCCTGAATATATTAAACCATTCTCTTGCTAATTAAGTCATTTTTTGAGTTGTCTATGCAGTATACAGCACCTACTAGCTTCAGGTTGTATCGGCCACTTGGCACTCGGCCTGGTTGCGAACTAAATGCAGGACATTATACAATAACTAATTCATGTTTTTCAGGGGCATATTAAGACATTTGTGTTCATGGCCATGGTCACACAGTAACCAAAAGATGACCTTAAAGCTGTTTGCCACTCACCTAGTTGGCCGTTCTCTTGCCAAATCTGAATAATATTAGCTCTGAGTTAGCAAAGCCACATCAAATTAATAGAACAATCCAATAATGACACACGTTTGTTGATCATTATTACTTGAATGGAGATCAGACCACATTATGAATAATTCTGCCAAATCCAGGTGATTCCAGACATAAGAATACATGTAACAGTTTCTCTCTTGTACAGTGTTAAAGAGGCATTTAGCATAACTAGTTTCAGAAACGGGTCTTGTGTGAGCTCTGTAGATATATTGCAGTGAAACACATGATTTGTTTTGAGCTTCAGCCTGTGCTGCTTTTCTTGCTGTATTTTTGTTTTGCTGCCTTAACACGTGGTGCTTTGAGTTGTCGAGAGGTTATCAAAGTAGATTAAAATGGCTATTACACAGTCCAAATCTTCTGATCTTGTTACATAATGATCTTTTTCTGCTTAGCAGCCAGATCCATTTGAGAGTTTTGCTAGAATCCTAATCATGATCTTGGATTAAAGCACTCTGCTCTTACGACAGGATTCTTGTAGACCGCATGATAACATTCATTAATCTCAAACCATTTTGGAACATACCAGCATCCGACTTTGGTGTCTTTGTGGGCTTTAGTGATTCCGGTGTCTCTTGGTTCCAAAGACATGCAATTAGCTAGACCCAGCCACTTCAAAATTCCAGCTGACCATTAATAGAATTGTCACATACACCGTTTTGGATTTGTGTCCATTTATTCAAAGGACACTTGTAAGGTCAAGCATTAAATATTTATTTATTTATTTATTTGTGGACATTCATGGAGTTGTAGATATCATAAAACAGGGAAGGAAACTGGGTAGCACTTTACAGAACGTTAGTAGGTGGGTAATAGTATGGTAATAAATTCATAATCTGTATTTATGCCTTTATTTATAAATAATTAGTGAGTAATTATATTGGTAACAAGTCAGTATTAAACTGGTAAAATAATAGTAACAATGTGTAATTACCTAACAATTACCTGCGTATTTTATAGTTTAAAAAAATGTTAGTATAGTGGTATTAAGTAACATACTGATAAACTAATAGTAACAAGGTGTAATTACCTAACAATTGACTGCAAAAGGTTTTAATTATATTAAAGTTATTACCCTAAAAAGTAGTTTTGCCGAAAGTCTCTAGTATCAGTGCAGTAAAATACCAATTTGCTTGTTTCTACTTTGTTTCTTTCCTGTTTATGGGCAGATTCTGTGTGAGGTCACAGGCAGTAATTACAGTGAAAGAGAGCTTAGAGCTGTAAAATGTGAATTTGGCACAGTGGCTAAGCGACTAGCACTGTCGCCTAACAGCAAGAAGGTCCTGGGTTTGATCCCCAAATGGGGCCGTTCTCCCTCTGTCTGAGTTTTCTCAGGGAGTGACAAAATATTATACTTCGAACATTTACAGCAGCAAGACTGGAAAATAAACTTTTAATAGCTATTAACACTGGAATTTGATCAAAATGCAGGTTGGATTTTTATTTAACATTTATCCTATCAATACAGAGTAAAAGGGAAAAGGAAGAAAAAGTCTGGGTGAGGTAGAACAGATAGCATAAAATAATTATTACACAATACTAACTTTATTAAATTTAAATATTACAGAATAATTTAAATGTCACCCTTACAAAAAAAAGTAGCCAGTTCTAATAACCGAACTGGGCAGAATGCTTGAGCAAGCTGTAATTGCCACTGTTAAATCTGTATAAACCTGCTTCAAATATTGCAACACACAGTGCTCAACATGGATCACATTAGAAGAAGAGATGCAGTTACAAAAGCCCTGAGAAAAGAGACCCAACTAATGCTAAAAAGTCAGTTCAAATTCCATAAGCCTGTGTCACTAGAGGTGCAGTGCAAAATAACGATGGCTGAAACAGTGTGATTAGACTCTACCATTTGTAGTCCACTAATTAATCACGGAATAGAGTTAGACCATGGGACAGAGAATGTAAAAGTGTGAAAATGTCTTCAGATGATGAGAAAAAACAGGTTCTATGTGTCAGAAACTGTTCAGTAAATAAAGAACTGAGGAACAGAATAAAATTGGTTGATTACTAGTGTACTTTTGTGCATATGGATTAAAAATTGTTGGATACTCTGCTGGC
>JAYDZG010000001.1:22749446-22760249 GCA_034509265.1 Microcambeva bendego | reverse complement strand
CTTGCCACATTCGCCCTTGGCTTGCTCAACAGGGGGTGGTGGGGGGGGGGGGTTGGTCTGGTGGTCTTAAACTCTGTAAAGCTACTTTGTGACAATATATATTGTAAAAAGGGCTATACAAATAAAATTGACTTGACATGTATTGCCCCAGTACTGTTTTGTTTTTGTTTATATTTGAAGTTACAAAGTGCAAATGATTATGAATTAGTAATTCACATCTGACTTACTAAACTAAAAATGGGGAATACAGTAATGGTGTTAAATGTGTCTGAATACCATGCTAATTGCAAAGTCTCAACATAATTAACTTGTTAGGAATGTCAGAAAATCACTAATTGCAAACTGCTAATGACAATTTCAGAGCATTATAACATTTCTGATGCCCAACCCATAAACTATTGATGACTTTCTCTCAGCAGTTGACTAAAAACATAAAATTAATGATAATTGAGTCACATTCTAGAGCTTCCTCCTTGCAAGTTTTGCAATTCAAACACAATTTAAAAAGGTACTTTTAAAAGACCAGGAACACATTCTAAATTCCAAAGTTTTGAAAGGTTAGAACATAATTGGTGCTTAGGTGGTGCAGCAAAGTAAAATGCTTGCACACCAGCACCAAGATTCTGAACTCTCAGTTTTTTTGTCTCTGGCTAATGCATACACCAGACAAAATTGGCCTCCAGTCTGCTGGTTGGAAATGCTCATTTAACTGAGAGATGGGAATGGGTAAGAATCCTGAAAGTCAGCCTCAAATACAAATCCACAATCTTTGGGTGTATAAGAATGGATCAGAAAATTTCGGAGCGAGTGTGTGTCAGTCAGGTGGTCCATGACAGGGGAATGACTATACTAATTTGGGTGAAAATGGGGTAAAGTGCAAAATATGGAACATTTGGCTTAATCTGTCATTTGATAATTGTCCTAAAACCAACATACAAATAAATTACTTTTCTGACTGGTCAAACTAGTAAAACATTTCACAACGGGAAGGATAATAAAAGGTTAATTCATGAAATGCTCTGAATATAAAAGTTCAAACATTTAAATAGTATGTACATTTCTCAAAGCAAGATTATTCAAAATTTTCATCATATACTACATAAATCTGTCTCTATATGATAAGGCTGTAAACCATTGTGAACCTTGCTCTTTCCCCAATTAAGGTACTGTGATAATTATATAGCTACATGGGCTTTGGAAAACCATTGTTATTAAACACATCTGATGGCTGCATCATGAAACTTGAACCTAAAACTCTATTACACAAAAAAGAAAGCTGAACCTACAGTGAGCCCTCTGGATCCAGACTCATCTCTTTGGAAAAAAAATGCAGAGCAAAACACTAAAAAGTTTTGTCGGTCTGGAGTCCAAATCCAATTACCAACCCACAAATGTCTTCATTATATTTAAAAAATGTTTTGTGTGATGAATGCTTACTGATGTCAGTGTGGATTTCCCTGTAGCGAGATATGTTTTTAAGAAGACCCACAGAGGCTCTCTTAACTTCTTCTTCACCATACTGTAGCATCTTCTTCACCTGAAGCAGGCCATTCTCTCTCTTCACTATGGTATACGATGTAGCTTCTGACACCTGTAATCCAAATCAAAGTAATAATATATATATATACACAGGTGTCGGTCATAAAATTAGAATATCATGAAAAAGTTGATTTATTTCAGCAAACCACAGTGAGAGTTTTCCAAGAAAGAAACCCCCCTGGAGTGGCTGGCCTTTCTAAATGATTTGACTTTCTAAATTATAAGAACAAAAAGAAAAAACAATCCAAAGATAAAAAGCAAACAACCAGAGCACCAAATTAAAATTCTAGAGTGGTCTTGTTTTAGTCCTGACTTTAATCTTATTGAGAAGCAAGAGCAGGATATTAAACAGGCACTTAATGTTTAAAAGTCCCTCTTTTAAGGTAACAATAAATTAAAACATTTCTACCAATAGTGCAACTATTAAATCTGGGAGGAAACCGCCTTTCTAGGCAAACTGGGTGTTTAAAAATGTATCACGAATTACAACAGAGGTGTCCAAACACTGGGCCACACAGAAAGAACAAAGAAATAGAGATCACAATTTTTTTTAACACATTGGTTGTTATAGTCTCCAAACTCACCCTTTGGTGGGAGAAGTATCAATTGCAGCCAAAAGCTAATTATTCCTTACATGAAACTGGTCCTTGGTGCAAACAAAAGTTGGGAACATATGCAATGCTATTGCAAACCAGGCCAATATTAATAAAACTTTACTTTGATGGTTTGTCCATATTTCAGTGTCATGCATTGTGATTCAGAGTTAAATAAACAATTACTAAAATACAGTAAAATGGTAGGCATTACTCCTCCATTTCCCGCTGTCAAGTTCTGCATGGCTCCAAGAGATGCCTCCTGCGTGAGCTGGCGACTGCTGGTTGCAAGAAGTGACAGGTACATGCGGATGGTAATGGCATTCCAAAGCCAATGCACACCATAAGGGTTACCATTTTCCTCCAACATAGGACAGCTTGACTCCACATCCTTAAAACAAACAAACACTGTTGTAAAAAGCTCATAAACACATTATCCCTTATAACAAGACTTTGTTTATTTGACTATTTAACATCATGTTTTTGAAATTGGTAACAATGCAAAAAATAGTTACTGAAGATCCATCAGTTCACAGGTTTAATGTAAAACACACTGATGGACAATTTCATTTCTCATGTCACCTGGCATGTGTCTGGACTGTAGAAGAAAACTGGAGCTTCCTGTGGAAGTTACTAACCTTGTCTGTTTCAAGTTTGTTGCCCCTCATAACCAAGCACCCAGGACTCTTAGTCTCAACCACAGCACTCTGTCTGGACTCCAGAAGTAAAGGTTTGGAGTTTGGTGGGATCTCAGACTCAAACTGATAGGTGAGGTTATGCAGGATGCACACACAGTTTTCCAATGCCTATATTGAAGAAAGCACATCACTAAATAAATTCTGATCAGATGGGAAAAATGATGGAAAACATTTCCACTCAAAATATACTATAACCTGAATTAAAACATTCAAAAGGTCTAGAGATGAACTCTGACTTAATAAGAATACCTTGTCATCAGGTTTATAATCTGCTATGGTCCCACGGACATAGAACACAAGCGAGTCAATGAGTCCATCACATTCTCGCATAGATTTACGCCCGTTTGGCCCGGCTGAACTCACGTTTCTAAAAATGAAACACATTTGAGAATCATTACTCATCAAAGCCTTTCCTGGCTGCTGCTTTAGTACCAAACCAGGATTGCAATCCCCTTTTGACATCATCTTTTAGTTTTTGCACCTCATTACTACTCCTGTATTTAAACTTTTCAGATTTGGGGGTATTATACTATATTTCTGTTTGGGGATTATATTGATAACTTTTCAAGGATTGCAAAATTCTGCTTATCCAATTAGTTTGATAATCTGAAACATTTAAGTTTGACAAATGTGTAAAAACATAAGAACATCTGTAAGATTGCAAATACTTTTTCACAACATAAAATATACTCCAGTCCTCCCAAGAAGGATGGGTCCATGGTAAGTCTGATTCCTCTTAAAGTTTCTCCCTGTTTTTAAGGGAGTTTTTACTTGCCACATTCACCCTTGGCTTGCTCTTGGCTTGGGGTTTTTGGTCTGGTGGTCTGAACTCTGTACAGCTTTTTTGAGACAATGTCAATTGTAAAAAAGCACTATATATAAAAAAACCCCAACTTAACTTCAAAAAACTAGTGAACTCTCAACAAGGACAGCATTTTATGTCATCCAATATAATCCACTGAGAAGTTTGAAATTTAATATGCCTCACAATGCTGCCTAGAACAGTATCTTAAATTAAAAAAGTATTTTGAATGTAAAAGCATCCAAAGGCAATCCCAGTGTTCAGTGCAGCACGACTTCTCTCACCCTCCCCCCAAAAAATTGCAAAATTCTGCTTAGTTTAACATGATACTCAAACACACACCTTAGGCAGCCAGTAGCATTCAGAAAAACTTCAGCATCAGCAAGCAGCTCCAGTTTGGGATCCTCACTCTCTGAGATTCCTGAGCATGGCACAAGAACATTAAGGGTGAGAGGTTGTACAGCCTCTCTACCCAGCTGCTCTTTTAGCATGTCATGAGAGGACAGGTTCCACAGCAACCCTGTGAAGAAAGAAAACTATAAATGGCTTTAAACCGTACCAGCTTTCAGAAAACCTGTGGTTTTAGCACCACCCTCAGGTGTGATTTACACTTTTCACCCCTGTTCACTAAAGTCTGTCATGATCAAAGGACTCATGTGGACAATTGCACAGATTCTCGTTAGTTTCTTCCACAAACTCAAATGCCAGGATGCTTTACAGACAGGAGGTGTAACAGGTGCCTAGGTGGTGTAAAAACAACATCATCTCCCTAAATGTATAGAAAATCAATGAAATTGTATTGGACTTCAGGAGCAGCAAGAGGGAGTGCACTACACTGACCATCAATGACAGTGCTGTTTGAAAGGGTCACCAGCACTAAGTTCCTGGGGGTGTACATTACAGATGAGCTCACCTGGTCCATAAATACAACTGCCATAACAAAAAAAAAGCCCAGCAGCAGCTTGACTTCCTAAGGAGACTGAAAAAGGCCAAATCATTACTTCCAATTAAGTCAACTTTTTAAAGAGGAACAATAGAACGGATCTTTGCCAACCGCATTACTGTTTAGTATGGCCTCTGCACAGATACAGACAGGATGACCCAGCAGAAAATACATAGGGCCTCCGAAAATATCATCAGCACCCCCCTTCCAGACATGGAGAATATTTATAATGCTCAAAACATAATGCCAGAACCCTCTCATCCGTCTCACCAACTCTTTGTGCTCCTGCCTTCTTGTAGGCAACTGCAGAGCATTCAGGCAAGATCCCACAAATTATGTGGGCCCCATGGCCATAACTGAGATGATTTCTTACACTATTATATCGCTGGATGGAGGGAGAGGGAGGGTGAGAGAGAGAGAGATGTCTGTATGTGCCAAAATAAAGTTACAACATGATTAAAGCATTTAAAATGGATTAATAATGACATTTAATTTAATGTGTGTGGTCAAGGTTTGTTGCAACAATGGTCAAAACTAGGTAGTTGTCACAAAAGCTAGAAGAGGATATCATTGGTAAAATTTTCATGACCGTAACCATTTCTGGGCACACCATGGTAGTTAATGTCTGGAAGTCCAGTCTGCCTGACTGTGGGAAAAAGCCTACAATTTCTGAGCAATGTCATCAAAGCTCTAACAAAAAAAGTGTTACTACCAAAGAGACAAGCTGAAAAATGTGTCAGTGGACAACCAATGGCCAGACTCCAAAAAGCATGCCAGTGGAACAAAAGCATAGGAAGTTCTGGGAGATCTTATGACCATAAGAATACTGCACCCACAGAATGGATGTGTCAGTGAGAATGTGGGAATGTTTGTTGCTTTTAGCTATTATCCCAGATCATTTCTGACATCCAATATGAGTCATCATTGAGCTCTTGGTGTAATTTGGGTAGCCCAACCACTCCAAAGAAGATTCACCACTGCTCCATTTTTCTCCATTTCTGGATAACAGCTTGTACCTTAAAATGGCTTTGTAACCTTTTCCAGACTAATATTTGTCAATGATTTTGTTTCTCATCTGTTCTTGAATTTCTTCAGATATGGGCATAATGTTTTTTTTTATCTTTTAGCCTACATCATGCTGTCAGTGATTTCTTGATTCTATAGGTCTGGCAGTAATCAGGCCTGGGTGTGGATAGTGAAATTCGACCCAGCTTTGTGGTTATTCACAGTTAATTCATGGGGAAGCCATAACGTTTTCACTTAGGGTGAGGGATAGCTTTTTCACTTAATAAATAAAATAATTTAAAAACTGCTTTTTGTATTTATCCAGGTAATTTGTCTTTACTCAGGTTATTTGTCTTTGTGAATTTCCCCACTATGTGACTGATAAACAAGTATCTTATCCAATTAGTTTGATAATCTGAAACATTTAAGTTTGACAAATGTGTAAAAACATAAGAACATCTGTAAGATTGCAAATACTTTTTCACAACATAAAATATACTCCAGTCCTCCCAAGAAGGATGGGTCCATGGTAAGTCTGATTCCTCTTAAAGTTTCTCCCTGTTTTTAAGGGAGTTTTTACTTGCCACATTCACCCTTGGCTTGCTCTTGGCTTGGGGTTTTTGGTCTGGTGGTCTGAACTCTGTACAGCTTTTTTGAGACAATGTCAATTGTAAAAAAGCACTATATATAAAAAAACCCCAACTTAACTTCAAAAAACTAGTGAACTCTCAACAAGGACAGCATTTTATGTCATCCAATATAATCCACTGAGAAGTTTGAAATTTAATATGCCTCAAAATGCTGCCTAGAACAGTATCTTAAATTTAAAAAGTATTTTGAATGTAAAAGCATCCAAAGGCAATCCCAGTGTTCAGTGCAGCACGCCTTCTCTCACCCTCCCCCCAAAAAACAGCCTAAAGAGTTAACGCTTAGAATTTGAAGTGGTTTATTTACTCAGAAGCTCACTTTTAGGGACAATTGAAATAGTTGGAAATAGTGTTTAGTATTGAGAGGCATTGGAACTGTGTGTTGTTGTGAACATCATCCTGGGGGGTCATTTTTAACATGACCTTCAACCCTTACAGGAGCAATAAAAAAATAAATAAAGCAGTTAAATGTTTCTAAAACTGTAGACTGACCTGTAAGCTGTCTATGAGTTTCTAAGTCACGGTTCTTCATGAGCACACGCAGAACAACAGCAATACCATCTCTGTCTTTAACCTCCATTTTGTTATCATTGTTTTCAAAGAGGGCATTTCTCAGTGCACCTGCTGCAGCTCGGTGCACTTCTTCACTGTCTGATTCCAAGAGTTTTAACAGCTTTGGGATTCCTTGCAGCAAAAACATCTGAATAAGAGGAACAGTTAATGATTAGTCATATTTTTCAATATGTTGAAGTTCATGCTGCAAGTGCAAAGTTTAGAAAAAATGAAAAATTAATTACATCTGATCTGGCTCCAGTTAAGTTTTACATTTTCAGCATTTCTGTCTTCTAAATATAGTATTAGTGCTTGAGCTTCAGTATTCCAGTGAACATTCAGGGTTGATTTCCTTTAATATTAACCTATGTGAATTCCTTTCAGTCAGACTTTCCCACCACAATAATTCAAAATATTCTTCCTAATTAACTTTCTTATGCTTCACATTAATCCCACAACATACAATACAAAATCAGTTCACTTGGAATAGGTGCTCATTTAGACATTTCCAGCAGCCAATTAATTCTGATGAAGTTTGCCCCCATGTTTGTTCCAACCACAATGCAAACATGAGGGCACCAATCCACTGCAGGGTGTTACACTGCTTTTAACTATTTTTATCAGAGTGTATTTTGTTTTGTGAAATCTGTTTTAGCTGAACTACTGTAAATCTAATTTTTGTGTTCCTCCCAAAATTTTGGCCCAAACATGCACACACTCGAGCATGACTGGCAGGCAAGTTGAACGTCTACTTGTACTGATGAGTCGAATTTTGTCTGCCATCTCTGTTTTTAATTCAGTTAAAAGAGCCTGAGGCAGACACAGAAACATTTCTTTATATGAACTTGCACTTCTCTTAATCCTTCTAGTGACAGCTGTGAATTATTGTCTCCTAAGATACACTGTTCAACTATTCTGACTTAAGCTGTACTACAAGCTTCAATGATAGATTCAAAGATTGTTACTGGTTACGAAGCCTTTAATGTTAAACTCCAATTCTTCTCACTTGCATGTTTTTCGACTGTGGGAGAAACCCAATGCAGGCACAAGGAGAACATGCAAACTCAACACAGAAAGGACCCAGACTGCCACACCTAAGACTCGAACCTAGGAACTTCTTTCTGTAAGATGACAGTGCTACCCACTGAGCTACATCCTTTGAAGCAAATATACTTAAATAAAACTGAACTGTAGGGCCACTGTCCCTCAGAGGTTTAAGTTTAGTTTCTCTGCAGCACAATGGACCTTGTTGGCATCCCTAGTGCAATGTACTTACCGATTTCTTAGCATCTGCACTGCTAAAGCATTGGTTCTGTATAAATTTTGCAGCTGTGACCTGCTTTTCTGTGTTATTTTCAGAAAGGTGATTAATAGCCATCCGCAGAGTCTTTGGTGCTCCTTGCCTTCCCCTTCTGTCACATACAAACCAAAATAAGTCCATCCTTTTTACATATCAACAATTTATTGTCCTATCTCTAAATTAATTAAACACCATAATAAATCAAATTAATACTTACTTTACATCATCACCTTGCTCTTTGACCACTGCCACATTTTTTATGTGCATGCTGATCAGAGAAGAAGCCTGAGAAGGTTGTATTCGTGATATCTCCCGAATGTCCCGAACCATAGACATGTTTTGCGTTCCCCACACCATCTCTTCTTGCTTACTGTACGCTTTAGGAATCTTTTGCTGCTCCAAAGTCATCTTCTGTTGCTCTGATCTCAGAGGGCTGACTGATAAATTGTCAGGTATAAACACATCGTCTCCATTGTCCTCATACACTGCCCTGCTGGGAAGCTGCGGTGTAGTGAAACAGCCTGGAACAAATGTCTGTGTGTTTCGTGGAATCTCAGACCAGGCTGAGTTGTGATAATTTAAGCTTCTGTGGAGACGGTCGGCTGATGACACCGATCGCATTATGGGGAGGGTAAAACCTGCAGATCCCCAAGCAAAGCCACTTCCCGCAGAACCGTACCTGGACATTCCATAACTGCCGTTAACATGAGCGATCCCTGGGCTCATCCAATGAGAGACATCCATCCTCCTCACAGATTGTCTCTGTCCTGATGTCTCATTCTGTTCATACAATGAGAAGACCTGCAGCAAAAACAAAATATTTACTTAATGTGTGTCTGATCTGATAATTGAAACATTAAAATAACATATACAGAATCTTTACTTTTTAGCTTTACTGTCACAAAATGCAACAAATAAGTCCTCTTAAATGTATCTTTTAAATTTGTCTCTGAAGAAGGTAAGACCGCTGCAAACTGACCATTTCTCTAATCACAATGTTCATGGATAAGAAGCTTGTTTGATTCTATTAACTACTAACAATAATTCTCGAATATAGTGCATGTTTTTGTTAAAAAAAATACCGCTGGTGCATCTCAAACCCCTTTAGAATCTCAGCACTTCTTCTGGCATGCTGGTGGCCTACACAAATGATTGAACAGATGCAATTACGATCTCTGGTGGCTTCATGAGTTGAGAGACTGAGGATTAGGGTGTGTCTCTTCATACATGAAGCTGATTCACATATGAACTAGATTACTACAGGTAAATAGATGCAGTCAGCTACTGCACACGTGTTGGAAGGTGGAGTGTGTTAGTTGTGGCTTTCCTGAGTCAGCAGTGGAGGTTAGCATTAGTAGAAAGTAAGTGTATTGCTATTGTGTAATTGGATACAACTAGGTTGAGGGGGGAGTAAATTAAAGGAATAAATGCACCAACATGAGTTTTTTTTAATCAGGTGTAAAGATTTCTTCATGACACACATGCTGGGTTACATCCCGTGTATTCATGCCAGCTGTGGAACATTTATGCTGAATCTGCGGTTCAGTTCTTAATTAAAGGATTAAAATGGCCCTTTACACCAAAATCATTTTTTTCAACAATTGACAGTAAATGATCTATGAATACAAATAATAATAATAAAAAAAACATTATACCTTTGTAGGTCCATTTTTCAAAGGTGTGGAACTAGTCAGATGACTGCTAGACAGGCTGCCTGAAAAACCCCAAATAGTGTAAAACATAAAACATTCATACCCAACATTCAAAAAACTTTTGTCTACTGCCTATAGAACATTATTGGAGTTTGTCCCAAGCATTCAAAGTAGTTGGGTGTGTGACTGTCACTATTCTATAACCAATAAAAGAAAAATTCCATTCTGCCTTCAAAAATGAATGTGAGAAGGCAGGACCAAACCAAAGTATTAACATAAAATCTAGCAGTATGAGATTTTAACTCACTATGAAAAAACACTGTCTATTTTTTACTCAAATAATTGCTCCAAAACAACCAAACTAAAGGAATTTCCATGGGAAGTTTGGACTCTCGCACAGAGAGAAACTGGTTTCACTTTATAATTAGGTTCCCCCTATAAATGTTTATAAATGAGTTTATAAAGGTGTATTAATTGGATTGTAAATGTCTTAAAATGTATTGAAAAGCAGTTATATATTTAATATATAAGTAGTTTTCCATAAGTAGACTGGAAACCAGGATATTTACCTACATCATTTATGGATAGTGAACCCACATCTGTTAGCTACATTAGGTGTTAATACCCTTAACAATTTAACCACCACATTTAACCTTTTCACAGGTTTGCAGCTCAATCACAGTTTTGTCACAAAAAAACACACAATGACACAAAAAAGTGAGCGATCTGCAATTCTAGAATTTGCCACTGTTCCAAGTATACTTGGCTTTGATACAAATGAATGGAAATTCTTTCAAGACTATAATACAATTAATGATAATCACTCATCTGAAATCATTTATAATCGTGGTAATGTGTGCTTTTACTAATTTTAATAATTAATAATAATAATTTCCTTCATTATTTCAAACCAATGCACACAATGCAGTAACACACCCCTGATGGCGGTAGCCTAGTGGGTAGAGCTTTGGACCAGAGATTGGACCAGGGATTGGGGGTTCAAATCCCGGCTCTGCTAGGCAAACCACTGTTGGGTCCTTGAGCAAGACCCTTAACCCTCACTGCTCCAGGG
>JAYDZG010000001.1:22736972-22746972 GCA_034509265.1 Microcambeva bendego | reverse complement strand
CTAGAAGCAGATCGTCAGGGCCGAGACCTAGAGGCTGTGGCTGCAGGTAAATATAATGTGCTGATTTGCTAGCTACCTTTCCCATCCGTTATTGCCCTACAATTGATGTTAAGCTTTTTCCATGCCATTTCTTCCTCCCAGCATTTGTTCTTTGTGGGTGTGCTAGTGAAATCTGGGTCATTCCTCTCTTATCTTGTTGTTGTAAATGAGCTACTGCTTTTCTCCTCTGGTGCGGTCTGAATCCCTCTTCAACATTTCCTTTAGGTTGTTCTTGTTTCACGATTTTTAGGATGCATGTAGGACTTATACACGCCTGCTGTTGCTACCTTATTTAACACTTTTCCCTTCACACTAACAAACGTAGGGGTATCATTTTCAGCTTCTGTACATGAGGGTTTGTGTGTGTGTGTGGTTGGGGTGCGTATTCAGAGAAAGTTTTCAAAGATCTAGCTAGAAACTAGGGTTTGAGTTTGGCTGAATTACATCAAACATCATTAATTCCCTCCTGGTGCTCCGGGTTTCCTGTTTTATTCTGAACAACATTTCATGATGCCTGTGCTCAAAAGCAAATTCATTAAAATCCAGGACAGTCACAAATTGATATTAATTGACAGGCCAGTAAACGATCATTGCGGCCACCTCTAGGCCCGTAGTAGTGTGGAGCTCATTTAACTGTGGACAGTGTTACCTGTGTTACTTGAGCATCAAATTTTAAACATTTAATTTTCTGTAAATATGCAGAATGGTCGATTACATTGAGTAGACTGAGCATTTTGGACTTTGTCAGTGGGACGCACATTTCTAGCTTCCAACTTGTTTACATTAGTTTTTTTCCCCAATTCTCTCCTGCCCATCATCAACCTCAATCTGCTCCTGTAATCTCCTGGTCTTCCTTTTCATTTTGTGCTTGTTTGTGGGTCTGTATGAATCAATATTATAATTCTCTCTCTCTCTCTCACACACTTTTTTGTTTTAAAAAGTAAATGTTTAATAAATTAGTGTATTTCTGAAAAATAAATAAGTTAGTCTATTAATGTGAGCTCGAGTCTATATGCTTGCTTGATTTATTTCCAGGTTAACTATTGAGGCTATAGTTATTTTAGGCATTAAATAATGGCTTTATTTATCTTTCTCTCTGGGCACATAAATACTCAACCA
Source organism: Microcambeva bendego (assembly GCA_034509265.1). Classification (NCBI taxonomy): domain Eukaryota; kingdom Metazoa; phylum Chordata; class Actinopteri; order Siluriformes; family Trichomycteridae; genus Microcambeva; species Microcambeva bendego. The sequence goes on along the minus strand of JAYDZG010000001.1, from coordinate 22,745,814 downwards.
AATATCTTCAGATTGGGGGAAAAAAGCTTCAGTTTATAATAATCATTTAAACGTGAACTGGAAAGAAGGATTTGTAATTTAATTAGAAAAACTAAATGCTTCATGACACATTTCTTAATGCAGCTGTGCAAAACATTTATCCTATTATTTATAAGTTGGCGTAACCGTAAGTCATGAACTGAAAGCACGAGAACTACACTTCATCATTGTGTGTCATAATAATTGGACCTTATTCTACTTCCATTTCTATTCAATTCAATGCATATGCTGGATGTGAATGTAAAGGATATTACTGGACATTTAAAAAATGAAATGATACAAAAATCATGGTAAACAAAAATGGTAATTCAATGTAATTCATCCAAAACAATTTACAGATTATTGGTTTTATTTTATTTTTTTACAATTAGGTTATTCAGATTCAATAATATATAATTACCTATTCAGTTATGAATTATTATAGTTATGTAGGATCATTTATTTGAATAATTCTTTAGCCATTCCTGATTCTCATTCTTTTTTGCCAGGTGAGAACTTTGACCAGAGTCCACTTAAAAGGACCTTCAAGTCCAAAGTCTTGGCCCATTACCCAGAAAACATCAGTTGCAACCCTTTTGACCAGGATGCTATTAACATGGTAAGTTAATTCATAATAATGATTTGTTTATATCTCTTATGTTAGCATCAACTTTCACAAACCTAGATTTTCACAAGTTTGCTTAGCTACAATTCTTTAAGTTCATGCTTCTTGATTCCCAAAGCACCGCAAGGTTAGGGCTAGTATTACTGTCCCTGGCCATTTAGAGGTAATGCTACTCTCTGACCCATCATTCTTATGCCGCAAGGTCAGTTTTTCCATGAGCACTGCTGCCTAAAGAGCCATCAATTATTCAGCTCTCCTCTCTGCTTATGTCAGCGCAGAGCATGCCCATTGTACATGTTCTCAGTCTGAAAAAAACATCCGAGCTGGCCTATTGCTCCACCAGTGATGTCAGCAAAGGTGTCTTCCTAACCGATAGGAGGTAAAGACAGATGTGTAATCTGTACATAGGATTACACAAGCAAAGCCCTTTTTATACCTGTTATACAACAGAACATTCCACCCAAGTAATTGAATTAAAGAAGCTTCCATGTCAATATTCAGAAAAAGAGCTCCGAGATTATATTCTCTATGCACCATTTTACTTTACAGATAGAACAACTGTTATATTTGAATGTTAACAATAGTTACTGCTTAAAGTGCTACACAGTTACAAATCTATACAATGTAATTTCTCATGTGTGCTTTATTTTATAGCATTGATCTACTTGGAAATCTATAAAGCAGTCAGTATTAAGAGTAAAAAGAGAAAATAAATCAGTGCTGGCACTTGCAAACTAGAAAAAGATGGCAAGTTGAAGGCAAATCTGGTGGCCTTATGACCAAGTTCATCATTAAGTCCTATAAGTTCAAAAAAAAGAAAACCTTGCTTAAGCCAGTCAGGTTGAATTAGAAAACAATTCTGCAGAACTATCAGAAGATTTCACATGTATTACTTACTACCATTTATAATGACTTGCAGTTCAGTAATTACTTTTCATTGGATATTTTTAGACTATCTTCAGTGCAACTGTTTGTTGGTTGTGTTTTTTAATTCATGATACGTGCAGAATCACTGACCTTGGTTTTACAAAATCACACTTTTCTAATTTTTTAACAGAAAGCGCTACTTTTCATGACAGTCCTTAACTTATACATTGAATGGCAGAATCAATGGAAGCTACAATATTGAGCACAGCCTTCCTGAATGTTGGAATGTTAACTTAAGCTGAAAGTCCAGCCAAATACGAAAATGCTGGACGTTTTGACTAAGCCATTGCCTACTAAATTTTCATAGGATTGCTTGGACGGTCTCATAGTGCAGATTAACTGGTACTTGTAAGAAACTCGAATGCTATGTGTACGAAAGCTTAAATCACAGCAGAGAACATATTTTATTGGAAAAGTCTCAGTTTATGGTCCAGGACACGATTTTCATGACTTCTAATTTACATAGGACCTTCGTTATAACCATGAAAATGAAAAGCTATTAATGTTAATTCAGTTTAATTGAAAATATTTTTTAAACATTTGTCGGTTACTAATCCATTTTCCACTTTGATCATCCTCTCCAGCTCTGCATGCCCAAAGGGCTATCATTCCGCACCCAGAGGGACGGCCTGGCTTCTCAGTTCCACTCCTTCCTCATCACCCGAGAGGATGGCTCCCGCACTTACGGCTTCGTGCACACCTTTTACGAGGAAGTCACCAGCACTCAGATCCGCTCTGCCATGCAGACTTTGCATCAAATGCACCAAGCGGAGCATGCCTCTACCCCGGCCGGCCCTTCATCTTCTTCCTCTTCCTCCTCCTCCAGCATGGATTCTTTAGCCAGCAGCTCAGATGAGACAGAGTCTTCTGCCTCCTCTGTGGGCCGAGGCTGTTGCAGCAGTTCTGCCTATGACGCTGAGCGGGACACATTGTACGTCTCTAAAGCTCTTTGCCTGATTACGCCGATGCCCTTCATGCATGCATGTCAGTGGTTCCTTCGCCAGCTGCACCAAGCCGTCATGGCCCCACAGCCTCCCCCGCTGCCACTGGAGAGCTACGTTCACAACGTGCTGTACGAAGTCCCGCTCCCAGCTCCCGGGCGCTCCTTAAAGTTTCATGGTGTGTACGAGCCGATCGTATGCCAGAGGCCAGGGCTCAGTGAGCTGCCCCTCGCTGATTTCCCACTTGGTGAGGCCTTCCGGCTGCTCGGTGTTGAGAACCTGGTTCAGCTGTTTACATGTGTCCTGCTCGAGATGCAGGTGCTGCTGTATTCACAAGGTGAGACATGAAGTGGGGTTTTATTACAAAGGTTCTTCAGAAAGTTTCTACACGTTATTCTATTTATTAAGAATTTCAAAAACAAGTGTTGTACCATTTAAATGTCATCTACTAAAATGTTTGTCGTGTAGCCACGGATGCACTCCAGCTGTCTGCCCCTTAATGGGAAATCAGACAACACTAAATCCAGATTATAAGGTCTCTTGATCAGTCCCTAGCGAACTAAAAAAAGCACAGAAAGAGGTCAGCTAATGACCGGTAAACCAGAATTTGTTTTAGGCATACGTCAGTATGAATGTGAATTCAGCATCTTTACATTTAGCATAGTCCAGAGGGTCAGTATTTTATATACACTGATTTCTTGATCAGTTCAAACCTTCTGGGGTTGCTTCCTTTGATGCTCAGAAAGAGGAAACGTGAGGAAACTAGCTCATGAATATTCCATTACTATGCAGTAACGCTGTGAAATTGGACTCAATGCAGAAGCTAATGAAGCATTTCAGGGAGGATCAGAAACACCTTTTGTACTGTGAGTTTATCGTCATTCCACAGTGGCATGCCATCCAAAATGTAAATGTCAGTTAACACTGTCAGTAGATCTTTAAAAGTTAGATTAAACAACACTAAGCAAAGAAGAAGTCATCTATCAACAACATGAGGAAATGCTGTTGACTTCTCTGTGTTCTCTGACTCCAGGCCTTACCATTAAACATATGTCGTTAGAATGTGCAGGAATCTTAATAGGAATCGATCAGAATTGAAATAAAATGTATTATCTTATCAATTATCGATGTACAGTTTCAATATCTGTTTATGCCAAAAATATAGCCAGTATATTGCTGAAATAATCCCATACAGACAAATCTCATCAGCTGTAATTGATTTGGCATTCTTTGTTGCTGTGTCTTTACAGATTACCAAAGGCTGATGGTCGTGGCAGAGGGGATCACCACACTCCTTTTTCCTTTCCAGTGGCAGCATGTATATGTACCCATCTTGCCTGCCTCCCTGCTGCACTTCCTGGATGCCCCCGTGCCCTATGTAATGGGCTTGCAATCAAAAGAGGGTGCCGATCGCTCCAAGCTGGAACTGCCTCAAGAGGTTATTGGGCAAAAATTATCTTGTACCGAGCACATTTAAACACATAGTTAATTACTTATTATTATGTTTATAATATACATTTATTCCTAAGTGTGCACTTGAAGTTCTCAGTCACAATATGCAGTGCTACTAGTTTATTTGTACTGAAGAAAGGAAGGAAGTGAAGAAAGTTAACTGCATACACACTATGTCCCTACACAATAAGAGTATGTGGACACTTGTATTTTATAGTATCAGATATAATCTATAATAGGTCTCCAGTGATCTATATTATTGGTAGCATTCATATTTATTTATATCCAGTAAATATTTGCAGATTTGAAAAGCCTTTTTTAAACTATATTTACCACATATACATAAAATACTATTTGTCATACCTACATTCACTAAGCTATTGCCTGATGTGCTGTCAAAACCGCTATGACCTGTTAAGATATCTGAAAAAGTCCTGTTTAACTTCTGTATGTTGTGAGGTCTTGGATAGTCTTACAGTCATGCCATGAAAAGATGCAGCCAGCACTGTGTACAAGTTTTTTATTATTTTTTTAAATATAGTTGTTGGTGCTGCTTTTCATTGATAATCCTTAAAGGTTGTGATTAAGTTGTACCTTGAATAGTCTACATGAACAAATACAAGTAATTAAGAAAACCTTGGTTTTTCTCTCCTACATTTTTTTTTTTTTAATAAAAAAATAAATAAAGGTAATTTTAACAGGAAAATGATGGGCAGTAAAATAATACATAATAAATAATACATAATAATTAATTTCTTTGGCTTAATTTACAGGCAAATCTTTGCTTTGTGGACATCGACAACCACTGCATTGAGCTTCCAGAGGATTTCCCACAGTTTCCCAACAAGGCCGAGTTCATTCAGGAGCTGAGTGAAGTTCTGTTTTACTATGGCCTGCCAACATACTGGGGTGCATCCTCGCCTCCTCCCACCGTCACCCAGGTGCGCTTAACGGGGACGGAGCTCAAGAGTGAAACTCTAAGAGACTTGGTAATTGATGGGAGGAATGGCAATCTGCCATTGGATGTCGCAGAGCTGCTACAAGGAAATCCCACTTTGGAGCGTCTTCAGGCTCTGGCCAAGCGCACAGGGATAAAGGTGGCCCCTCTGGAGGCCCTGGTAGCAGGACAAAAGTCTGATGGGGAGGAGAACACTACATTAAGGAACAGCATTGATGAGGAGGAACTAAAGAATGCCAAGTTAAACGTACAGCTCAGGGAAGTGTTTGCAGCCCGTTTTGTTGCAATGTTTTCTGACTATGAGGCATTCGTCATCCAGAATTCACCAGACATGGAGTCGTGGCTTTCCAACCGGGAACAGATGCACAACTTTGACAAGGTGGAAAATAATATCACAGATACACAGATTTTAACGTATGTTGGTCACTAGACTTAAAAAGTTAGTTGGGCTGAAGAGTTAGAGAGCTGAGATAAACATGTTTTACACAGCAAGTTGGTCCTGGATCCTTTCTGTGTGGAATTTGCTTTGTTCTTCATGTGTCTGTCTGTCTTTTCTCCCACAGTCCCAAGACATGCATGTGATGTGAATTGGTGATACAAAATTGTGCATGACTGTGTTATAAAAAATAATCATCTTTAAATTGTAAACCTCATTTTGAAAACATTGGGACATTTTGTAAAATACAATAAAAATAAACATTTGAGATTTATTTCACTGACGCAAGTACAAAGAAAATATTTCAAATGTTGTCACTGACCACCTTCACTCTATTTTGTGAATATGAAGTATTTTCAAGCACTGTTCTCCATTTTTTTGTTTTATATTAATTACACCTTTAAATGTTTTGGAGCTCATCTTGCTGGATGTAAGACTTGAATTGCTTTTGTGGCAATATTTCTTCTCTTTAGGCATCCTTCCTTTCAGACCAGCCAGAGCCGTACCTTCCTTTCCTGTCTCGTTTCATAGAGACCCAGATGTTTGCCACGTTCATCGACAATAAGATCATATCCCAGTGGGAGGAGAAGGATCCTCTGCTGCGCGTGTTTGACGGGCGCATTGAGAAGGCCCGTCTTTATAACGTACGTGCCCCCAGTCTGCGCTCCTCTATCTATCAGCGATGCACCTTCCTCAAAGAATCTGGTAATGTTTTTACTAAGGCTTTCATCATTTGTTAAGTAGTAATTAAATTAATCTGAGTAGAAACGCATTTCTAAATCCTGTTTACAGAGCAATGTTTTGCTTCACAAGGTAGTCTATGTTGGTCTACCTTTTTGAATGAGCAAACAAAATGAATGATTTATATGTAAAGGTGTAGCCACAGGAACTCCCATTTAAAAAAAATTTGTCAGTAGCAACCACAAGACATAATCTTGTTGTATATTTCATTCAACTCTATAATCATTATAATAACTTTATTGTTTGAGTGGGCCTGAATAGTTTGCTTTCAGTTGTTGTGGATCGGCATGTATGGTTGCAAATACTCATTATCAAAGCACAAAGTGAATCAACAGTCCAAAGCTCATTACATAGGGATGTGGTGATGTGTTTTTGATTAGCTGATCCAGCAGCATTGCATCCAGTGGACGTTGTACCAAACGTCAAATGAGTCATACCAATTAAACATTTTTTTCTCTATAGCTTCTACTTTAATCTTACTTCATTTTATTTTCATATAGAGCTTTTCAGGAACCCAAAGGCGCTTACAATAGCATCACATTTCCAACAACGATTATGCACATGTACTGACCTGGCAAAGCATTTTTGGCTAAACATTAATAAGGAATGAATTGCATGCAATACAGATCGCAGATTTCTCTTTAGGCTTGCTGGTTGATTGTTAATGGAGTTAAAGGAGTGTATAGTACAATGTTTTTGTTCCACAGAACAACCTGGGCTCAGTTAAAACCTGGCAATGCGGCTTTTGTGCTGTCTGTGCCTCTGTTTCATTGTTTCCTAGGGATTGGGGCGGTGCTTACCTTGCTGCTGTATTACCTTGAGCATTGGGCATAATGTGGATTCTCACTCTTTTACCAAAACCTGAACTGTTATTTCATTTAAATTGGAACCATTGCATTCTGGGACAAATGCAGTTTAGTGGCTAGTACACTGTAGATTTACATTCTAGGTAGCAATTGTGCATTTAATAAATCTGGACTAGCTTGTTGTGTATTTGTACCTCTTTAATAAGACTTAATGCACCATATGATTGAAAACGTTTAATTAACCTGATTGCTTTTTCTAATCTTTGTTTAGGACAATTTACTGTTCTAAGATACATTTTCTGAAGCTTGCTGCTCAGTGGCACAGTCCACAAAAAGCACTTTTAACTTGATAAATAAAAGGCTTATATGTTGTGAAAAGCATCACCAAACAAACCCCCTGTTTAGTTAGCAACAGTTCTTGTTTAAATGGTTTCTGCACAGGCACCTGTTTAGCAGGAGGCAAAAAGGAAGATTTTAGAATCAACATTATGCAGACGAGTCTTTAAAAAAGCAAACACAAAGCAAAAGTACAGGGATTTTTTGTAGTCGCCCTTGGTAATGAATTATGCATCTTCTTTGATCCCTTAATGCCTAAACATACACATACATTTTTTTACTGTGCTTGTTTAAAAAAAACCTTCGTGTATTTTTACTTTGTGATGCCTGTTCTGTTTAGACAAAAAGATAAAAGAAAGTGTCATGATGTTACATAAATTTGATGTTACATAAATTCAGCCATTACAACAGACTACATGAGTAACAGCCATAAGTGAAATCAATAAATGGTTTTACTTTGTGCAGATGGAACTGGGCTTTTACTGATTACATCAGGAAGAGGTTTACATGGACTTTATATAAATCACATGCTTTCAGAAGCACTCTTATTTTGCAGATAAATAAATTGTCAAAATACAGTGTAACATGTCATTTAATCTGGTATTTGATCTAGTAGTTTACCTTAAATGAACCTACTGCGGATTTTTAGATGTGTTGGAACATTTTAAACCATTGGGTACTCTATAACAAGTACTAATGTTCTTTAGTTATGATAATATACAAACACCCTCTACAATCAATTTCCTTTCTCAGAAGATGTGTGTTTAATTTTTAAAACAAAAAAACATTTAAGCTATTTCTTCCTTTCTGCTCTTTAGCTCAAGCCATTGAGCAGCGGCAAATGAAGATCGACCACACGGCCATTCACCCCCATTTGCTAAACATGAAGATTGGCCAGGGCAAATACCAGCAGGGCTTCTTTCCTGTGCTGCAGGCTGATGTGCTTGCTTCTGGCCCCACCACCAATAAGTGAGTACTAACCTAATTGCAAAGTCTAGTATTTGCATAGCTGCACACTGAGAGAGAGAGAGAGAGGGGGGGAGGCTCAGTAGTAGTGACATCTGGCCTTGACCCTTTTATCGTTCAGTCCATCCACACTGTTTAAGCTGCTTCTTTAGTAATGAAAACCTGATGATTAGCAGACAGGTGCAGGTAGACGGCAGACCAAATAAGACGTCAGTCTGAAAAATGTTAGGGAATTATGCAAATGGATTAAATAAAACATGAATACAGTCAATAGTAGTAATAATAAAACACATCCTGATAGAAATACACAAAGAGAGAGACTGCAACTACACATGTCTAAAAAATGAAAATATAAAATTCACCCAAACTATAAACCCCAAACAATAAATAGGCTCGAACATAATGCACATCATGCCATAAAATGACACAAACATCAGTAGTTTTTATACGTCCATTTATTTAAATTTTTACCACCGCTTTAGTTCGGTCTCACTAGACAGACAGGAGAGCAATCCGTCAGTTCCCCTGAGATCTAGCTAATCACAACTAGACCCCCAGGCGAGGATACACACCCTGGCAGCTGCAGTGATAGTAGACTTGCTCATTTTTTTGCTCTGCCACCCTAGGAGAAAAGGA
>JAYDZG010000001.1:22717919-22730345 GCA_034509265.1 Microcambeva bendego | reverse complement strand
AACATGAAATAGAAGATATACTTTGACACAGTTTCCTTTTATTTGCCCGTTTCCCTTAAAAATAAAATATTGTATTTGTTATTACGTATTATTTATCTAAAGACTACTGCCCTTTTATTTCTGAGGTAGGGACTAAGGAATGACTCAAAACATTTTTGAATTAAGCCTAATATGTCAACTTGAATAGTGGCAGTGCCCTCTGCTGTTTAAAACGAGTAATGACTTATTCAACATAAATACCAATTTGAATCATGCCTTTGAATTGCGTGGAGCATCAGTACATCCCTAGTATGGGTCACATACACAGCGATGTGGTTGGCTAATCAGCCATCTACATATAAAAATAATTGGCTGTGTCTGAGGTAAAAGGCCCTGCAATTCATCTGTGTCCTACCTAGGATGTGTTGTTGCATTGTGTCCTGTGATTCTGTGAGAACCGGACTCGTGGCAACCCTGAACAGACTAAAACAGTGTATCACAGTTAATGTGAAATTTGACCAATCATCTAAAAAACAGGGCTGCCATTTATCGCATTATTTAAAAACAAAAAAACAAAAACATACTAATAAAGAACAAAAAAAATCATCTATTGATTTTGGGTATATGTTCGTATTAAACATACGCCACACTCGGCACCTACACTCATCACAGGAAGAATGAGTTCAGAATCTGTTATGGTGACCATACACTAGACAACTTTGAAAAGACTTTTAAAAGACTGAAGTCTGACACATCTAAAGACAAGTAACATACTTTGTCACGGGCTATGATTTTGCATGGTCGTTATTTACAAGACTTAATTAAATTCCTTTTGAACTAGATTCCTTTAGAAATTATTTTATGCTCCTGGTGGAATTTAATAAGGTCAGCATTATTATTTTTAGTGTTATTATACTGTATCTATTATTTACTTTTAATACTAATATTAATCTTATTTTTACTTTTTTTTTTACTATTAAGATTTTTATTTTAAAATACTACTACTAGTACTATGAACATTATTGCTATTATTATGAATATTATTACCATGAATATTAATCAATTATTAAATTACAATTAGTATTAATTCTATAATTTACAACTACAGCTCCATGTCAACTTTTTTCCCCCCAGAAATTAATGTACGTGCCTTGCGGCTTCCCATTTGGTTATTTGGTTATTTGGCTCTCCTATTGGTCGTCGACAATGTTCACGTCACTGTTTGTGTGTGCCAAAATTTAAGACTTATGATAATATTTAACATGTTTTATTTTATGACAATCAAGACACTAAAACCAAAAAATGATCGAGACGATGCAACTCTAACAAGACTTGTTATTTTTTTCTGACATTGGAAATTTTTCTGCAACAGTAAAATCTCAGTAAAATCTAGTGTATGGTCGCCCTTTTAAGAATCACAATGGACTTTACAGTTTACCATGGTAATATTACAGATTTACATGGTGTTATAGGTGTTTCATTTGGAACAGCTCGTTGTACCATGTGAGCACCGTTTTCCAGTGGCAAGGATCATAGTGCAAGAAGTACATCCTTACTTTCTCCAGATTATGTGACATTATGAGTAATTGTTATATACACTGGCTGGCTTTTCAAAGATCATTTATTTTTAATAAGTGTATCATAATATTATTCGATTACTCATTAGTACACATTCTATTGCACTATAATGTGCATAACTTCAAATAATGGGCACAATTTTTTGACAGACTCCAAACTTAACATGCTGCATGTCAAAGAGACATGTGTCCACCAAAACGCTTGCATGGAAAAGGGATGTCCAGATAGCTCATATTCAGGAGTCCACATGTATTTGGCCAGAATTAGTTTCTTCAGCTGCTTAATTTAATTTGCTTTTGGAGCTCTTCTTTCAGCTCATGATGATTAAAAATTAGCTGCAAGCATGGCGAACCTGCCCCTGCCATTTTTCATGCTGTCAATCATCAGTCATGTGCTAACCCATCGTGTTTCCTTTTTCAGTCTGCCTTTAGGCCTCACTCGCACATCTCCATTCCCTTTAAGGTTAGAAACACATTACTCCATAACTCTCGCTGACTTTCATCCATCCATTTCTTATCTTTCAAAACTCTGTCCTTTTTTTCTGAGTGGCTTTACCAGCACCTTAAGGAAACTCCTGTAGATTTTCACTTGAACTTGTTTGTCATTTTCATACAAATGGGTGAGTTGTTCAAGGTGCACTTAAAAATAAAAAAAATAAAATGCACTCCTATTACATGAAAATGACATTCAAGGGTAGTTATGTCTGAACAACATGAGGTTTTTGACTGGTGTATCTTCTGTAGTTCCACAAACAGTATTTTTTCTTCATGTTGCATGGTTCTTTTGAGGTATAAGGTGCTAGTGTGTGTGTGCTTCTATGTGCACATGACTTATTATAAGTGTTTGCCAACTTTGTTTTCTACTTTAAAACTTTGTCATTTCTTTTAATTTACCTGGTGTAATCTGTCAACTCTGTCACTTTTTCTTCTGTAATTGTGTCCTTTTATACAGTGTCAGAACCTGGGGAAGCTAACCACTGCACAGCTGGGTCATGACAATGCTGGTCTGCTGGCAAAATGGCTGGTGGATTGTGTTTTGGTCCGGAACGAGATTACTGGACACACGTACAAGTGAGCAGTCTTTTAAACTGATTCAAAGAATAGAAAATCGATGTAGCAGGATGAATCTGTCAGACATTTAAAGACGATCATAGTAATGAAATCACTTGACCATTGCAGGATTTTTTTTGCACATTTTCATGCACAAGAATCTTCGCTAGAACTCTGAAGGATAAAATTAGAACTACAGTATACAGTCAGAATCATGACCAACCCCAGAAACCCAGTGTACAGAATAATACACTCACATCACATAACTCGACGTAACAGTCAAAACAGAATTTAACCGCTTGGGACCTGATCAAACCAAACATAGATGGCATAGAACTAAGCCCAAGCATTAAAGTCCAGATTTATCATGTTACCTTACCTGCTCACTAAATCAGGAAAGCCAACATCATTTTTGATTGCATTGCAGATAAGAGGAAAATCAATCACGCATCCCAACAACACATACATCAATGATTTTATTGAAGTTATAGCATGCTACAGACCAAGTAGCAGGTGGCAGTCAGAGCCTAGTGGTTGGGGTACAGGACTAGTAATCCAAAGAACTCCAGCCTTTGTACGTACAAACGGATACACAGGCCGAGTATAATCACCCCAACGCAACACTGTCGCCTCACAGTAAGAAGGTCCTTAGTTCGATCCCCAGGTAGGGCGGTCTGGGTCTTTTCTGTGTGAGTTTGCATGTTCTCCTCATGTCTGCATGAGTTTACTCCGGTTTCCTCCCACAGTACAAAACTATGAGGTCATGTTATTTGGAGAGACAAATTTGTCCACGACAGTGTTTAATATAAACTTGTAAAAAGATTAACTTGTAACCAAAAGTGTAAAACATGACATTAAAATCCTAATAAACAAACAAACAAACCCAAACGCAGCTCCATATACAGCTCAGAAGCCCATGACATACAAAAATACTTTAAAATATGCAGAAGTAAAACACAAACACAAAATATTGATATGACCCTAGAATTAACATTAACCAAAGGACAATCAACAAACTAACAGAACTGGAATATGATGTACAACTATGCTGGGTACCAGGAAACAGTTGGATGGAAGGCATGAACTAGCTAGAGAAAAAAAATGGACAAACAAAAAAATCCCATTAACCAATCTACATTAAAGAATGTAATGAAAGGCACAGGCAACAACCAAACTTCATGAAATACAGGGAGAGGGTGTGAAGCAGCCTTGCTATTGTGAGGGCTCAAAACCTGAAAAAGTTTATCAGGTAAGACATGTTGCATCGCTGTGGCAACCGATATGAGGACATGACATACAGGAGATTTGCAAGCTACACCACATACGGCAGTTTTTTTTTCCTAGTTTAATATCTTAACTCAGCACATTTTGGGTTTTTTTGCTTCAATATATTTCAGAGCCTAAAAACAACTATCATTTAGCATACAGTAAAGATTGATACTTCTGTGTGAAATTTAAATGATATTTACAATGTAAAATGTGTTCAGATTTCCCTGTGGTCGTTGGCTTGGGAAGGGTGTGGATGATGGCAGTCTGGAGCGAGTCCTGATCGGTGAATTAGTGCATTCAAGCACTGAAGAGGAGACTGGACGAGGTTCTAAGACTCCACCCCCTCAGCGCTCACCCACACTAACCCGTCGAATCAGCATCAGTTCCATCACAGGCCGGGGCAACAGTAAGTTTGGATATTGCTATCAGACTTAATTATACACAAAAATCAAGCAGCATTTTTTCTTCAATAGTGCCATTTTTCTTTTCAGAACCTACAACAGATCAGATACAGGAGGCCATCAGTGAAGCAGTGCTGAACATTGTGAAACATTTTAACAAGCCAGAAAAAGAGGTTTGTACACACTCGGAAGGATTACCTGTGTTTACACTGGATTTGTTTGCTATTTGCCTCCTCTTTGTCCTCTCTCATTGTTAGAGAGGAAGTCTGACGGTGCTGCTATGTGGAGAGGGTGGTTTGGTTGGAGCATTGGAGCAGTTCTTCTACAATGGTTTCCGCACGGCTCGGATCTTTCAGAAAAGTGTTTTTCTGTGGGACTTCATAGGTGACTTCATTTGATGTTCATTTACTGCATGTCAACCATTGATTCTCTTAAAACTAAATATAATGTTCAAAACACATATTACTCTTGCTTTTTTATAGTGTTAAATGTTGCAATATGCTGATACTGAAATAACTCTTTTTGAACTTTCTCCCATGGATGGTGCGATTTAGCCTATTCAGGTTCAATCCAATGTGAAAATTAACCTACTTTTGTTTACATTTACCAATACAAAACATGATTTGTTTCTATACAGCCTTTTAAGCTTTTTACATGACTTCCTAAGTCAGAACTGTTTGAACTGAGGTGAAGGAAAGTTTTCTCGCCCCACAACTTATGGTGGACCCCTGGCAGACAGGAGTCTGGGCTCAAATGCATCTGAGAATGAGCAGCATACATTGGAAGCATGTGCTGTGGTCAGATGAGCCCACTAAGAGGTTACCATATATTATGGGTCTGTGCATATGGCATGTGGTAGCTCAGTGCCTGAGTTACTGGATCAACAATTAAAAGGTTGTCGGTTCAAGTGCCACATTTGCCGAGTTGTCACTTTTGGGCCCTTGAGCAAGACCCATAAACCTCAATTTCTAAGACTGTATTCAGTTATATTTACTTTGGAGAAAGGTATCTGCTGTACATGCCACAAATGTAACTGTTGCATGTTTGAAGGTACTGCTGTCATAAAGACAAATATTGGGATTTTTTCAAAAACATTTTTGAAAACAGAAATGGTTGTACCAGCATTAGACTGTCAGGGCACTTACTGCATACTCAACAGTGATGTGACCTCAGGAATTTTCCTAATAGAAATGTTTAGTGCATCATAAAGAGGAGAATCAGACAATTGAGCTCAGACTATTGTGAGTTCCCCTAGCAAGCAAGAATGCTGAAAATTATGTTAAGAAAAACTGCACTGTTTTTTGCAGCCCTTTTATCTTTACTTTCTGACATGAGTTTTCCTTTCAATGCTGTAATGGAAAAATTACTCACATTCACTCCACTTTGTTTTGTCAAAGTCAGATATACAGTATAAACAAAATAATTATAATAAATGTTTAGAGATTCAACAAAACTTGGAAGTTTTAAAGGTTTGCGAACAAAGCATGGAATAAGAACAGTGTTCCACATACTAGTGTTTCTCTCTATTCTCTTGTGTTTCTCATCCTAGTGCTCTGTGTGCTTGTTTTAAACAGAGAGAGCAGTAGTGTATATGGAGAGTTCTGATCTGATGGGAGATCTGCAGCAATCAGATGAGCCTCTTGGTCCAAGCTGCAACTCGCTCTGTCGCTATGCCAACGCCATTAACAATACATCACGCAACATAGGCAAAGATGGCAAATTCCAGCTTCTGATCTGCCTCGGGGCGAGGTAGTTTCTGCCGTGCTATTAATAAAATACATACCTCTTTGTATTCTCTTTCTCTTATCTCATGCCACTTCACGTCAACATGTACGACATAACAAAATTTTAAATCACCTGCCTTTAATCCCTTTGCTAAGCTTATTAATTTGTCTTGGCAGGCTACCAGTGTGGTAAATGTCCACAGAGCTAATCAAGATAACCATTTGAAACACATCTGAAATGAAACAGTCGTGCTGCTTATTTGGATTTAGTTTTTTAGTAGGATTTTAACATCAAACTGTTGTAATGAACCACAGTTTCCTATCATGAATGTCACCAAATTCAGTCCTTGAAATTTTGTATCTCCAATTCACCTCACTTGCATGTTTTTGGACTGTGGGAGGAAAGCCGGAGGAAACCCACCCAGACACGATGGGAACGTGCAAAGTCCACGCAAACTGTCTGCTGTGAGGTGACAGTGCTACCCACTTAGCCAATGCGCCACCCTACAACGGGTCTAAACAGTATATATATTTACCATATTTATTCAGTGTCAAACATGGTGGAATATCAAGATTCTTTCCAGTAGAAGGGACTAGAGAATATTTAGATTTATCCATCCACAGAACAAAGACATAAAGCATTGAAAGTCTGCAGTCAGAGTGAAATCAGAATTTAACACTTATCAAAAGCAAAGACAGATTGAGAGAGCATGGGTGAGTCTTGCTTATTTATTTATTGAGATGGATGGATGGGTGGATTGATGGGTGGCAAGATGAGTGGCAAAATGGCTTGTTGGGCAGACCTGTCGTCTCTGTCTTTGATTTCCATGGGGAGTGGTCTGGGTCCATTAGGTGAGGAGTTTGCAGGCTCTCTGTGTGGCTGCTGGAGTTCAAAATGTACCATGACTGTTTTGCAATTAAAGACAGAAATGATAAATCTTGTGTAACATGTAATAAGGTGTCCTGTCATAAATATGTTAGATTAAAATTTTATTCTGGCACATTATTCTCATTGCATTTTTCTCTCTCTATTTCGCACAGAGATCGGCTGCTTCATAACTGGCTCCCCCTGCTGCTCGAGTGCCCCACAATCACACGCATGTATGAGGATACAGCATTACTACGTGACAGAGCTGCCATCAACTCGCTGGTCTGTGTTTTAGAGACTCTTCACAACTTCCACCTTACCCTGGAGACCTCCCTTACTAAAGGGGTGGAGCTTTAGCCACCTCAAACCCACACCCCCACTTCGCCCACGAAATCCTTATCTGGCTCTGTTGCTGCTGCTTTTTGATCAAGCTGGAGATCTCAATCCTGAAAGCAGTGCTTTCAGAAGGCCACCACCAAATCATGACAAATGACAGAAGGTTCTTATAGGAGAAAAACATCTTTCTGGAGGATTGGTTACTTGGTTGGATTGCTGATAGAAATGTACAGGTGGTTCTGTATACCAGACCTTTTATGTTACAAAATTCTGCTGGAGCACTGGACTGCAGAGAGTTCTTTCTCCTGTTGTGTCCATCAACGTCCAGTAATATTTAGATTATCCTGTACAGCAAATATTTCGGAGTACAAAGTATTAAGTAACTGAAGCATTTACTGGCTGCTTCAAAATATGCATACTCATCTACGTTAAAAAGCTGACCCTGACTGCACACGCACTGCTGATGGTCTTTTTGTGAAGCAAATGATCACATATTGTTCTTAGAAAGTACCCACAAGTGGTTATTTTTGTGTTTAAGAGTTTTATCTGTACAGATCGGCTACAACAGGCTATTGTTTTTAGGTCTTACTCAGAGAAATGTGACTGTTGAAACCTTAAAATGACATTCCAGTGAAATGTGGTGAATGTCAGTATGTGGTGTACACTTTAATGTGGTCAATGATTTTCTGTGTGTGCATGCTTATGTGAGCTTTAGAAGATGATTTTTGAGCTAATCAGTATTAAGTTAGTTTGAGTCATAAAGCTTTATTTGATCAACAAACATTGCTCTGTTATTCATATATACAATTCTTATTTACCATGTTACTTTTCTTCATACCTGATTTTAAAACCACACTTTCTACCAAATTGTCTTCTGTCTTGTAGCATTATGTTAAAAAGTGACAAAGGAAAAAAACATTTAATAAAAAACATAATTTACATGATGACAGAGGACCAGTCTGTTCAAATCAGAATGGTCTACCAGCAGGCCAAGAGCAAAGTGTGGAGGTGCGGGTCACAGGTTATAACATTATGCCTAATGTACAGAAGTGTACATGTTTCACCTGAAAGCTTTTGGTTACTGTTGTGGCTCAGCTGATTCAAAAGTACAAGAACCGCTGGTCTAATTGGCTGAATTCTGCTCCTAAGGTGTGCAGTTGACACAACCTAATGAACCTGCAATTACCATAATATGTGTAATTTTTGAAAAGCTCATCCACATTGACTCCTCATTCAGAATTACTTTCCCCAGGAAATGTTTTTAGAGGTTCTTAGGGGGGTGCCAGCCATTTCCAACCCAGATCTCAGTGGGGCAATTGGTCGGTCAGGTGTTTACACTGACATATTGTTGATGGCTGAAACAATCCACTGGATGGCTGTCCCTTCCATGGAATTCCCACCTTGCGTACCGTTTCCTGGTGGAACTGGACCAACCGTGATCCAGATAGAAATGAAAGTAAACAGTTGTGTGCTGGTCTGCAGTAGCAATGGTACCAGGTTCTAACAAGGTAGCATTGCAGAGGGTTTGTGTTTGAGATAGGAAAGTCACACATCTATACACTTGTATCTGTGGTAATAACTGACATGGTTTGTTAAACAACGCTGATGACTCAACTTTTTTTGATAGTGCAGAGAAACTAGCTAAACTGAAAAGATGCTAGTTGCTCAAATTTAAAAGCAGATGATTAAGATTATGTGGGGTTCATCTGCTCTTAGGTCCTCACCAACCAAACCCATGCTAGCAGAATTGCCATGCAGTATCGGCACTTAATATTTTTCCCCATTATTTTTTTTTTCCTTTCTTTTTTTACCTGTCTGGATATTTTTCACAGTACAACAATTCACTCTTTTTGGGTTTACAAGGCCAACATATTATGTTTAGTGCAGTATTACACATGACCTGTTAAATGAACCACTATTATATTCCTTATTTTTTCACAATTTGAATCCGTAAATTATGAATTTCTTTTTAATCATTTTAAATCACATCTGTATGTTTTATTTTCAAGTGATTTTTGTGACACTGGTTGATTTATTTATTTATTTCCCACATGCTAGTTACATGCTAGTTGGTAGAGCTCGTGGTTCGGACTGTTTGTTATTGCTATAGCCTGTGTATTATTACAAGAAAGCTGTTAAAACTGTGAACACAGTATAACACTGGACTGTTTCATTTTACTCACAATTCTTTTACACACTACATGTGTCAGAGCTGAAAACCACTGGAAGATCTGGAGATTAGTTCATCCAGATTTAGGCCAATTATTGTTTTGATTTAGATTTGTTTCAGGGTCTGGACCTTAAAACCCCTTTATGTTTGGAGGCAGGTTTGTTATTTTTTTGTTTGTTTTTTTCTTCATCACATTGTGAACACTTACTGGAAATGATGCATCAATTATTATGTTGATTGTGTTTATCAAACATTTCATTAAAGTCACTGTATGTTAATTGTTGTACTATATGTACATTTCTATTTCATTGTAATGAATTGTTCAAAAGTTTACTCTGACCACCATGTATTCAAAAAGTCTCCACCCAAAAAAGGCTCCAAAAATGTTTATTTGGAATTTGAAAAATCTAAAAAAAATAATAATAAAAAAAGGTCATAATTTATAGCCCGTTTAACCCCTGATGCAATGCTTTTACATAATCTTGAAAATCTTCTCTTTAAAACTTCAAAATGGTTGAATATTTCAAAAACTGAAAATCAGATAGAGTTCACCCTCACCCTTTCTAATCAAAATATAAAAGTGTGGAAACTCCACTGACTGATAATGGTTGACGAAGGTTGCTGTTAGTTAACATAATAAATGCTAACTGTACACATAATGTAATTCAAGCATTCCAATCACTTCAATGGTCACAGGTGTATGAAACCAAGAAGACTGCTTCTACAAACATTTGTGAAAGAATTCCATCAGGATACTGTGATAGGATGCCACCTGTGGAGTTGTGAATTCTCCTGCTAACTAAATATTCCACAGTCACTGTTCAGTGGTTTTATAACAAAGAGGAAGTGATTGGGAACAACAGCAACTCTGCCACAAAGTGAGTGATGTGGATGCTGAGGCACATAGCGCACAGAGGGGCCAACATAACCTATGGAATAAGAATATGACATCACTCAATTTCATATGCATACGAAGGCAGATGAGCGAATATAATGACAATGTAGTGTATACCTCTGGGTATACCTGCCCGAAACCACTTAATTATGACTTACTGATCCTTTGCACTGGGGTGCATATTAATACCCAGGATGTCCCAACAATCCACCTATTCATGAGATGGCACCTATAGCAGACATGAAAATGCAGTACTATGTTATGGAAAGAAACATAGTCTGCTGCATTATTTATGAGGAAAAAAGTGAACACAGTTGTGCACTTTAACACACAGACACAAACCATTATAAACTCATGGAACTTGATGAATGACTGCTTTGCACATGGTTGGATGTCCTTGAAATGTAGTGGATTATGTTAACCTTTACACAGGGGTGTGAAAACTGTAATTGCCTCATTTCCAAATGCCTCTTTTTTGTATGTTAAACAAAACATTCCACAGAAGAAGAATAAAGCATCCATTTATTTTCACTGCTTCAAAAATCAAGGGACAACACAGTACACTTTGGCTCTCCATGAACGTAAGACTCTATAATGTTTCTATGAAATATTTAAAATAAGAAAAAAAAAACTATTTTTTCTGTTTAATATTTTTTGGGAGAATAGACTGAAGCTCCAATTTTACCAGAAGCTTTTTATTGGGATGTTTGGACGGTACCCATCCTATAATATTGAGCAGCATTTTTTTCCTAATTTACCTAGGCACAATGCTAACCATTTCATTTTCTAATCTCAATCAAGTTAAATTTGAGTGAGTTTACTATTACATGCATTCCTAGTTTGAGATTCTTTCTAATTAAAACGGAAAAGTGTTAACCCCAAGAGAAACAGTTCACAACATGAGGTCATCTGAGAGGAGGTTTACTCTGGGTTTTATACAGCTAGCACCCAGATGGAGAGTCTGAACTCATCAGTTCGAAACTCTTGTTGACACAAGTAGGCTGGGTTCCACACTAGCCACTATGATGCACAAACCAATACATTGTAGTGACAGCTTCAAGCCCGGAGAAATAGAGGGGTTAAATACAGGGGATGAAAAAGGGGAAAGCAAAATCATCAGACCCATGATGTCTGGATAAAAAAATAAAAATCACTGTGAATCTCATCAGTAACTCTTAATATGATTTGGTATTGTGTATGGCCAACACTTGCCTATATGCACTTACAAAACATGGGCATAGTCATAACGACAAGGTTGATAATATCCTCCCACCCTGCCTGGAACATGCCATCAGTGAGCTCCTTGACAATATGTGGCAGTGTTGAATACACTGGTCCATCGTGTCCCAGAATTTCTCGTATGGGTTAAGGTCTGGGAACATCAAGGGTCTGATAATGGCTCAGAAGATTTCATCCTTGTTCCAATAGGTATCCTTGTATTGATGTTTGTGCATCCCTCCAAGGATATTCCTATACACAACTGAGTCAAACTGGTCATGCTGTTTCATGCCTGTCATATGTGCTTAATGTGAATCTGGTTATTTTTATTGCTTTGGCAGTGCCAGTGGGGGTTCTTCCTTGCTCCTTGCACAATGGAACAGATACTAGTCCTACTGCTTCTTGTGATGACATGTATGGATGTGCCATTTTGGATGAGCTGCTGCAGGTACCACCTCATGCTTCTAGTATAGTAACCAGGACACTGGCAAATTCAACACCAACATAATACCCTGTAATACTGGTATAAGTGCTGCAGTGTATTTGATTTTTGTGTCATTGAAATAGGACTTGTTTTAAAAAAAAATGTTAACAAATGTGTATTTCTTTGAGTTGGTATGACATATTTAACGTTGAATTAACCTTAACCAATTTGGTTGATGAAACAAATGTTATTTAGTTCAACTTACTTTAAAATCCTTCATGTTGAATCAACCTTAAAAGATAAATGTAATCCATTTTTTTTGTTTAGTGTAGGGGGAGAATAATGCTCCAACTAATAAAAGCCAACTGCACTTAATCTTTAGGTTACGAACAGATGGGTGGACTTTCTTGTTGAGGAATCATCCAGATTCTGATAAATCAACCAGCCCCAGACCACCTCAGCAGTGATGTGATATTGAATGTATGACCATCTGATTATTATCTGGAATGCACCTG
>JAYDZG010000001.1:22683645-22693659 GCA_034509265.1 Microcambeva bendego | reverse complement strand
TGTTTACTTGTGTTGTCCTTGACTATTGTTTAAATTGGTTTGATGTTCCGAAACACTTAAGTGTGACAAACATGCAACAAAACAGGAAATGATGATGGGGCCTTTCTTTTAGAAAATGTGCTAAAAAGAGAAATGCGTTAAGTCTTTTAGTATACATTCTTCGATATGTATTAACAATCTAATGTTGAATGTTGCCAGGTTGAGGGTTCACTTGGAAATATTCAACGTTCTCTTTAGCTAGAATGACCGTGTTTTGGTTTTAAAAATGTGGACACTTTGTTTCAAAAAGTTTTGATTTTTTTTCTTGCAGCTGATCAGTCATGTGACTTTTTCCCTACCCAGTGTGACATAATGAAACCTTTTCTGTTAGAGAAGATTTTCTGACTCCTATAGAAGCATTCAGGGTAAAACATTTTCACTTATCCCAGAACTGTGATTAGTGTAAACATGACACATTACAACATGGCCACACCTGCATCAAGAGCCAAAATAAAACATTCATTATTTTTATCTTATTTTCAAAATTAATAAAATTCAACAATTTTGAAAAAGATGGGTCTGGGATAATTTTGATTATGTTCAAATCATTAAAGTGGTTGATATACCTGCAACACCTGGCTTGTAATAATACAAACAAACACTTTGAGAAGTTGTGCTTGTGAAATTGTCACTTCTGTTCAATGTCAATGTAGAAGTAACTGAAGTGTCACCAATCATTTAAATGTTCAGAATCATTGATTCAGTCTCTCAAAAGCCCTACTTATTTAGGCTGTGGCTGTGTGTGTTGGATGTGTATATGGCTGACCAATGCTGGCGTGAAAGGTGGGACATTAAGAGAAGGGTCCAATCAATGCAAAACCACACTTGAAAGGTGAAATCAAATCCTGAACTTTTGAAATCCTGCATGGATTATTTTTGTAGGACCCAAAAGAGGGTGTATGTTCACCCATTTATGTAGTATGGTGATGCTAAACTGATGGAAAAATACATCTAACTTGTCATGTGCCCTGTTTCCCATGTTATAACTGCTTCATTTAAATTCCACCAGCTTTTTGATGGAAATGGAGACGAAGAAGGCCATTCCTTCCAGAATCAATTCTGTCTACATGGAAACTTTATGATGGATAAGTGGGTTGCGCTGTCACCTCAAGATATAAGCTTGTGAAATGATTTAATCTTTTTAATTTCAAATCTTTGAAATCAGATGGACTTGTGAAACCTAATTCCATGCCAAATGCTGCATTAGCTGCATCGGTCTATTTTAAACTAACACATAATTTCATTAGATAAGTGCCTGAAAGAGAAGCTGTTAAGACTGGTGGACTGTGGTTTCTTCGATCATCTTCAAAATCCTCAAAATGACAGGCAGAATGATGGCCACACAATGCCTGATTCATCATCTAGTCCTAGCACCCTACCTGGTAAGACTTTTCAGGCATGTAACTCCTGGGCAAATATGGCTTTATGTAACTGTTTAAATTTATTGTTAGTTGTAGCAGAGGTCAGTTTGAATTTGAAAGAGCTGACTTCAAAAGAGGTAGGTACTTATTTTCATTTAAAACCAATCCAACTGTCACTCGTGTTTGCTCTTGGCACTGAAGAGGGAAAGTAACTTTTAAACAATAGTTTATAAACAGACACTACGTACCTGAGGCAGACCTTAATGGGCATAGACAAGATAAAGTGGAAATGCCCCTATCGAACTGGAAGGCTGAATTTTTGGCACTTAAGGAGCAAGAACCGCCAGACTCTTGGGATTTGGACTTTCCTGAAGCTCCAGTGGCCTCTCAGGCAGGGCTATCCAAACCTTGGAAAGGAGCAGCTGGGTTTATACCTAAAACAACAATCACTAAGGCTACTGCTGTGCCCAAACAGGTAAACATCTCTATGTAATTATACTTTTGGTTACATAGAAATTATGTAAGTGTTGCTATAGCAGTATTAAATAGAGATGTCCAACAGAACCAGAAGACTGAACATCTGGTGTCTTCTCACAGACCTCTTTGTGTTTTCTCTCCTGACCTAGAAACGGCAGAAGAAAAATAAAGGAAGTCAGGAGTCCAAATGTGTAAGTTGGTATGCCCGTTTGTGCAATGTTTTCTTTGCATTCAATGAAATTGTTTCTCAATAGGATGTTGAGCTGCTTGTGCCGGGAGAGGCAAACTCTCCATCCTCTCTGGCTAAAGATCCTGCATTGCGTAGAAAGCAGTTGGATCACCTTATGGATCAAATTTCGGGTTCCTTCAGCTTTATGCAGGTATAGAATACTTGCACTAATTAACGATCATTTTCAATCAGTTTTATATATATACATACATACAGTGTATAACAAGTGAGTACACCCCTCACATTTCTGCAGATATTTAAGTATATCTGTGTGCAGCTTATATAAGTGTAAATTTATTCTTCCCTCAAAATAACTCCATATACAGCCATCAGCTGTGCATAGGGAGCAGGTGAGTTGCAAACCTGAACCTCAGGCTCCATCAGTATGGATGGCCAGTGTCTGAACTTTAATTTTATGTGTCTCCACTGTTTGGCAGGCCTCTCAAAGCCAAAGCAAACTCCAGAGCTGGAATGCGTCTTGGAAGAGGGTTTTCATGGATGTACCTGCATTTCATTGCATTCCTTTGTGCCTCAAATATTACAAATGACTCTTCACCTACCATATTTCACTTGTTCAATGGAATTAGTCCGATGACTTGCAATTTCGGTTTAATGGTATTTGGTGTATTACATTTTAATAAATAATTCAGCAAACTTTAAGCCGGCATCTTATGTGGTTTCTTAAAAATGGAGAAATTGTTCTGACCAACAGATCCAACATGGAGGTCCAACAGATCCTAACGCCACATTTAAAAGCATGACAGTCTTCCAGGAATAAGCTTTTAACACCTCTAACATTACTTTTCCAGCATTGGAATACTGGCTGATATCTAGCAAACTGCCTTCAGATTCAGAGTTGATTTGAACAAACTATCTTTTAAATAAAAAAAAATTATGATCATGTGGTGCAGTGTATAAACATGCTAGTTACACCAGAATACACTCTATGGAGTCCTTGTTCTTCCAGCCAGCTGGGCAGAGTGGTCACATTAGTCTGTTCAGATTGGGGTGGGGCATTAAACTGGGGAGTGACTCTTTGGCAACTGATGTAATTACAACTTTTGCTGGCTGATGGATACCTGATCAGACGTAGGGAAAGAGTACATTGATCAGGAGGTGTCTGTCTGTACGCATCTGGTTTGCATTTTACTCATGTAGTGTAGGTCACAAAATGCATACAACCTCCTGCCCACTTGTAGCACTTTTAGCAGCACTCAAAGCTGCTAAAAGTTGGGGGGAATTAATAAATAATCAAATAATAAACTAAAATAAAACGTGCAAATCTGTGTAATTTTTATGACAAATGGAAACTAATGCCATTTCAACACATGCAAAACAGTTTTTGGATGGCCAAAGCTGTGTAGTGGCAGTGAGCATTTGCATCTTGATGCTTTAAAAAAAAAAAGAATAATAAAAAAAAATCCCTTCAATTACTTTTCTATTGCAAATATCCAACTGTCGTATTTAATTTAATGGTCTTAAAGTATTTAAGATGCGGCCATCTCCTGGGCAGTTCTAGCTTAATTATTTTGACCGCGCTACTCTACTACCAAAATTAATGTACTGTCTTAGTTGAAATGTAGTTCATAAATAACCTTATTTTAAAAGGTTGTTCTTGTGGTTAGTATGTGTATTATCAACAGGTTAGTCAAGATCAAAGGTGTACTTGATACATTTACTGTGGTTTCTCTTTCTAATAAGGACTCTTTGCTGGATGGAGATTTTTCTCCCACTCGTGACCTGAAGAAGGGGCTTCTCCTCTCCCCTGACCCATCTTCTCTTGGTAAAGCTTTTTAATTGTTTACAGCAACTTTATCTTCATTGTTCTAGTTTTATCAGTTAATAATCTGTTTAAAGCAATAATGCTGTAAATTGGTCAAAATGTACACCTTTCGTTTTCCATAGCCCAAAGAGAACAAAAAATGTTTGTTGACCTCCTGCCACACACCCAGCATGTAAGACTTGTTTGAACTTTGAAGTGTTGACTGCAGATTTTGGGAAGGTTTTCAGACTTACTCTTTTTTTTTTCCTTCACATGAAAGTCAACTCCCATTAATGCTAGTTTGCTTGATGGAGTTGGTAAAAACAGTTTGACTAGCTGCAATCAGACTCTCAATACATCAGACATGGAGTTACATAATGGAGGCACACCACTGGCAAAGCCCTCAAACCAGCCTTCTAACCCTGCACTGCACTCACTTGCCTGTTGGGTCAGTTACCCCAGCTTATCTGAACAATGTTTGAGATGAAGTTATGCTGGTTTATGCTGTAATGCTTGCAATGGTTTGAATTCTAGGCAAAGCAAGATAAGGACTTCACTTCCTCACCTCTGTACCGCAGAGAGTCTGTCATCTCTCTGCCTCTTGATGATGATCAGAATTCTGAACAGGTCGGTGTGTGATAGTTTTACCCACATTATGGTAAAAATACTCTTTGCCATTTCCTCAAGTCATGGGGATGGTTTGGTTTCAGTTAGCTAAAGTGTTGATGCAATTTTTTTTCCCGATTAATGGTAATTTCCACACAATTAAACCCTATCATTCCAAACTGCAGCAGAAGTAATCATTACACAAACATTTCATTGTTAAAATAAAACTCTTACACCCCCGCCCCCTACAAATAGTTATTGCAGCAGAATAGGCTTAAGGTTACAACATATTAATTCCTTTAACTATTGAGTGTTAAATCTCTTCTGTTGTAACTAGGGTGTACTTTACAATTCATACACTTAGCCAGAACCTTTGGACCACCCACTTGTTGTTTTAAAAAAACTTCTAAAACAGTTCACAAGCTATCCAAAGGATAATTTGGGATTTGTCATAAGTACTTTACTAAATATTTACTGGTAGTTTACTGCTGGTAAACGGCCTGACATGTAGTCGCTCTTGTGTAATTATCTAGTTTAGTAAAATTAGTACTGTTGTGTTTAAGGCTGTCTGATAACATGTTGGTATGTATATTTTGTTTATTATTTAACATTTGGTTACAATTTGGTGAATGTGCAAGTGAAAAGACATGTACATCAATGAGCAACAAATGGCATTTTGCAATTATGGCACAGTGACTCACTTGGCTGTAACATAATTCATTTCACTTCTTGATCATGTCTGTGCATGCAGTTTACCACCGGTGACCAGACTAGGTGTGCCTCAAGTAGACCTGTCTGCCAGCTACATAAAAAGCGTGTCTGAATTCTTTTAGACGAATGGTGGACTTTCCTTCAAAGGCCCATACTGATGAAAGCAGTAATGAAAAGCTGACTCTGATTGTATCATTTCTAATGAGTGTATTACAGACAAGAAAGCATTCTCTTTGTACTACTGAGATTCCAGTGAGCATGCCAGCAAAGAGCTTCTCCACTCCACCCAGCAGGAGATCACTTCCTGCAACTGGCACAGCTTCATTCAGCAACATGCACTCTGTGAGTGAATGTACTCGGGCATCCTTCAGCCAAAGATTAAATTTATCTTGTTAAACTGTAGGTTTTTTCCTTTGTCCAGGTGTTCATTGAGGAAGTGCCTTTGAGCAGGAATAATGAGCTAAAGACTGATGAAAGTGGATTTTTAGGATCTGTGTGTTTGAGCTATAATACAGCTAGCACACAGAGCTATTCTACTGCCAGTACACAAACGCCCCCTGAACTAAGCCTGCCCCAAGATGACCTGCAAATGGGTACAATTTACACACCCTATTAAGGTTTCTGAAGTGTATCAGCTCACAAGTTAAAATAAAATTAGATTTGAGTACTGTTTATTAGAAAACTTGCCAGAAATGCTTTGTGCATTTTTCTGTTGTACCCAAATTGATTACAGCCCAGCCTTTTGTAAAGCAGGTTTGTCCTGTTCTGTGGGGAGTTCTTACATTGTGACTTCTGATCATTTAGAAGGGTCAGAAATGACTTGACTCTATAATTGACACAAAAATGTAATGTTCAGAAATCTTCCTTACAGAAAGTGCCTACCTGTCTGAGAGTGACCTTAGTGCAACCAGTCAGATTTATTCACCCGGTCAGAGTTCTGCCTCTCATTCTCAGTCTTCTCTAATTCATCATTATTATCCACGCAGCACAGTCAGAGGTATCTCACATTGTTCACCTAGCTCCTTACCTCAAAAAGGCTCTATAAAGCCAGTTCTGTGTCATCTGGAGTGTGTTTACGTTAATTGACATGGCATGTGTTCACAAACTTTTCTTACCCTTTAATGGCAGGTGGTTATGAGGTGCACAGAGTCAATGTGCGTGCCCCTGGAGGATGCTTCATAAATCAAGCACATCATGAACCTGGATCTGTTCTTTATACCTCTCAGGTAACCCTTATTATGCAGGCATCTATTACTGTCTAGAGGTTTTTATTTTTTCATGATTCATGACATGTTTTTAGGAAAATGGGTATCAGCAGAAATGCAAATCTTCTGGAGGGACAGTTCGAAGAAGTGGCTCAACTGGTATGTAATAAATGCTTGTTAAAACTGTTAAGACCATGACCACACATTTCTCTATTAAGGTGATTTTTGATACTTGTATTATACTTGACATAAAACAAGTATTTACTTTAAGCTTGGGCAATGTAGTAAAACACAGAACATGGGAACCAGAAACATTTTATTGCAATCCATAACTGACAGTTTGTCAAATTCTATGAAATGTCTCATGGTTATCTTTGGGTGACAGTTACCAGTGTTTTTATGTAGTCTTTCATTATTGTTTCATTATTGTCAGTTTTCTGTATTGTTAATAAGGGGCATTGAATTGTTAGTAAATATTAAAAATAAATCATAGTGAAACAGATGTAAAAAGAAACCTCATGGTGCGCTCTCTTTCTGGTTTAATCAATTTGCATTTTTTTCTTAAATTAAAAATGTATATGGTGTTTGTTAATCCAGTTCAAATTCATCAATTTAAGTATTATTTCTTTCTGAACCTTGGTACCATTCTGAAACACGTGAACATCATCTTTTCCATGACCACATGATGTCTTTCAACATGATTGATTGCAGTCAGTGGCTTCCCATTTGTAAAACAGTTATGGTTTAATAACGTGTTGCCAGCTGAAACCTAATCACCCATGCAGTATATTTAGTTAAATCTGGTACCTCATTTTTGACCAGGTAGTGTATTTGCTACATTCAATGTGTGCTACAATTCCTCGAACGTTTTTTTGGAAAAATTGGAAAATGGATAATGGCATGAACCAATAAATGTCAATTATGGTATTGCAGCTTGCACCATAATAAATTTAGGTCCTCCACTGACACTGCTTTTTGAGGACCTAGCATGTGCCAGCGATATCACAGATGCGAGCTTCACTGCAAAGGGGCAGTACTTTCTGCGATGTCCTGTATCTTGCAATACTACATGAAATTAAACCTTGTAGATGCACCAGTTTTTTTTCAGTCCCTCAATGTTGACCACAAATAAGAATGAGGGGGGGAAAAACATTAATTGTCGTACTACACGGTGTAGTCCTGTTTGGCTTAAATTTCGTAAGTTCAAAATATCGGTTTATAGTTTCTGGTTTTGCCATCCCAGTTCTTGGAATGCCAAAATACATAATTGCATTCATGCACTGCTTTCTATTTTGAGCCCGTTTCTCCACCTGCACTTTTAATAAAGGAAATACAGACTTAAAGCTATGTGTAGCCTTTGAATGTTACAATGCCATTTTTCCATTTTTTGTTATAGCTGGTTGGAGTGACTCTCAGTTGAGCAGTCCAGACAGGGAGGCCACTTACCTGGTGGATTCGGCCCATGGTGATTCGCTACCCCTTTCAGCATCTGGGATACCGGTCACTGGACTTCCCCCTCACACACTTATGCCAGTCTATTCTCATATGCGTGTGGCCTTCTCAGCTGCTCGAGCCACCAACCTTGCTCCTGGCACTCTGGACCAACCGATTGCCTTTGATCTGCTTCATAGCAACCTGGGTGGTGCATTTGATGTGACCTCTGGCCACTTTATCTGTCCAGCTGCAGGAACTTATGTCTTCTTTTTCCATATCCTTAAGCTGGCCATCAGTGTTCCACTTTACATCAACCTGATGCGCAATGATGAGGTAGTGGCATCAGCATATGCCAACGATGGTGCGCCTGATCATGAAACTGCCAGCAATCACGCCTTGCTGCCTCTGCGTCTTGGTGACCATGTGTGGCTCCGTCTCCACCGTGGTGCCATCTACGGCAGCAGCTGGAAGTACAGCACCTTCTCCGGGTTCCTGCTATACCAAGATTAAGTTGGTTATATTCACATACAGGGGGTTCCCAGTTGGAGTTTGTTGGCCTGTCTCTTACATAGCACTGTTTGTATTTTGTATCCAGATTATTGCACAAAGTGACTTCAATTAGATATTTTTGGAAAATATTTTGTGTGTTATTAAGGGAACAACTTCATACCCTTAATGTGTTTGCTTTAGATGCTTCACCCATTGCAAAATGAGCAATGGCTGAAAAATGTCTTTCTGGTTACTGGTATGTACATTGATCTTGGACTATGCTCTGGAATTGACCTTTACATTGATTGTCTATCAGCCAAACAAATCGATGGTCCCTTTGTGTCTGAATAAAAGATTTTGTGCAGTTCTTTATTGTTGATTTAGTGATTTATCAGTTTCAGTATCATACTTTTTTGCAGATAAGATTGCAACAGTGCAGTATGCTTCAATAATCACAAATGCACTCGTTGAAGACATGTCTGCCTCTGGTTCAGATGCTAAATGTCAATTTTGCCAGGATGTCTATTTACACCAGAGGGCAGCACTAACAAAGGATAAATGCTTGCTATTTTAGAACCTCAGCAGTTTCTCTGGCAATACAACATGGTTGCTCAACGGCTGGATTCACAAAATGTTTAAATTAAAAGATTAAAGTGCAAGCATTTTAAGGATTCCTAGTGCTATAGTCTCATCTTTGGGCATTGAGCACCAGCTGTGTTACCCCATCTTCGTGTCGGGCTGACTGTGTGCTTTGTTTTTGTGCATGTAGAGAAGCTTACTAATTATTTTTTTTTGGAACTCCTGCCTTCTGGTGTAAATGAGCATTCTGTTAACATTTTAGACCAGACTCAGTGGCGATTCAAAAGGCAAAAAAGTAAATTCCAGCATGGATATGGAGGGTTTGAACCTTGGTGGTGCAACTGGCACAGTCGTTGGAGGGAAGGGTTTACATTACATGTGTGTGTTAATGATTAATAATTGGCCAGCCTAATAGCTTAAGTTTTAGCCACACAAACATTTGGATTATACTGCCCTTCAGATGAATATTTAAACAGGTTGGTTTTATGATGATTAGTTAATGCTGTCCATACAATTTAATTGACTTTGCTCAAGCTTGACATGAATTAATATTTGAAGACATTACAAGTAACCAGTAAGTACATGTTGAAATTCCTGTTTGCGTAGTCAGAGTTGAAGTCTGATGGTTGTAGCCTCTGCTCAATATTGCCATGAATAGAGAAAAGCCTCCCCTGCCATATGGTCAAATCTTTAGCATCCACTGTCCAGGCATAGAGCCAGTTACTGAACACTTTGATGCTTGTGCTTCATCTTATTCAGATATCAAGGTGAGATTTTAGTTTTATTTTATTACCCTTTTTGAAAATGTTTGCCAATAAACAAATGATTTGTTTAGTTGATCTGTCTTAAGTCTGGCTATGAATGATAACCCATGTATGGTCCCTTGCATTTATGTCGACATCTGGCCCAATTTGACTGTGTTTGCAAGTGAAATTAATTGAATGTGCAAAATTGTCCATGATTTTTAATAACTTATCTAAACTTATAGCCTTGTTGCAATATTTAGCTTCTGGATTCTCTTTGATATATATGCTATAAACGTTGTATGTATTAGAAAGTAAGGAATTCCTCATGCTTAAATGATAAGCAAAGATAATCCCCCCCCCCCCCCCAAAGATAATC
>JAYDZG010000001.1:22672121-22683545 GCA_034509265.1 Microcambeva bendego | reverse complement strand
AAAGCTGGGCACTGAATGAGTCAGGCTCTTTGTTAAAACCATATGTTTACGGTAATAGGTTGTAGTGGAATACTACTATTTTCTTGTTTTTGCATGAAATTAAAAATATAAGTTAAGGAAGTTAGAATATGTGTTGTCTCACCTCCTCCTGTGAATTGGCTAAATTTTTAGCAGGAAATATTTTCATTTTTATGTATCACACCAGGATCTTTTGCTCAGTAAATGTAATGCTGTACATTTACCTTGAAATGTGGTAACAAAACAAAATGTGATTAGTTACTGTGTGATGTTACAATGCAGACAT
The DNA here is from genome assembly GCA_034509265.1 of Microcambeva bendego. Classification (NCBI taxonomy): domain Eukaryota; kingdom Metazoa; phylum Chordata; class Actinopteri; order Siluriformes; family Trichomycteridae; genus Microcambeva; species Microcambeva bendego. Next base: position 22,683,241 of record JAYDZG010000001.1, on the reverse strand, counting down.
GATCACAAATAGTATGATAATAGTGCATGTACAGGACTTTCATATTTTTAATGAAAATAAAATATTACATTTATTGGAATATGAGTGACTGAGTAATGGTTTCTGAAATATTTACCAGAAAATGTAAATGTGAATGTGAAATACTACTGGACTCAACCAGGACAATGATTGAGAATATAAAAACGATTTACAGGCTTCATTTTGTGTTGTACCACTTTTAAATGGAGTGGATGCTGGCATGGTGGCTAAATGGATAGCACTTTCACCTCACAGCAAGAATGCTCTGGGTTTGATCTCCTGGTGGGTCAGTCTAGGTCCTTTTTGAGAAGATTTTGCATGTTCTCCACTTGTCTGTTATCCCACAGTCTAAAAACTTGCAATCAAGTTACTGAAACTGAATAGTTCATGACTGTGTTTGATTTGGACTTGTTCACTGATGAATGCTTGAATTGATGAACTGGTGTCATGAGTGTAACAAAATTGTAAATCATGACAATAAAATCCTTATAAATAAACAAACAAACAAAATGGAATGGACTAACATGTTTTGCATGTTTTGGTGCATTTGTGGTCTGCACACATGACAACAAAACAATCCTTCCACTAAGCTTTTAGCAAACATGAAACATTAATCTTTTTAAAAGCCATGTACCATAAGCTAAGTAGCTGAGTAGAGATGGGCAACATGTGCTAACAATTTGTTATTTGTGTCACTGCTATGCTTCTGAACATAACCTATCATTTAATTACCTAGAGTGCACAATATAATACTTTGCCCAGTCATTCATGCACCCACAATGACACAGGCAGCATATATAAACACAGTGTCTACCAAACAGCTTTAATAAAAAACGTTAGAAGAAGAATAGACAAATGTTTTTACAGAATATTATATTCCTATTCCTATTCATTTTATTTTCAATGTAGAAGTAGACATGTAGCTAGTTTTGTCAGTAATTACGTCTCTGCTAGTCACTACATTCTTCAGAGTTTATGTACCATCAGATGGTTTTTTAAGGCTCTTCAAATTAAAGCCATATATTGGCCTCTTTTATTTCTGTGAAGGATTTAAATAACTATTTTGTTTAACACTTGTTTAGTTGTAAAAAGAATGATTTCAGTTTTTACACAGAAAATGAAATCCTGAAAAATAAACTCCAAAACCATTTTTGTACATTCCAATAATTGTGTAAATGCCTTATTAAAAGCCAATCGAAAAGCCAATCAAAAGTAATAAAAAAAAACAATGAGCAAATCCCACATAATTAGCTGCCATATTCATTCTATCCAGCCCTGCAGTACAATCTGGTACACATCCAATGCAGAGTTATACATGCCATACCTTGACTGATCTGGTATGTTTCCAATTTCACATGTATACTCCTGAGAGCAGAGGGGCTGTGCTGAAGGTGAGGCAAAGTGAGTATTTTCCACAAGATGCTAACAGTAAACATGTGACCATAAGTGTAAACAAGTTTTCCCAATTGCAGTTGTGTTGATGTCTAAATTTCTGCATTTTTTATTTTATATACAGTGATGTTTCAATAAGACATATTGCTGTTTTTAAACATAGCAGTTGTATTTTTTTACTTTAGTGGCAAATCTGTGGGGATTGCCTTTGACCAGTTGGCTGTCAGCTGCAATTTTTTTTACCAGTCAACCCATATAGCATGCTTTGGCATTCTTGGTCTCTGGACAAGTAGGTTACCTACTTAAGTATAGTACTGGTCACTCGACCTTAGAAATAACCACTAAATGTGGCATCACATATTTAAAAAGAAAAAGTTCCAGAAGGCACTGCCAAAGCATTTGTTCTTACAAGTGCATTTCTTGTCACCACACACCACTCATGTCTGGAGTAGGAGCCAGATCTGATTGTTCAAGTGTGCCAGTAAGTCTATACTGAGTGGGAACAGTTGTAAAGGAGGGGGTTGTAGTGGAGTCACAGAAGGCCATTGTTGTTTTGTCTGCATTGTGGGTCAACGGAGACCTCTGGTCACCCTTGCAGCATAGACTTTGTGACCCTGTGCATTTTTTAAAAGACATATCATGCATTATGCTTGAGTGGGCATTGGACAAGGCTAAATTAAGTAATATGCTCAGTATGCCCCCCACCCAACACCTAAAGAAAGAGCACATTCATGCAGCGCGAGACCACTAGTGACAGCAGTGACAAAGGCCCTTGCCAGCCCCTTCTCCAAATGTCAACAACTCTAGACTACTAAACATGCCAGTCCAAACTGGAACACAACCACAACTCACCCATTTTTAAATCCCCTGTGATTGAAAGCAAAGCATCCTAATGTCTTAACTTTGCAAAGACTGACACAGCTTTGAGTAAATTATTCTGTTTGCCTCACTCTATATTTTACTTTGCACAATTTGTATTGTAATTTTGTACCAGTTGCTGATAATGTGATGTAGTTAAGGGGCGGAGGCAGGAAAGAAGGCTATTTACTCGTAAGCTTACTTTCTAGGGACACTTAATAGTTATATAAATAGATATGTTTTGTTTTGAGAGACATTGGAACTTGGTGTTGGTGGAACATCCCCTGTGTTCATGCAAGCAGATGCTTCTGTTAATAAAAAGTTTTGTTAAAGGTAAAACCAGAGTCTTCTCTGAAATAAGAGTACTCAACATGGTGGTTTTCTTTTCAGCTAAAAACACTTTAGAGATCTCTATTACATTATTACACCACTTACCACAGATCGGCTCACATCATTGTACCAATGTTATACCATTATGTATGTACTGTTATTCTTGCAAGCGCGTTTTCTTTGGTGTAAGTAGGGTAATATTAGCTGAATTTACACGAATATTTATGTTACCAAATTTGAGAAGTTTATATTGTTCTATATAATTAAGCATTAAAAATGCATGTAAAATTACATCTTGGCCCAATTAAACTCATATCTTTGCAAAATTTTGCGGGCAGATTAGACATGGTAGTGCAAGTGATTGATCAGTCATTTCTCCTAATTGACAGTCACATGCACCTTGTTTAAGGTTGATCCAGTCCTGGTGGAAGTGTATTCAATGTATCATGGTCTGTCTACCACAGAATTGTTGACAATGCTGTTGCTGTTTGGTTGGGTTTTCTGCTAGTGAACGATACCAGCATATTTTGATGATGTTGCATCTGACATCACAAAGCAGCCTTTTTAAAGAGGGCCACACATTTGAGCCCACACTGGGAACAGGCTGTGCAAGTTGGTGTGGTGCGGTGCTTATTTATTATTACCTTATTACCTAGCTTGTTTTGGGCTTCCTTACTTTTCTTACTTAAGAAAAAAGCTTTAGAAATAATTACAATTTCTAGTTTGAAGGTATAATGATTATTGCTCTGTTTATGCACGTTACTTGAACACATACAAAGTACTGCAATCATTTTTTATCTTTTAAAGATTTTCTAAATATTTTGCCATGGTAGTAGGTAGCAAGAAGTTCCTGGTATTGATCCCCAGGTGGGGCAGTCCAGATCCTCTCTGTGTGGAGTTTGGATCTTCTTCCTGTGTCTTTGTGGCGTTTCCTCTGGGAGCCACGTTTTCATTCCACAGTCCAAAAACATGAATCGTCCTATACGTGTGTAAGTGAGTATACTTATAGCCATCACTATGCACCAGTATAGACACTGCATCCTAATACAAGAGGCACAACATTAGTAAATGTATGTCTCTATGATGACTGATTTAAGAAGGGCAATTGTTTGATTACAAACGATTGCAGACTTTCATATCCTGTCACTTTTAAACAAATACTACACTGTTTTATGATCGGCCCTTCAATCTATCCTGTTGCTTATGGTGGTGTAAAATCAGATCTAAGGAGGAGCCTTTTCTTTGCATTGTGTGTGTGAGTCGCTCAGTGTATCCAGTCAGCATTGTATCAAGACTAAATATTGATCCTGTGGATAACATCATTGTATCCTGTGTGCATTTCCTGTGCATGACCTTTTGGGAACAGTGTAGTAAAGCCTATTTATGTGGGTGTTTGCTGTTTGATGGCTATTTAAGTATTGTCTTTCACTCCAGATCTCTTCTAAGTATTCTCTTTCATGCCAGATCTCTCCTAAGTATTCTCTTTCATGCCAGATCCCTCCAAAATGCCTTCTAAAAGTCACAAATCGAACCTTGCACATTAGCGAGAAGGTGAAAGTGGAGCCTTGTTTAGGGTATATGATGTCATTACTCTCACCAGAGCTCCACTGAGATTAGGTTATATAGACCATTTTATAGAAAATTGATTAAACTGATTAAATACTAACTACCCTTTTGATGACATGTTGTGAATTGACAATATTTTACTCCTCCTGTATTTGCTTTTAATTTATTAAGATTACTGTCCTCACAAGATGCCAGTAGGTCATGTGAAGGGCTGATTTTAATAATATAGTTTGGTTTTTGGCTCAGTTTATGCAGCAATATAATCACATTTATAAAATGTGAAAGAAATCAGGTATGCATGATCTTTTAGGGTATATGTAAGCTCCACACATTTATTTTAAAACTTATGACTGATAATGAAATCATTAAATTAAAGTGAATTATTAGGAAACGTAATATAAACTAAAATGACAAAATGACTAAACTTTTTGTAGGTAAAATATGTCATGGTTATTGTGGTACATTTTACCATGAAAAAATATGCAGATACTAAAAGTTTTATTTATACCTATAACTAGTACATGGTGGAACAGTGCTTTAGTGGGTAGCACTTTCACCTCACAGCAAAAAGGTACTGGGTTCAATCCTCAGGTGGAGTGGCCTGCGTCCTTTTTGTGTGAACTTTGCCTGTTCTCACAGTAATACATAAATGTGTCCTGTCATGAATGTAACTTCAGTGTAAAACATTACATTAAAATGACACTTTTTCTTCCAGAATGATTTACATGGGGCAGGGGGGCACTAAATTGTCCCAGCATATATTTTAAAAAAGTTGTTTTTACCAAGTGCAAACCACAATGGCATTTCTCCACCATTCAAAAGGATATCTAGATTACCTTTACTCATTTTTCTTAGGACCCCATCATCAAATCTAGCATTCAGGTATCCACATTCACTGCAGATGAGAGAGCCCTTTAAATCTTGGTTCTCATTTTGTATTCACTTGTTATCTTATTGGTTTTGTGTTTATGTCACTGATGTTTATCACTCAGTGACACCTGTACACTATGCAAGGCTGATATGTTTTGTTTCTGCTGACCTTAATGTAAGAATTGTTTGATCTTTTTCCAAGGTTCTATATATATATATATATATATATATATATTTATGTACCATTTACTCAACACACTGGGTAAGGTGCCTCAAATGTGGTGTAAATGCTAAATTTGAAATGGAGCAAATGCAAACAGAGACAAATCTGGTAGTACATTACAGCTTTTTTGCTGGAAATCTTTAGTTACTAACAATTTACCAACAGATCATTTATCTTTGATGTTATTGAAGTTAAAAGACTAGGCCATGCATGTCTGATATTTGTAACATGTATGATATTTATTATATTATAATTAGAACATTTTTGTTTTATTTTGAACACTAATTTAGGGGTGTTGTTATTTAATTTCTTGCACAATCAAATAAAAAGCACCTCTAAGATATTTAAAAAAAATGATGAATTAATAAATTAATGAATGAAATATTACTGCTAACGTTTCGTAAAGCAACATTCCATGATCTTGCATGGACCAAATTTTACTGCATGTGTCAGACAAGCCCTATGGAGCTGAACTTGAAATTCCATTTAATAAGAACAGCTTAATAACATGCTTAGCACAATGCATGGAGTGGGTTTCACTGAAATGGCTGAGTTTCTTTTCAAATAGATTATTATTATTATTACTTCTCATCTTGGAAAATAAATATCATGGTGTTTTTCTATTTGACTGCAGGTTTTGACTGCATGTTTGAACTTGCCGTTGCTACTGGGATGCTGGGTGCCATCTAGTGAGCATAATTAGCAGTGTCTGCAGGGTGGGGTCTTTAAACACTGTGGAATGATCATGATTGAGGTGGCTGTGCAAATTGCAGGGGCGAAAAAGGGGTGCATGTGTGCCGAAGGAGTTGTGAGCAGCCATGTATTCACCTTGAATGCAATCAGTGATTCTTCAGCAGAGAAAGATAAATTGACTATACCTAATTGAAAGAAAATTTTTAAAAAGACAAGATTGCTTGTGTGCAACAGTGCCAGCTACTTAGTCCATCTCCAATTTACAACACAAATGCTTAGGGATAAAGAACAGGGAATTTGCCAAAATTTGCCAAAATGTTTTGCATTTTATAAGGCACGGAAAATGCTTTAAAGTGTAATTTAGGGCAAACCATATTTTTTCGTGTGGTTTTGGTAGATTGAAGGTAGGCTAGCAAGGATGAAACTGCTGCCAATGTAATAAAGCTTCAGCACTCAAATCACACAAAAAACATCTCTTTAAGTATTTCCAAACCTTCAGGGATAATGTTTTGCAACAATCAAACTTGAATTTCTTACACAATAATGTCTTTAAACAAGATTTGAAACATGCTCTCAGGTGGTATAAAGTCATACAAAAGCATTTAAAAGTAGGAACAACGAGGCCATGAACAATAAGCATTTTATTAAAATATCTTAGAGGTGCCTTTTATTTGATTGTGCAAGAAATTAAATACAACACCCCCAAATTAGTGCTCTAAATAAAACATTTTTTTCTAATTATAATATAATAAATATCAGTTCCAAATGGCCTAGCATGTCATTTAACTTGGATAAAATTAAATGCTTTTAAATGATTTTTTAAATGGCAAAGATTACGAAACTGATTACCAAGCAGAATAAATCAAAAGTAGGATGAATTTGGTTATAGTATAAATTTGCAGTTTTATTAACTGTATTATATAAATATATATTATGTAAAACAAAAGAGGCTGATCACCCCCGTACATACACACACAAACACTGTATTTCTTTAATCAAGGTGTTTTTTTCAAGATGCAATTGTGCACAAGTGTGTTTGGTAATACATCTTACCTACTATCACCAGACTGGATTCCTCTGGGTGAACGTCATGTTAGTATACTTTTATTGTCTTCTGAATTCTTCTGAACAGGTAAATCTATAATCACACTGCGTAGTGTTCCACATCCACACCCACACGAAGATGCAAAGACACTCAGGTCCCTGATAATCACAGTCCTCTTATTACATGTATTAGATACAGAGACATTCCACATCAGATGACACGTGTGCCCTGGTCTTGAAACATGAGTATTCACAATCAGATAATACAACTGTAGTGTAATATTTAGAAATTAAACAATACAGTTAAGGAAGGGCTGAGACACTTTTACATAGAAAAATATCTCCTCACAGCAGTGTGTCAGTAATGCCAGCAGGCATGAATGTCAACTTGTCTCATTAAGACCACAATAAAACATGTTTGCTGTCTTTCTCTTCTCCCTTATCTCTCCTGTCTATCCCTCTCATATTTCTGCAGAAGAAAGCTGCTTCCAACCATCGCAGTACATGGAACGGTTTCCGATCTCTGACTTGAATGCCAAGTCACTAGAACTTTGCCACAAGTTAAACTATTCTACAAATACCCAACATTTGGATCCATGACCTTTTCCTTTCTGTGGAGTAAACAACTGGCACAGAGCAAAGTAAAAGCGTTTATTTTCTCATTTCTTCTTAAATATGTTCTCTTATCAGCTGCCAAATTTTTGAGTTATGTGGAAAAGGTTAAAAGGATTATCCTGTTACAATGATTCATGGTAAGGAATGAGATATATTATCAGCCAGTAAGTGAGGAGTCTTACTGAAAAAAAAATTGCTTTGTTGCAAGAATATTGACAAGCTCCAAATTGTAATGACTGGTTGGATAGGTGGCCTGCTTTGATAAATTACATTTTTATTTCTGTCAAGTGAACAGAGATCATGTGCTTTGCTCAGATGGAATTGGGATGTGCTCTACAAAAGATACTGTGCTGATAAACTTTGGGTCCTGGCATTCATGAGGATGTTCCTTGAGCAGTTCATTGGCAGAAAGTTAATGTCATCTACCACGCTGCATAAAATGCTCAGAAATTGGTGAACCAAGTACTGGTCCCAGTGTCACAGGCATGACAGAACTCCAGCAAACAAAACATTAAAAATGAGTAGGAGAAATTACAGCTGACAACCTGCACGTTCGGTAGGTTGTCGCACCTTCTTGTTTTGTTTGGCATAGGCATGCCGTGTTCCTCGTGTAAAGCAAGGAGGCTTGAGGTATTAGGGACCTTTTATTGCTACCTTTTATTGGGAAAAGCTGGTGCAATTGTTCTGAACCCTGGGCACTGTGGTTTGTTTTCGTCTCTCCACGATGGTTTCCTTTCAGCACAGCTAGCTGGAGGCTAACGTTAGGTTTTCTAAAATTGGAGAATAAAGAGCAGGAAGAGATTCAAGTTCAGATCACAGTGGTGTTGTGTTACTGTAACAAACTGCGGCAGCATTCATGTTTTTACAATCCCTTTTTTAGACTGAGTCTGAATTCACTTTGCATAGCCTAAATACAATTTAGTTTTAGCTCATGGACAAATTTCCTTAAACTGCTCCTGAAGGAACAACATAGCTCTACATCATCTCATTACCATTTATGTGTCTGATTGTTACCATATTGTTTGTATAATGAAATGCAATGCCAGCTTTTTTGCCACATATATTGATACCCTTGGAGTCCCAAAACTGATTGCTAATGCTTATTAGTCTTTTCTTATAACTTTATTGAAAAAATTTACAAGCGCATATAAAAATCTACATTTTTTGTGCATTCCATTAGCTTTCAAAACAACTGCAATTATTTACACACTATGTAGGGCATGTCTTGTACAGTTCCACAGGCATTAAAGTGGTTTTAAAACTAAAAATCTAGCTCTTTAAAATCCATTTATTTATATATTCACAACCGTGGCCTGGTCATCAGAGAACTTGGCTTGTAATCGTAATGTTGCAAGTTCAATTCCCAGTGTCATGACTTAACCCCTAACTGTTCCCTGGACGCCATAGCTAGGGCAGCCCACTGCTCTGGGCATTTGTGCTTACTGCCCCTAGTGTTCAGTAGTGTGTCTATATGTATGTTTCACTGCAGATTGGGATAAAATGCAGATGAAAAAATCAACTGTGTAAAAAGGTGAAAAGGTTCTAAATTCTAAAAAATCACTGGTCAATAATCGTATGCACTCTCCTTAACTCCATGCTGTATGTGTATTAGTGTGTGTGCTCTTAGACTAGCAGTTGATTTGTTACTCTGATCTCATTAAATAGCTGCCCCTCCTCATGGCTGTACTGACATCAGTCTTTTGTCTCAGCAAGAATTTCCACAAGATGCTTCTCGAAACTTCAGCTGCTCAATGACATCTGAGCCATAACTCAGAGAAGCCTTTCAGAAACGTTTTATATGATGGATATTCACTGGAGCAGGAGGAGAGAGTGATTGAAAGAAGCAAATGAAAGTGTGGTGTTTCCAAAGATATCCATAGGCATGACTGTTATCTCATCACAACTCACTATATAATAGACAGCCTTCTTTTCAAATATACATAGTCAACAATTTACCACAAACTGAATGTTGTAGGTCAGCACACTGCACACAATAAAACATATATAATCAGTTGCCTAGGTTAGATTGAAAACTGGGACCTGTCAGTTTTGGCTGAGAAACTTAATGGTCTTAATGGTCTGATCAAAGAATATAGAAACCTCTGCCATTAGTTAGAAGTTGCACAAGCAGCTCAAGTAAGATTGACCCCACAATAGGCTTACAGGCTATTTGAAAGAATCCCAACAATGAGGCTGCTTTTGTAAATACACAATTAAAATACATAAATCAGTCCTGTTTGAAAATGACATAAAACCATAGGAGCACTTCCAATCGAGTACGGACTGAATTAGATGTCAGAACAAATGTTTCTGTGTGACGTCAATTAATTGTCAGGGTGGAGCCAGAGTTAACTTGCTGATGACACTCTCAGCAACATCACCTAAAGAAATTACATCAATCATAATAACCTACTCCTCCCTGCTTTAAAATGCTGTCAAACTGAACTCTGCTGAACCTGAAGAAAACATTGTTTTTATCTTTTGTTTGCCCTTTATGTCTTTATGAAAAACACAAAAGCAACATTCTTTGGTAAATTACACTGGTATTTTTTTCTATAAAGTTCTCCAATGCTGAAAATGTTTTACTCTAATTCTTTTTCCTACATGTTTATATGTTTTTATTTAAGTGTACAGTACATTATATCAAGTTATTTAAAGTTGGCCTGAGATATATCCTAAGCTGTTTTGTCTGTCTGCTTTGTAGACGTAATTAATGCATTTAGATTGAGGAGTATATCTATGCTTGCCTTGATTTTTACTTGAAATTGCACCATGATTAAGGCCATGCGGCTAGTGGTTTGTGGAATGTGGCCTTTAGTTGCTGTACCGTCGTTAGTTTAAAGGAAAAAAACAGTATAATCACAGTATGCCATACATGGTTTATTTTCTGGTTACAACTTTGAACAAGTATTCTTAAGCAAATGTTTATGCTCCCTCTGTATTGTGACAACCTACTTTTAGGACCAGTTTAACTTTTTCATCTGAGCTCCCCCACTTGTAGCAGTGAGCCTTCGTCACCATTGTTCCTTTGACCACTTTTATTAGATACTGACCACTGCAGACCGGGAACAAAGGCTGCAGTTTTGGATATGCTCTGACCCAGTAGTCTAGCTATCAAAATTTGACCCTTGTCAAACTCACTGAAATGCGACCACTTTTCCTGCAACTTTGTTGATAAAATGTTCACTTGCAGCCTAATACATCCCACCAACTAACAGGTGTCTCTCAGTGGTCATGATGTTATGCCCTGTCGGTGCAAAAAAAATAAAACTGTGAAACACAGAGTTGATACAGTTATATGAAGTTTGGGCACCCCTATTAATCTTAATCCTAATGTTGTACAAAAATTGGTGTTTTTGCCACAGCTATTTCAGTTTGATATATCTAATAACTGTTGGACACAGTAATGTTTCTGCCTTGAAATGAGGTTTATTGTAGTAACAGAAAATGTGCAATCTGCATTCAAACCAAATTTGACAGGTGCATAAGTATGGGCACCTCACCAGAAAGG
>JAYDZG010000001.1:22629123-22643645 GCA_034509265.1 Microcambeva bendego | reverse complement strand
AATGCCATTTCAGTACTGTGGTTGGGCCTAAATCTTGACTAATTTTTTTCATGAATACTGTTTTCATGTAAATTAGAACATAGCTGTTTAGAAACTACTTTTTTCTAGAATCTTGGATACAAATGGAAGGTTTGAAATTGGTCTAATTAGACAGAATGTGTGGATCAAGATCAGATTTTGTTAATCAGAGGTTTAATAACAGCACATTTGAACAATTTGGGTACATGGCCAATATATACATAGGCTCTATAATGTCTGGAAGTAAATCTTTAAGTAAATGAGTTGGAACTGGGTCAAGTAAACATGACGATGATTTTGATGATTTAATTAGCACAGATAATTCATTTTGGGAAATTGGAATTTAGTTGTATTACCTTGTTAGATACGTCATTATTATCCCTTATGCTGCTCTAACTGAATTGATAATTAACATTGGCAAGTGACACACTCCGACTTTGAAATTTGAAATGATATTTTTTCGTTCTTGTCATTAAAGAATTTTAAAAACTCATCTCTGGTACATTCGGGTGGTAAATCAGAGTCCGTTTCACTAGCATTTTTGGTTCGTTTAATTCTTGAAAAGGAATCTATGATTATTTATATTTTTCTCTATTACGAAGAATATGATGCTTTAGCGTTCAAAAGTGCATTTTTAAACTGTTAGTGCATCTTTCCACGCAATCTTATACACTTCCAGCTTACTGTGCTGCCACTTGCGTTCTAACTTTCGTGCTGCTTGTTTTAGTTTGCGTGTTTGCTCATTATACTATGGAGCAAGCTTTTTCTGCCTAATCAGTTTGATTTATTGACTGTCAGCTATAAAAACCTCAAACGAGTTAGTTGCAGAAGTTGATTTAACAATAAGACCCATGTCTTTATCATATATCTTGGCTACTCCTCCTCCATACCCGCTAAGACCTGGCTTGTGTTCCTAAATGTATCCTGGAGGAGCTGCTTTATTTAAACCTAAATACTCATTTTGTTTAGCCCAGGTCTCGGTTAAACAAAGTGTACTGTTATAATTCAACGAAAAACAACCAAATTCAAAAAAGAGAACTTGTGTTAGAAAATACACCCATTAGTTGAAGACCAACTAAACAAAATACTATAAATCCTACCACTTGATACTAATTACTAGCGCAAAATTAACTGTTTTGTAGATTAGAGTAATTTATCGTATGCGCGACAAACAATGCTACAAACAACATGTGTACACCACCGGAAATTGCTGAGACAGACACAGATGGAGAGCCACCACTGGGAATTCGAACCCTGGATCCCAGCAGTGCCATCGGCAGGTTGAACTCATACAGACAGACTTGATTAGCTTTGTCTAGAGTGTGGGGGGTGGATTGATGTCCTGTCCTGAATGTTTTCACTTGGTGATTCTTGGAAAATTGGAGCAATCGTGATCCTGATCTGGATAACAATGTAGCAAACATGTTTTTCCAGGTTTTGAATAAATAAATGAATGAACTGTATTGTCAGTGCACATTGTCTTTGTAAACTTGCACAACAAAATCAGAGTGCATCTCTCTCTCTCTCTCTCTCTCTCTCTGACTTTTAAATAAATGGTTGAATTACATTTATAAAAATGTAAATTAAAACATTAAATTAAACATATTCCACACTGGCCCATTAGAAATGAAATATAAATTACACATTATGAAATGAATAGTAATGTTTTGTTTCCTCTGCGTATTTTCTAGTTTCTGCTGGCAGAGCTGAACACATTCTATTTAAAGTTTGTGTTGTGGATGCCACCTGAACATTACCTGGTGCTGCTGCGACTCGTCTTCTTTGTGAACGTGGGTGGTGTGGCCATGAGGGAAATCTACGACTTCATGGAGGACCCGTCAGTCATATTCTCATTCTATATTGCTTTTTTGATTAGCTTTTCAGTTTTATATATGTCGTTAGATCTTATTTCTTATTTCTACCTACTATCATTCAGACATAACATTATGACTACCTAATAACAGAAAGTATCCACGTGATAATATCTGCTGTGACATACATTATATTAGGGTGTTATTAAATTAACAGGAAAATGGGCTATATGACACGAACCTCGTTTGGAAGAGAAAAAAACATGGATGGGTGGACCTTTTTTAATTCCAAGGGAAGATGCACAGTGCATCTTACCTTAATGGTTGACTGTCAACCTAAAATATCTGTCTTGACACGCCCATCTCTGTGCCAACAAAATTGATTGGGAATTTTCTAAACTCAGTAGTTGTGTTAAGCTGCTAAAGACTTCGATATCTTAAACATTTTGACTTTGTGATTGCTAACCAATTTCCTAGGTTTGCTACGACTACCTCACAGTGCAGATTACCCAGTAAACACGTAACACTCATTTCACGTTTCATGTCATGATTTTCACAAGTGTGAATTGGGTAGTGCCTTATTTATAATGCTTAGGGTTCAATTCTGATCCTGCAGTACTTTTAAATATGTTCTGATATTTCTTTAGGAAATTCCATAAGAAGCTAGGACAACAGGCATGGTTGGTGGCAGCCATCACAGTGACAGAGTTCCTGATCGTAGTGAAGTATGACCCCAATACGATCATGCTTCCGATACCCTTTTTCATCATGCAGTGCTGGGTCCTTGGCATCATCCTCATCCTCACCTGGACTCTGTGGCGCTTCTTTATACGGTGAGTTAAAACACAAAGTCCGTACTTCCTCCAATCTAAACTTCTCACATTATGGCTTCATGGACTTCACATTGTGCACTTGGACATTCTTTAATATGATCAGCATACTCATTAGTAGGGGTGTTAATGTAATATAATCTGGGTTGTATGTGTGTTCATGTGCAGTGAGGTAGGTGTAGAGTGATTTAGAGTGATGGTTTATGCTGTTATTGCATTCATGTGTCCTTCTCATCAGCTGCTCATTCTACTACATGCCCCCTAAGCCCCCTGACCCCCGCATCTATAATACAACAATTGTTCTGTTGATATTAGGGGTCTGTATCTTTCCATATGCATATTTACCTGCACAGTTTACACCCTGGTATTATTTACTGTTAGAAACTGTAAGTAATGACTTATTTATGATAAAATAAAATCTGTCTTTATGATTTTAACACAAAAAAAGACATTGGTGTGTTTTATTTTTTATTATTATTTTTTTTAATATTATGTTTTACACTGTAAATGAAATGGTAGTTATTCATTATACAAGATTCATCAGTTCACAAGTTCAATGTCTCCAATTCACCTTGCTTGCATTTCTTTGGACTGTGGAGCAAACTCCACACAGAAAGGACCAGGATCCCATCTGGGGATCGAACCCAGGTTCTCCTTGCTGTAAAGTGGAAGTAGTACCTACTGAGCCAGCGTCATAACTTTCTACATAGTCACCTTCCCTTGCAATGCATTTTTCTAACGTTGGACCATTGAAATGCCTCAAGCAAATACTTTAGTTGAGTGTGTAGCCACTGATGCATAAAAGTCTCCCTAAAGCTACAAAACTCCCACCCTCAACATTTCCAGCCAAAATATAAAAGTATGGACATTTTTTGAAGCTCCCTCGAATATTGAGGAATACCCTGTATGTCCAGCCTAAATCTAATACAGAATTTCAGAGTTGGGGAGGAAGTGTGGGATGTTTTGCTGCTCCAGGACCTGTGCGTCAGCCATGACTGATAGAGCTATAACTGAAGATTAGTTTTCAGTAGTACAGACATGGGATTGGTACATTTCTGGCAGGGAAGCATCAACACAAATGTGGTAAATTTAGTGTTATTGTTAATAGCATGTTAAATATGGACATCAGAAATCATTCATGCCTGGTCAATGTGCTCAAACACAATACTGTAACTAGTATGATGCATTGCCGTTGTAGTTACTCCTTCAAATCAACTGCTGATTATGTGCACAGCTTAATCTTGCTCTGCTTAATACTGGATGAGTTAAATACATAACCCCAACAATACAGTCTTAAACCTTGATACTACGTAATGGTTTAGAAATAGGCTTCCATTAGTTTCTATGGTTTACATTAACATCTTACTGTATTATCTTAAATTTAATCAAGAACATCTTCTACATTAACCTTTACAGTAGTTATTAGGATTTCACATTCCTGACTGAAAGGTTGACATTTTCTATACAGAGTGGGTTTCCGCATTGTTTATTTATTAGGAATATTGATGTCATCAATTTGTGTGAAATGATCTTCTTAAAAGAATAAAGAAAACATGTCTATGGTGCCAGAGGTCAATGAAGAATGGTCTCATATTTTGGCTACAACAAACCATGTTCATTGACTTCAACATTCACTAAGAAATTTGCTGGAATACCAAGCACTTTTCTGAATTTCCTGTTTCACTGTGCAAATATAATTAATTGTTTGGATCATTCAAGGTCATGTATTACTGCATCTGTATTATATAGGGTCAGATAAAGTGAGTCATGGCTGATAACTCCACATTAGAGATTTGGTGGTTTTGGTGGCTTTGGTGGACATGTGTATCTCAGCATGTTCTTGTGATGATGCCATCACAAAAAAAACACTGTTTTAACATGAAACTTAGTATAGTTTATATGGTGATTCTCTTTACCAGTTTAATGTCACACCTACCTTCCTATTTAAAATAATAACAATCCAACATTCCTGACATAACAGGTTTCATAGTTTTCTGCAGCATGTCTGCCAAATTGTTTTCGTATTAAATAGCTGCTGCTTATTACAGCTTATAGTTGTAGTCAACATTATTGGTATCCTTGATTGACTTATTTCCGAAGATATTGGGCATTTTCCACAAAACAATCACAACTTTGGCTCATGGTATCTAAATTCTATTGATACAAATGCATTCACCCAAAAAAATGACTTGTCAACATATGCAGCAATTAAATCCTTCAAATGTTTTGTAGTCATCTGGGAACTTCTTGCAGCTCTCTGCTGGTAGTGTATTTCATCTATCCCTTAGCATTTCATTTGAATTGAGATCTGGATGCTGCATTGGACAGTTAAACCATTTTCTTTCTTTGCTTTTTTTGTGCAAAATGAAAATTTGTGTCACCATGGCTTTGTTCGGCTCAGACCTTTTCTTAGACCATCAACTTATTTTTCCCCTAAATGCTTTGAAAATATCTCATTTCATTGTTCATTTAACATGTTTAAAACAGGATTTACTGTCTTTTACACTTGAGGTCTTATTGTTCATAAATCTCTTAAAAGGCTTTAACACTTTTTCATATATCCATATTTCAACCCACGTGATCGAAGAGAGATTACGGATGTCATGCAGTATTGCATTTTTCTTCTTTTCACCACATCTTTGAAGGTTCTTGATTTTTCAGAATTCATGACCAGGCGTTGTTTTACATTTTGCATCATTTATTTTGGGTTTTAGGCCTTTCTATGTTAAACGTACCTTCTATTTTTTTTTCTATTTAAGTCTTTGAACATTAAATAATAAGGGGTGACAATATGTTGATCAGACTGTGTGTGGATAAATATAAATGCTCAATTTTAATAGCATGTTAATCTACTGTGTGCAGAGACATAACGCTTCGTTACAAAGAGACACGTAGACGTAAACAAGAGGGCTCTGCAGAACGAGAGAGGCCCCATGGCAACAGTAACACTAACCCAGCAATGTCCGGCCGCAGCAAACTAAACGGGAACACAGACACTGTACGTCAACGCAAATCCTGAAGAACGAAGTTGTGGAACAGCTGCTCTTTGCACCTCTGTAATACACTTCAAACATTGATGTCTACCTGTATTTCCATGCCTGTCTGAACCATTCAAATACTGACTCACTGTTAAACACAGCCTGGCACTGAGTGGTGCGTTTAATTTTTTTTGTACATGACTTTATAGGTCATTTTTTTGTTTATTAGAACAAATCATTGTTACACTGGTTATTTTTTATGCATTTTTTGTCAGATGATGTAGGCTGGCCCCTGCATTAACAAAGCGGGACTATGTTAAACAGGGGTACACATGTGTCTTTGCAAAATATGTGAAGAGAATGTGATGAGATTCTTTGTTCCTCCAGTTGCCTTATACCTGGTTTTTACTCTGGTTTTAGGGGTTCGGTAAGTTTGTTTTTGTTTTTTTTCTTGGGGGAGGTGGGTAGGGGTGTTGAATTTTCTGCAATGCAATTAGACAGTAGTAGATTTTAAATTGCATTATTAAGGGTTGGGCTTCGATTGTAAATGTATTTTTGCTGGTGCACTGCTGTTACAGTCCTGCAGCTGGTGGATTACATGTATTATTTACCAGCTTGATTGTCTTACTTCATTTTAAACATAGACAGATTAGCTCTTAGGAAAGAATGCTTTTGTTCCATTATGTGTCTCAGGTAAATACTCTTCAGAGTCAGTAATTCGGGTATTTGTGCTTTGAAAGCATGAATTCATTTTACCCTAAAAGCTGGCACATTAGGACACTTCAGTTATTCATTCATATTCCGAAAATTTCATCTTTGTTAGTAATGACTTCTAATGACTAGTTGGGTAGGTCCTATTATTATTATTATCATCATCATCATCATCATCATCGTCAATTCAGTAGAGATTTTTCAGCTCAGGCTGGAACTCAATTCTTACCTCAACTTGATGTGCAGGGGTGGGCAGACTCCCAAAATGTATTGAGCAAAAATTGTAAGCAAACATTGTTACTTATGAAAGGGTAAATCTTTTTGATAATTTAAATAAACAAACCAATCTGAAAAAAATAAATAAAAATATGTCCTGCTAACTTGTGTTAGCAAATTATTGAATACTTATCATAAAATGAAACCACTTTCACATGTAGATTTTTAGGGTCAAAATTTCATCACTGTATAGGAGAAAACATTATTACTGCTAGTCAGATTGTAGACATGCCTCCAAGAGTGCAATTAATTATTCTTGACTGCTGTCTCTAGATCTTATGATTGCCGCATGAAATCAAAATTCATGTAATGCACGTTGTAACCGAATTTAATCCCTTGCAACCTTAAAATGGTTAATATTGGGCACCCAGTACTCTCGCGCAGAGAAACTGTATTGCTGCTGGGCGCCATCTAGCGGGCACAATTTGCAGGGTCTGCCTGGCAGGACGACTCGGCAATGTGGGTGTAAGGGCTTATGCAAAAATATATTATATAAATAGCCCACCATTAAGTTGGACATGGCTGTAGTGTAGTTATGGCGAAGCAATTTAATTTGACTTGTGCAACTGTGTGCAACACGCATTAAGATGTCTGTCTGCAAACTATAAAGACTGTCTTCTTTATTTTTAGCTCAATAAAAAAATGTAATTTGATTCAAAGTTTTAATTTGTGGTTTTAATTTTAGGGAGTGAATATTAAGTACTTGTACATGCTCAATTTATTTAAAAAGTTATAAATGTAGCTTGTTACCACCCACTTACAAATTGTTACAAATGTATGCAAAATGTCAATAATATGATTGTGGCATGGTTTGTTAGTTTATGCGCTATGGTTACATGAAAAAGCTAGAATTGCTCACAGTATGACAGGTCAGTGGGCCATCACTTTCCCTTACTGCTAGTGTCTGGTCAGGGTTCACAACTAGAGGCAATGTAGTACAACCAAGAGCTGGAGCAAAATCCAAGAAAAAAACTATTTTCTGTGCCTATGGAACAATTTAATTATTGCTGCTTCAAGCCATGGATCAAATTTCAGTGTGTTAAGTGAAACACCGTGCTCTGGATTGTATAGCAGCCTCATAATCCATTACCAAATTATCTTTGTGCATTTCGGTCCACTATAGTTTGTTTTTTTTTGAGCAGGTTGTTTTTGAGTCAGACTTCACAGGGGTTCATCACAACAGTTTCTTAAATATCTATTATTTAAAGTATATCTGTGTACCATGGTGAGTTCTTATGTTTGTACAAAAAGTCAAATCTGCTGAGTCAGTGTTTATTCTCATATCTGTACCTTAATAAACCAGAACCATGTACAAACTCTCCAGAACTGCCTCATGTAAATTAAAACATGCTAACTTCGAATGTAAACTTGAAGTCTAAGTGCTTGCATCATATGACAGTTTATGCACTCAAATGGATCCAGTGACTGCTTATATATTTGCCTTTTAGGGTTGTAAATGTCATGTTTTACACTTTGGTGACATTCATGACTGTACCGGTAAAAGCTTCTCATTATAGAACAATTCAAGTCAGAGTTCAGTGTCAAACATCGCCTATACATTTCTTTGCACTGTGGGAGGACACACAGACATTGGGAGAACATGCAAACTACAGGACATTTCTGTGAGACAACAGTGCTATTCAGTGAGCTGTTTTCTTTCCCTCCTCCCTTTTCCTCCTCACCCCAGTATTATTTGTTTTAGGATATAATTCTGTAATTTTGCTGTATTTGTATTATGTCTGATGTTAGACAGTAGAAAATATGTTAATATTAGTTGTAATCCATGATCACATCTGAGAATGCAGGGTTAATGTTTTTTAAGGCTGCTACCTGTTAAGCACTGCCCTTTTGCTTCTGAATGAGAAAAATCAGTTGTTTGACATCGTATTGCATCATACTACTTGTATTCATTTAATTATTCTTACCCACCTTATAATTAGTGTAGTTTAGCACCCACAAATTACTGAAAGTTGAAGTCTTTTCCCATTTGGTCTCAAGTGACATCAGAAATCATAAAATTGGTGACAGATTTTTGTAAAGATTATTTATTATTAATTATTATTATTATTATAATTTATTATTATTATTATTATTATTATTATTATTATTAAGTTATTACACAACAGATGTTTTTTATGTGTGTTTATTTGATATTTTAACAATGGTAACTTTTGTTACATTCATGATAGGAAACAGTTTCTCATTACACAAGATTAATCAGTACACAGGTTATTTTGTAAACACAGCCGTAGACAATTTTGTATATCCAATTCAATTCAATTGCATGGTTTTGGACTGTGGAAGGAAACTGGAGCTGAGTAAACCCACACAGACATGGGGAGAACATCATGGTAATTAAAAAAACCTGGCAGTGGTGGGGTTTGAACCAGATACCTTCAGCCTATTAGTCCAGTACCTCTTCAATATCCGGTTTCAAAGCTATAATAAATAAGTTGCAGGTTTGATATCCACTTGCACAAATTATTCCACTTGTTAAATCATTTTCCCCTTGGCCTTAGTCCTGTTCAGTTGTAGTGTTGCCACACTTCATTGATTTGCCCCAGTTTTTATGCCAGATGGTCTTCCTGACTCAACCGTTCAACAATGCACTGGTTTGTGCATCATAGTGGCTAGGGTGGCATCCAACCAACCAGCAAAACCAAGATTCTAATTGGGGAGTTCAGACTCTTGACGCTGGTGAGCAGTGTAAAATCCCACCACTCCACCTGGGTGCTCTACTTGTAAAATCGGTTCTTAAAATGACTGATGAGAATGGTTCTCTTACAGAATAATGTCTTGAATGTCATTGATCAGTAAAATTTACAATTAAGATTAGGTTAAAAAATCTATTCTGATCCATTAGTAATACTATCAAGTCTCACTGAGCCTGTCGGTGTAATAAGATTCCTTCTTTTGCATGATTTAGATTTTCAGTATTTAGCAGAAACCTTTATCCGAAGTGTCTTACCTTACCTACCATATACAGTCCGAACAATTGAGGGTTCAGGGCCTTGCTCAAGGGCCCAACAGTGACAACCTGGCATTGGTGATGTTTGAACTGGCATCTGTCAGAACACTCGTCCCATACTCAAACCACTAGGTTACAGCTTGCCATGATGATGATTATATAATGATTCCACTGTGCAATAGGGTCCCTGAGAGCCTCACAAACAGCTAAACTTACACCTGCCTTTTCCTACATTTCCATATTGATGTGTGATTAAGGCAATACATTTTCACATGTTTTAGTCTCTCTCTGTCTTTTTTGTTAAGGTTTTTTTTTGGTTAAATGTTGAGGTCCCCCTTAAATGTGATTTTATAACTGAATTGAATCCTGAACGTTTTCACTGCAACAAGATGCATCTTCCACCTAGTGGTGATTGTGGACAATAACACCCAAACAGTTTTAAACAATATAATTGCTAAAAGGGTTTCATCCATGCGCCCTTATCATATATTCTTTCTGCACGAGTCGGTAATAAAGGACCCACGAACCGGTACCGGTCGTGGACCCGGTGGTTGGGGACAAATGCTATTGGTCACTTCGTTTTGTTCATTTCCAATTCAGCTGTGCTTCAACCACAGGGCACCCCACCAAAGTCCACCAGAGAATTCAATGCAAAATCGATGCATTTTGTCATTGCCAGTGAACGAAGAATCGTCTGGAAGTGAGGTCGACTCTCATTCGTTCGTTTTGGGATCAACGCCGACCCGAACCACGGATAAACGAAAAAGAATGGATGGATGGTATTAACGCCCGCCCATGATTACTGAAGGTGCCGCGTAGAATTGTGGGTAATGTAGTATTTGTCCTGTTTTTCTTCACGATTTAAGAACAAATATAATGAATTTAAGAAACAATACAATTTATTCAAATTGCTTTACATATACGTAAAGACGCCTAATCGTTGTCGCTTAATTCAAGGACATTATAGGCCTTTTTGGGGCAATTTAAATCGCAAACACGACCACAGATTACCTCGGACTTCCGTGAGTTGACTGCTGAGTTCATTTTGCTTTGTATTATATTCTGGATAATCCGGTATGATTTCCAACAGTGTTTATAACTGGACTGTAGTCATTCTCACATGCCAGCATAAAGACAGTGTACATGCCTTCCACAGAGGTAAGAATTAACACACCTCTTTTGTAACAAGGTATTTTCTTATCTGAGCAAACACACCTTTGTTCTTAGGTTTACAGCCGCTATTCTGACATTTACAACGCAGTTAGAAAGTCTTAAACTGTAAAAGCCTTTAAGAAATGGTAACATACTCAGCATCGTTACATAAAAAACAATCCAATACGTTTCATCCAGACAATCTCTAGGTCAGGGGTTCTCAAGCTGTTTTCTCTTAGACCCATTGTGTTCAAAACATTGGTTATGACATTATTCTTATGCTTTAGCGAGGATGACAGCCAGGAGATATATTGTCTTCATTCTCCACGATGTATACATGTATAAATTGTAAATGAGGTACAGTATACAGTAAATCATGGTGAAAGTTTCCTCACCTGGGTTTACTTCACTGGGATCAACAACCAGATCCGTTAACAGGGTTGCCCGATTATAACAGTAGTCATTCAGCCAAAAAGCTTTTCAAAATTTGTACATCAACCAAAATTCAAAACAAAAACATTGTTTGCTGGTGGCATTAAAAGAGAAAAATGCATTGGAAGTTATATAGAAAAGAGATGCCATTTTTTACAATTCTGGTTAAATAGTAATGTAATGTCAAAGCAACTGTCTTTTTGTCAAATAACTGAAAGCAAAGCACTTCACCTAAAGGTCAGCTATGTTAATGAGTGGTTATGTTTCAGAACTGGAGATCCGGCAGCAGCGTGGGCTTCTGCCTCCCACAGCCTTGCTTCTCACTGTTCCTGACCCACAGGAGCGCGTGGGCAGTGGGGGCGCCACACTTAATGCACTGCTGGTGGCTGCTGAGCACCTCAGTGCACGAGCAGGTTATACAGTAAGGGACATTAACCTTGTAATAGTTAAGTATTAGTAGGTACTGAATTAAGCAGGCCAGTAAATAAAATGCCAACAACAACAAAAATGAACTAAAACATTAAAACAGTGGTCCAGGCCCTTTCTGTGTGGAGTTTGCATGTTTTCCGTGTATCTGTGTGGATTTTCTGTCTAAAGACCTATGATTGAGGTGAACTGGAGGTATAAAATTATCCATAACTGTGTTTGACATTTAAAAAACTGATTAATCTTTTATAACCAGTCATGCGTGTAACCAAAATGTAAAACATGATGTTACAAACAAATACATAAAATGATCCACAGTTTGAACCAGTTGTTCTTCTGAGACGATTGTAAGCCCACCCCTACACTTGTTCATTTTGTATTATAATTAGTCTTTGTTTCAGCAGTTGATAAATAATGCAGTGTCACATCTCATTGTGAACTTGTCATGAAGGTCGACCAGCCCTTTGATCCCTAAAATAATATGTGGTGTGTACCACACAATGATTTTACAATGACGTTGTCCACACTAGATGCATCTGTAATGCTTTATGTTATAAGATTTGAAGCAACTTTTTATTAAAACATTTTATGTTTCACAATTGGTGCCTCTAGATTGCAAATAATAAAAACAAATAAAACTGCTTACCTAACCTTTTATTCCTTTTGTGTATATGGTGTGTGTGGTATGTGTGTGTGGGGGTGGTTGTGTGTAAATTCTGTATGAATTTAGGTGGTGACAGGGGATGTTTTAAATGATGCACACATTCTCATCCTGCACACGGTAAGGTTAGGACGTTGTACATCTAAACATTTCTTTAAACTACTAAAAGGTCCAGAATATTTAAGTATTTTAAAGATTAAAAATATTAAAAATGTGAAAGTATTAGTATTTAGAAAAAGTATCTGCCCTCTTACATATTTCATATGTTTTTGTAAATATGTCAAACTTAAATGTTTCAGATTAAGAAACTAATTTCAATATCATACAAAGACAACCTGAGTAAATAATAAAATCTGAAATAATTTTATTTATTAAGGGAAAACACTATCCCAAACAACCTGGTCTTATGTGAAAAAGTAATTGCCCCCATGAATTAACTATGGTTGACCACAATTCTGGGTAAGATGGTTTCAATGCAGGCCTGATTACTGCCAGATCTATATAATCTAATAATCACTTAAATATAATCTTTCTGACAACATGAAGTAGGCTAAAGAATCTAAAAAACCCCAAGACCTTATTTTCTGATCTGAAGAAATTCAAGAACAGATTAGAAACAAAGTCATTGACATTTGTCAGTCTGTGAAAAGGTTACAAAGCCATTTTTAAGGCTTTGGGAGTCTAGCGAACTGCAGTGCGAGCTATAATCCACAAATGAATAATGGAAAAGTGGTGAACCTTCCCAGGAGTGGTTAGCCACGAATGACCCAGGTCGCCAAGGAATTCAGAACAACATCTAAAATACTGCAGGCCTCACTTGTCTCAGTTACAGTGTTACAGTATCAGTAAGGAAGAGTTTCAAGACGAAAACCATTGCTGACTAAAAGAACACAAAGGTCAATTTTACATTTGCCAAAAAACATCTTGATAATGTTTGGAAAAATATTCTGTGGACTGACGAGACAATAGTGGAACTTCTGGGAAGGGTGGTGTCGCATTATGTCTGACATAAAACTAACCCAGCATTTCATACAGACAGTGAGGTGTGGTGGTCTGGTGCTGCTTCGCTGTTTCAGGATCTGGATTACTTGCTGTAATTGATGGAACCATGAATTCTGCTCTCTACCAAAAAATCCTGAAGAAGAATGTCGGCCATCAGTTTGTGATCTTAAGTTCAAGCGCACTTGGGTTCTGCACAACGACAATGATCCAAAGCACACCAACAATTCAAAATCCAATTGAGATGCTGTGGCATGACCTTAAATAGGCCATTAATGCTCAAAAACCCTCGACTGTGGCTGAATTAAAACAATTCGGCAATCGAGTGAGCCAACCAGTTATTAGGTTTAGGGGGCAATAACTTTTTCACATAGGGTCCGGTTAGTTTTGATAGCTCCCTTAATAATTGAAATCGTCATTGAAAACTGCTCTTTGTATTTACTCATCTTTGAAATTCAAAATATTTTTATAATCTGAGATTTAAATGTGACAAATGTTCAAAAACCCAAGAAATCTACAGCACTGTGTATATCTTTGCTTTCAAAATGTATTTGGGCTCTCATTGTGCATGTTTTGATGGCAGGGCAGAGACTTCCCCTGGGATAGCTGTGGTCGGGCATTCTGCTGGATGCCTGCCCCTACAACTGAGCAACATGTTGCTGGACCAGTTTGCTGTTTAGACATGCTTCTGGATTGCCTCTCTTCCAAGGTGATACATCTCAAACTGTTTCAGCCTATGTAAGGTTTGGTCCTCAATGGATAGTCTGATTTTTATTTTGATTTGAATGATTTTTGCATATGAGGCTGATACAACACAATTAGCATGATCTAGGGGTTTGACCTGACAGGTAATAGCATACACTTTACAGTGCCAGACAAAGCACAGACTGAAACAGTGCTAACCACCCGATTTTTACTTCTAATTCTTGTCAGTTGATTTTAAGTTTAAGTCAATTACTATTTAAAAAATAATCTCAGAAATAGCTACTTGTGTCTGTTTGGGTTTCCTTCAGAAACTGTTTTCTACTTTGCAGAAATGTGTATTGGCAGCTCTTGATTAATTGTGTCTGTGTATGTGTATGTGTGTGTGTAAGTGAATAACGTTATTAAATGTGCAGTGATACAGTGAGGAAAATAAGTATTTGAACACCCTGCGACTTTGCAAGTTCTCCACTTCTTTGCAAGTTCATGTTCACTGTGAGAGACATGATCTAAAATAAATCCGGAAATCACAATGTATGATTTTTAAAAAACATATAT
>JAYDZG010000001.1:22612340-22629023 GCA_034509265.1 Microcambeva bendego | reverse complement strand
GCTCTAACTGAGGGAAGGAGGTTGTTCCCCAAAATCTCGCAATACATGGCCCCGGTCATCCTCTCCTTAATACAGTGTGTGTGAGAGAGTGTGTTAAGAAATTGTCTGTGTTCTTACAGGTATGTGTTGGCTCTCCACCAGGTGTTTGGGTGTGTAGCACTGATATGATTTTGAATATACCGACTACACCAGGTGATATGGCACAACTTCAATTAACATCTTATGTTCTCAAACATGGAAATGATTCGTTATTCAAATGCTGTATGGCTGTTTCAACAGAGATCCTGTGGGAAGGCTTTTCAGGCGTGCGGGTTGTGTCTTTACCCGGTGACGTGTCTTTTGCTACAAAACATGGAGTCTACCTTACAGATCAAGAGGTTTGTTTTGGTTAAATTTTCTTGAAGAAATGAATCAGCTTTGATGCTTTAATTTGAAAGCTATGCACAAATAATGCTTGGGGTTTGTGTTGATAGGGTGGAGTATGTGATATCATATATCGTGGGTCAGAGGAGAAGATTCTCTCAGCTGCACTGCCTGATGGAAAAGTGCCTCTGGTATAATAAGATGTGCATAGTGTTTTATTAAATATATTTTCCATGTGTGCTTAATTCTATATCCACTTGATTATATTATATATGTATTATTTATATGGCCACTGGGGCAGCCGTAGCCTTTTGGTCAGAGAGCTGGGTTTGTGATCTGAAGGTTTCCAGTTAAATTCCCAGAGCCGGCAGGTCACAACTGAAGTGCCCTTGAGCAAGGCATGCAACCCCTAACTGCTCCCCGGGTGCCGTGGCTTGGGCTGTTCCCTGTCCGGACATGTGTGATCACTGCCCTCGAGTGTTCACTAGTGTGTACATGTGTGTTTCACTGCACGGATTGGGTTTAAATTGTGGAGGACAAATTCCACTGCACAGTGATGAAAGAAAATTATACTTAAATGTATATGGAT
The DNA here is from genome assembly GCA_034509265.1 of Microcambeva bendego. NCBI lineage: Eukaryota > Metazoa > Chordata > Actinopteri > Siluriformes > Trichomycteridae > Microcambeva > Microcambeva bendego. The sequence goes on along the minus strand of JAYDZG010000001.1, from coordinate 22,628,071 downwards.
ATATGTATGTTTAATTGCAGGTATCAGGTCCTGTGTTTTTCTCCAGCAGTGTGTCTGAAAAACTTCTACAAACTCATGTTATGCCGCCTCTAGACGGCTGTACGTACCTGGGCATGGACTCCGGAGCTCCACCTTTGCAGGTAGACACTCAAGGCACATGCCAATATTAAATCTTAGCTTGTATAATTAATTGCATCATTCATAAAATTATGTTATTGAATAAAGATAACATGTTAATTTACTTATTTAATTCTGTCTCTTGTTGGCATTAATCTCTGCAGGTCTCTCTATTTCTGGATATCCTTATGTGCCTTTGCTCAGATCTCACTGAAGCTGAATTTGTAAATGGAGAAAGAGCAGGCTGCAGTTCACCGATAGGTTTACATGGAGAAGTAGTGAGGAGTGCTCGTTCCATTCTGTGGAGGACATTAAGAGGAGTTTTGCTTTCTATGGGTACTTCTCTCACACTGATCATACTTTTCTCCATTTTTTCCAGATTTGCTTATAGTATTTACTTGTGTTTGCAGTGTATGTTCCCAAAGGGCGGTATGACTACCTGACAATGTCTGGCAGAGAACATGTTGTTCGCCTGATAGAAGCTGGCTCAGAAAAACAGATCAGTTCCCACATACAGGTGAGCCAGTGATTAGTCTTCAGATTAGTAAATATCAATACAGTCCTAAATAAATGTATTTTTTATTTTATACTGATTTAGCAGTAAACTCCCGTCCTGCAGAGTAATAATGCTAATGAAATAAACCATTTATTAAAAACTCTTAAAACACTGAGTAACTATTACTAGCACTGTTGAGAAATATCCGATGGCGCTCCATGAGGTTTCAGGACATCACTTTGGGTCTAAATTTGGGAGAGAACTGAGGGGCATGAGTTTGTAAGTCTTTAAGACACATGGCTGGAGAAAAACTCTGAATCTGATACCTGCAATCAATCCCAAGACAGATCGCAAAAATAAAAGACTCAGACTTTGCTGCATCCTGCGTTTATTTTTGTCATGATGATAGTTTAGTAAAAAAAAGGCTTAATATAATTAAGACATTAATTTTTTTTTCGGAGGTCGAGTTTGTACACAGGATGACGTTGTTGGTGTTTGGCCTGTCTTGAGTCTCACTATAGAAACAGATTCAAAAATAGTCTCAAAAATAATCAAGGTTATTGTAAAGCTGACTTCTAAGTCAAGTACTTTTTTTACTGTTAGGAAATTTTGAAATGTAGACCAGATGTGCTTTAAAATATTTTTGAATGTAATTGAACAAAGTGCTCTGTGTTACTAATGGTATGTGGTGATGTCTCTTTTTGCAGCAGTTGCAGACTGTGAATGAGGACAGTAGAGTGATTAACAGTGTAGTGAAAGATGATGTTCAGGTTGCATCTGGAGCAGTGATACAACATTGCCACATACAAGTCAGTAATCTTTAAAGCAGTGCAGAAATTGGTTCAAGGTTTGCTATTGTCATTTCAATTATATGGTACAGGGGTGTCAAAGGGCTGAAAAGGGGCAGTTTATTGCTATAAGACATTTAATGCATTCATAATGTATGTATTCGCTGTCCTATTTTTCATTAAATTGCCTTCATTTCCATCAGTTTTTCTATTGTTGGATATTATTTGGGAATATTTGCAAATATATGTCAGTGTCCAAAAAAATTCAATCCATGTATTTTATTCATAAAACATGGATCATCAGATCCCCTTTGGCCAGAATATTTGTGAGTTACATTTTTTTGCATTGTGAAGTTATCTTTATTCAAACTAAAAAGCTACAAATTGTTCAATTCATTTCATTTTACTAGATTGCAAGTGATTACATATCTGCTTCTAATTTTTTTTTCCAGGGCCCACTTCAGGTTCCCTCTGGGTGTCTCCTGTCTGGCCTCAATCTAACCTCAATGGCTCCTGCACAGCACCTGCCACTGATCAGCAACATCATCGTGCAGGGGCACAGAGTTCATCTCGGAGAACTAAAGCTAACAGTCTTCACTGTGTTTGGAGTTTATGACAGTTTGGAGGTATATGATGTCACAGGATTATAGATTCACAAGATGAACAGAAACTGAAGCTCGTGAGCAGTGCACGAATTGTGCTGCTGCAAATTTGCTGGTTGAAGGAGTATGACATCAAAGTTGCGGTGCTGGTTAGTGTTGTAAACAGTGATCGTGACTTCAATTATTGATCATACACATTCAAGGGGCATTTGGGTGGCACTTTACTTCCGACATCTTAGGATTAGTGGTGTCATCAGCCAGTGGGGTGTACCTTGACTTGTTTGACTAATGTCTAAAGGACGGTGGTTGAAACAGCCACGCCATTGGCCATTGGTCAGTACCTTGTGAAGGTGAGAAAGTTGTGCAAGTTAGGTGAATTATAAATAAAGTATCGTCCATGACTGTGCTGGACATTAATGGATGAATGTTGTGTAATCAGTTATTTTCTGTAATAATAAACAAATAAATATAAGCACACCTGAAAGAAACTAAAACAATTCTAAGCACTGATTAGATAAAGTAGTACCCATTAGAGCTGCAGTATGTACTTTAATTCTTTCTTTCTTAGTTTTTAATCAATTCTGTTTTGCTTTCTTTTTAAGGCTCAGTGTGATAAAGTTGGCGCTTCATTCCTCAATCAACCATGGAATGACTTCTGTAGTCGCAGTGGAATAAAGTAAGGGATACCAAAACGTGACGATGTACAGAGCATATGATGAAATCTATAACGAAAACTAAACAATAATGTGTTGTATGTTACAGGCAGGAGGAAATATGGGGAGCAGAGGGAGGAGTAAGCCGGACTTTGCTGGATGCTCGTTTATTTCCAGTTTTCATGCCCCAGGGTGGAGCAGTGGGACAGGAGGGTATAAGTTTTCTTCTGGGTGGCTCTGGAAGCATAGAGAGGTGGAGATCAGCTTGGAGACTTTCACTCGGGGAGGTATTGTCTCTCACTGACCAGCAGGAGGAACTGCAGTGGAGAGAGCAGCTGATGTTTAGTGCAGGACAGAGGAGAGCCATAGAGGCCTTGAAGAACCACACAAATGTTAATCTCTTGCCCTTAATGAGAGCTGCAGTGCTGCAAGGCAGACATGAGGAACTATTAAGTACCCTCGACTCTGGTGAGGACAATGCTAAATTAAGTATGGATAAGCAAAACACAAAAATAAAATAACAATACAATTTAATATAATTTTAAAAGCTTCTTGCCCAAGGTTTTATATATAACCTGTCTATTTTGATGCCACAATATTATCCTCACTTCCTATTTTGTGGGAGTGGCAGCATTATGGTCTAGGGAAAGCTTGGGCCCGTCCATTCTTATTTTAACAAAACAATAACATAATAATTAAGATTTTGTTTTACTCTGTTAAGTCACATTATTATGATGAATATCCAGAGTTATCACAGTGTGCAGCACAGAGTGCAGTTAGATGGGCTTGGAATAACGCAATAAGGTCCTGGCATATTGTCACTGGTTTCTTGAGCCATGCTGACTGCAGAGCATTCCACAGCTAAAGGGTGAGTGGGGAAGGATCCATAAAGAGAACTTGAGCACTGAGATGGTTTCTCAGTTGAATTCAAGTCTGGGGGATTAGGCGGCCAAGGTAGTACTTGGAAGTCCTTATCATGCTATTGCAACTGCAACAAATATCGGAAATGTTTTTTTCCATGTTGCCCTGCCCTGCTGGATGTTCCCATCCATGTCATGGAATTTAATCACCATGTATGGGTGTGCATGATCTGCAAGGAATAATTTATACCGAATATACCCACCATGCTTGCTCACAAAATGTGACTTCCTTCATGTGCTACGCTCTGCAGCCATCAAAAGTAGGTCGTGGTCATAATAATGTGACTTGACAGTGCCTCATCCCAAACGCTTTTTGCAGTGTCAAGTGTACATCCCAGTTTCACAATCTGCTTTTTTTGTTGGTTCATCCCATGTCAGTGGCTTCTGGTAGTCATGCTGATTTGGGTGTGGCTGCACGAACTCTGGCATGCATTGCTGATGTACTTGGTTGCATGGCCAGTGAAGGAAAAGGGGGGTTGAGGAGCGGTCCGGCTGCAAATCCCTCCTGGACTTCTGCTTTTAGTCTGCTGGATCAGAGTTTGCTGGAGGCTGGCGTCCAAGAACTGGCCAATCAAAGAGTCCACTGGCTGAGCAGGTAAGCTTCCAGAAAGTCCAGAACAAGATTTAGTTGGATGATTTGAAATAATTTTATAATCTCTGTAGACCAGACCTGTTGGTAAGAGCTGCCAGACATTATGAAGGTGCCGGTCAGATACTTTTAAGGAAGGCGGTGATGTCAGCACGCCAGTTTGTGAATATCGGTCATAGCCAGATGGCACAGATGGAAGTGTGGCAGGAAGTAGAGTGTCCTGCCAGACTGGACCTCTCTGGTAAGTGTACATTTTTTCCTGCTCAGTGAATTTGCTTTTAAAGAACCTAGCAGCTGGATGGAAGATTTCCTAGCATGTATTAAAATGTTTGCTTCGTATTTACCTTCATGGGGCCTGAGCAGCCCAGCTGAAATCCCACTTGTGAATCCAACAGTGCAAGGGTTATATTGACCTCAAGTTGAAAAGCACTGCTGTATCATTCCCTAATTTTATTTTACTTTTATTAACAATCGACCAATAAACAAGCAACATTTCATTTAATGGGGAAAGATTACAGTATACTGGATCAGAGAGTTAACTGGCATGATCAACTGGCACAGTTTATGCTGATGAGCCATGATGGGTGGTTGAACTCTCGAGTTTAAATCTCAGTGAAAGGGAAGGCTGGATATGAAGCTTTTTGTTTCAAACTGTGTTCTCTGGAACAGGTCAAACTTATAGTTTGTTATTGTACAAAATAAAACCTGGATTAATGAGTTTGAGAATTACATACAGACCTAAATAAGGAGAGCAATTTCTTTGGCAGTTTTTTCCCAAGATGGTCTTTACTGGTACTCCTTGTTGTGTAATTTCATTTGGTTCTGCAAATGTTATTATAATACCTTTAAAGTAACCACATTAAATAAAGGTTTAGTTACACAGAACAGACATAACATTATGACCACTCGCCTAATATTATGTTGGTCTCCCTTTTGCTGCCCCATACACACTTCTTCAGCATCTGAGCTATAGTATCTCGTCTGTGGATCAGACCACATGACCAAGCATTTGCCTTTCACTTGCATAAGCGAGACTTGGCTGCTCAATACCCTTTCATCTTTTCCTGATGAAGAGATCAGTGTTCTTCACTTCACCTGTTAGTGTTCATAATGTTATTCCAGGTCTGTGTATATATGCAGGTAACCTTATAAGACTTTGTTCAAAGTTAATTTGACTGACTCTCTTTAGGTGGCTGGAGTGACACTCCTCCTATTGCGTTTGAGCATGGAGGTGTGGTGGTGAATGTGTCAGTGAAGGTTGATGGAAAGCGGCCAATTGGAGCCAGAGTGAGGCGCATTCCAAAACCTGAGCTGGTGTTTTTAAGCAAAAGCGGGCCGCCAGACTGCAGCATAACTACACAAACAGTGTGTAAGGAGCTGACTGATCTGGAGGATTACTGCCAGCCCCATGCACCCGGTAAAAACTGGTGTCCACTTTGCTTTAGTCACACATATTTTAAATATAGCAGCACTCAGTAGACATGCTTATGGAATTTGCCTTATGTCTGAGGTGGATATATGTGTTTTCCAGGTGCATTACTGAAGGCGGTGTGTGTGTGCTGTGAGGTGGTGTGTTTATCATCTCCTTTGTCTTTGAAGCAGCAGTTGCTGCAGTGTTGTGGAGGGGGACTGGAGCTGCACAGCTGGTCTCTTCTGCCTCATGGTTCAGGACTGGGTGAGTCCATAATCACTGCTATGAGTAATTAAATGACTGTGGTAAATGATCAAGACTATGGGTAAAAATGTATCACAATCAAATCCCAAGAACAATAGATTGTGCAAAATGTTAGTGGGGTCTGAATGTTTCATGAATACACTGTGCAAATACTGCAAAACATTTAAATGAAAATTTTAATAAACAACCAAACATTTATTATTTCCATTAATTGATAATTTTCTGTATTTTATGTCATGTATTTGAAATGGGGTTAAACATGCAAAATAAAATAGAATGCACTGATATTAGGTGTTTGTGCAGGTACGAGCAGTATCTTGGCTGGTGCACTCCTGGCAGCTGTGTACAGATGTACTGGACGGAGCTATGACACAAGTTCTCTCATCCATGCAGTGCTACACCTGGAGCAGATACTTACTACAGGCTAGTAGATTGTGCATCAGTGCAGAAGATGGTGTGTGATTATACAGTCACACTTAAACACTCCTACTTTGTGTTCATCACCTTGACCAGGATTAAGTAATTACTACAACCACAAGTAAAAAAAATGGGATAGTATGGAAAAATGTTGTGTTCCTTACGTTTATTAACTTTCATTTGATTGCATTTTATTTGACAGTATGAGCCTGATTTATTTTATGTTTTTTCTGCTCAATTGTCTTTCATAAAATTCCAACACATTCCAAAAAAGTTGAGATGTTTAGGGCCAGTAATAGGGGGCAGAAACAAAATAATGATGTCAACAGTGAATAATTTTGACAATAAATGCCTCCGTGTTACAGGTGGAGGTTGGCAGGACCAGGTAGGGGGGCTTGTAGGGGGCATTAAGTTGGCACGCTCCCGAGCCTTCCTGCCATTTAGAGTAGAGGTAGAGCAGCTCTCACTTCCCCAGGATTTTTATACTGGTTTGCAGCAGCGCCTTCTTCTGATCTACACTGGAAAAACCCGCCTGGCACGCAACCTGCTACAGGTCTTTCTTTTTGCATTTTAAAGTAACATAGCCTGTACCATTGTTGTTATTCCAAGTGTGTGTGTGCATTGTAGGATGTGGTGCGAAATTGGTACAGTCGACGTCCTTCGATTGTGCAGAACGCAGAGCAGCTAGTGAAAAATGCTGAAAACTGTGCACGGGCCTGCACAGAGGGTGAGTGATGAATTATACTCAGGTTTTCATTAAGCCACTGGGAATTAGAGAGATCTGAAAGCAGTGAACCATATAACTAGAATTTCACTTTGGTATAAATTCAGTTGTTACCGCACAAGGCTCCCAATACACCGACAGGGCCAGACATTACCCTTTATTAATTGCTAATACAATTACAACCTAGTTCTGAGAATCAATAGCAACACATGGTTCCCTGGGAACATCTATTCAGACTGGACATAAGCGATGGTCATCCATATCTCCAAGCCAGGCAAATATGGCTTGGATGGATAGATAGATGGATGGATCAATCATTTATCCCAAAGGAAATGAATGAAATTAAACCCACATCATCCTTCCATATTGGTGATGAAGCCAGATGGTGCTAACAGGGTTTTAGGTTGAGAGAGAGGCTTTAAAATTCCTAGTGCAGTTCTGTGCAAGCTGATTGTATTCTTTTCTCTTTTTTAAAAGGATCCTTTCTAAAACTAGGGGTGTGTATAAACCACTACTGGGAGCAGAAGAAGATAATGGCTCCAGGCTGTGAACCAGCTGCAGTAAGAGCCATGATGGATGCCCTTCGGCCTATTTCCTTAGGACAAAGTCTGGCGGGGGCAGGAGGTGGTGGCTTCCTGTTTATACTGACACGTGATGCCCAACAGGAGGAGAAAGTGCAACAGATCCTTAACAGTACACAGGTGAGATCTAAAGATCTAAAGCTCTAAAGCAAAGGGCCCCAATTAATTAAGTGGGCAGTTAATAATAACTGTTAACCAGTAATAATCTCAACACACAGAAAAATATAATATTCATATTGTATTTATAGGTCACCAGGACAAACAAACGCATGTTCAAACACACTTTCACACAAAAACAGGGATGCAAACACCACACCTAAATGCTTGGTATGCTCTACCTTGGGATCATGAAATATTTTCATCAACTAGTTATCATAGTGACAGAACAAAGCCTTTCCAAAAACAATTCCTCTGGAATTCCTTCCCATCAAACCCTAATCACAGCAATTAAAAAAATAACCGTAAAAAGGATGGATTATAAAATTACTGCCCAGAACCTCCCTAAAAGCGAGAAGCTAAGCCCGGATAGCCTCAGCCAATGTCATATGATAACAAATGCAGTGATTCAGTGAAACTACATCCAACTAGAAAGACTGGTTCTTCTCTTAATGTTGCGCTGTGCATTCTCAGTAAGAGTATTTTAATCATAAGTCAAGTTTGAATAGTTGACTGCCCTATAGACTCAATAGATAGAAATCATGCGAATACTACAAAATATTAAGGTGATAACTTAATATGGCACCACAAGAAGTTGACTGGCTGATTATTACTGATTACTTTTTTATATTTTGATTATTCCATAGTGTCTTGGAGATTTTAGTGTGCACTCAGTGGAGCTGGACATGGAGGGGATCACAGTGCTACAGAAAAGCACAGGACCTGCCAAGTGATCTGCAAATTTCCTGTACAGCATTATTCCTGTTTTTATTCTAAAGACCTGCTGGTTCCCTACTGTCACTGTCTGGTTGGTGCTGGTTGGAGAGACATTTTGCGCATCATACACAGTGAGAGACTTATAGCCTGCAAAGCATACTCGAAAATTCAATATAGAGCTAAATGAACACAACTTATTCCATGCAGATAGAACAGTGAACGAATCCGGTAAGACCAGAGGCTGTGCATTTATATTAACAAAGCTTGTTGTATGAATTCTGTCATTGTTGGGAAACACGGCTTCTGTTTTCTGTGGTAAATGCAAAATGTCATGTAAAGGTAAATGCTCAGCATAAACCTGGGATAGGTGGGACATGGCCAGCAACAGCTTATTTGCATAAAAGTGACAGAGCCCTTAAATGGCTCACTCTAACAGGGATTGAAACTGGCAAGAATAAAACTGGCAAGTTTTTTTTTTCTTTAAGGTCCAAAAAAGCACTACCACTACTAATTTCCATCCAAATTAATCAAACTCGCTTCAATCACTTGTTGTTATTCTCTTATTGATTCATGCATGGACAGAATCATTAACTCAACTACTTTCAACAAGTTTCAACTCTGTAGTTGAATCAGAATCTGAATTAACATCTGATATTTATAGTTTTTAAATATTTAATGTACTCAGAAATAACAAAATTCACTTCAATACACCATGTCGAAGGAAGGGGGTGGGGTGGGGAGCTTAAAAGAAATAAAAAAAATTATTTTATCTGTGTATGTTTCCAAGTTTTTTTTAAGATCTTTTAAAATAATTCATTCATGCATAATGTTTAAACAGTGTGTGAATACATGTATAAATAAAAAAATGTTTCTAAGTACTGTATGTTTATTATGGCAATTCTGTTTTTGTTTCTTCCTTGTTAAACAAAATACAATTATTGTATTAATAAATATATTGAGAAGAAGAATATTTGTAGGGATAGTCAGAATTTTCAATGAATCAAATGATACACAAATGGAACAAACTTCTGTGCCCAAAACAGGGTCTATAAGTATATCAAAAAAGCTTGGTCTAAAGAGACTCCAGTAGCCTGAGTCCTGATCTAGAACTAGAACAAGGCTTTCTTGTCAAATGGTTTATACTGAATGGCACTAGTTCCTAAAGAAATATTCAGTCTTGTGAGATACCTTATCAGAATAGTAGCTGCTGTTATACAGGTGCTGGTGATAAAATTACAATATTATGAAAAAGTTGATTTATTTCAAAAAGTGAAACTTGTATATTATATTCATTCATTACACACAGACTGATTTATTTCAAATGTTTTTCTTTTAATTCTAATGATTATAACTGACAACTAATGAAAATCCCAAATTCAGTATCTCACAAAATTAGAATATTACCTAAGAGCAATACAAAAAAAGGATTTTAAGAATTGTGGGCCAACTGAAAAGTATGAACATGAAAAGACTGAGCATGTACAGCACTCGATATTTAGTTGGGGCTCCTTTGGCCTGGATTACTGAAGCAATGCAGCATGGCATGGAGTTGATCAGTCTGTGGCACTGCTCAGGTGTTATGAGAGCCCAGGGGTTACGGTAAGGCGAGTTTGCTGGCCAATTAAGAACAGGGATACTATAATCCTTAAACCAGGTACTGGTAGCTTTGGCACTGTGTGCAGGTGCCAAGTCCTTGGAAAATGAAATCTGCATCTCCATAATGTTGGTCAGCAGCAGGAAGTATTAAGTGCTCTAAAACTTCCTGGTAGATGGCTGCGTTGACCTTGAACCTCACAATGGACCAACACCAGCAGAAACAGTCACTGACAGAGGAAACTTTACACAGGACCTCAAGCAACGTGGATTCTTTACGTCTCCTCTCTTCCACCAGAATCTGGGACCTTGATTTCCAAAAGAAATGCAAAATTGACTTTCATCAGAGAACATAACTTTGGACCACTCAGCAGAGGTCCAGTCCTTTAGCTCAGGTAACATGCTTCTGACACTGTTCAAGAGTGGCTTGACACAAGGAATGTGACAGCTGAAAGCCATGTCTTGCATAAGTCTGTCCATGGTGGTTCTTGAAGCACTGACTCCAGCTGCAGTCCACTCTTCGTGAATCTCCCCCACATTTTTGAATTGGTTTTGTTTCACAATCCTCTCCAGGGTGTGGTTATCCCTACTGCTTGTACATTTTTTTCTACCACATCTGTTCCTTCCCTTCGCCTCTTTAATGTGCTTGGACACAGAGCTATGTGAACAGCCAGCCTCTTTAGCAATGACATTTTGTGTCTTGTCCTCCTTGTTCAAGGTGTCAATGGTCGTCTTTTGGACAACTGTCAAGTCTTCCCCATGATTTGTGTAGCCCACAGAACTAGACTGAGAGAGCATTTAAAGGCCTTTGCAGGTGTTTGGAGTTAATTAGCTGATTAGGGTGGCACCAGGTATCTTCAATATTGAACCTTTTATATATATATTGAACCTTTTATAATATTAAAATTTTCTGAGATCAAAATTAAAAGCATTTGAAATATATCAGTCTGTGTGTAATAAATGAACATAATATACAAGTTTCACTTTTCATATCACATATAACAGAGATCACTCTATGTTTGTTGAAATGTTCAACAAGTTCATGGTCAGGTGTCCAAATGCTGTTGGCCATATAGTGCAGTACTGTGCATATAAAAACACTTGCATTACCCAGATGAGTAAATGGCGATTTATTTTATACAAAAATATTTTTCTATTATTATTACTATTATTATTATTATTATTATTTACATCAAGCAACAACCCAGTGTGTTCTGATGTAAATACATAGACAAGACACTATTAGAAAAATACTGCATTATAAAAATTGATTATTATAAATATTTTGCTTGTTTAAAATGTCAATAAAATAAAGTTTTTGTCTGGAGCCAAGTCAATTTGGAACTTCAGTTTGGTTCATTTGGCTCCAAGTAAATTCGTCAAACTCTTGGTTCTTTGTTTCACTTAAAATATGTTTTTGATATGTTAAGTAAGCTTGGGTACTACACTGGGTGAGATTGTCATCTACCCCAGAATCAGGGAATTCAGTCACAACCGGTTGACCCGAAAAATGAAAAAACAAATCTACCATATTCTACCGATGCATTATTTAAAAAATGAAACTGTTATCTTCATACCTGTGGGAACAAACACACTTAGCTACAATTAAATGAATTAATCTTTTATAGAAGCTGCTAATGTTCTTTTCCAGGAACAAATTAAAAACAGGACTGTCTATGTGGACACAATATTACATTACTGTCTTTCCTAAATGAGAAAATGATCTGAATATTAAGACTTCAGGTAAAAACAACCAGTCATTGATTAATGTGCAGAATAATTAATCTGAGGACTTGGTTTATTTCCCAGCAACTGCAGAAAGCTGGTCTCGGATACGTCCCAGGCCGTCCACCATGGTGTCCAAAGTTTCTTTGCTCAGCTCCACAGAGACTGAAGATTCAAATGTGCTGCTGCCCATGCTGGCATTATCCTGCATCTGCATACACACAGGCACACAAAACAGACTGATTACTTCAGTCTTTGGCAGCAACAAAAAATCTATGGCAGTTTTATTTAAACTTTATCTTACCTTTATGTTCAAAATACAGGTAGGCACAGCCATCCGGCTTATGGAGTCTGAGGCGGTCTTCATGTCCACCCTCCATTCCATGTCCACCAGCTGTGGTAATGAAACTAGAACACAACAATTGTAATGATGCAGGTGTACAGTGTAAACCAAGTAGGAGTAATGTACTAAATTTAAATAAGAACATTTATAAATACACACCAGAAATAATTGAATTTGTCCATGCCCATTCTCTAAATGCCAAACTGTGTTTCTTTAGGCATGTGGTGCACTTTGATGTCTGAACAACATTAAAAACAATTACTTAACATAAAATGATTATGCCACAGTGATAGATCATGAAAGTAGGTCATATAAGTAGAAGAATACAATAGTGATTTCCTTATCTCAAGCAATTTATTGAAAGAAAAAGCCAACAACAGTGGTGGGTATACCCCAACAAATAATGTCAAAGTCTCAGTAACTTGTCATGTGCCCTTGAACATCAATTAGTGTGACAACGATGTCTCATGCTGTTGTCTGCTGGGGAATGGAATTCCATTCTTCTTGAAAGTCATTGAGGTTCTGGAGTACAGAGTTAGGAGCCTCTACACTTTGAGTCAGCTGATCCCATAGGTTCTCTATGTAATTCCGGTCTGGAGAAAGTGCAGCCTCCATTTGAGGTACCTCAGTCTCCATCAGCCGTTCTCTAATGATGTAACTTCGATGAGCTGGAGCATTGTCCTCCATGAAGATGAAATTAGGCCCATGTTGTTCATGCAGAACCACAATGACTGGATTAATGATGTTATTCAAGTATTTTTGGCCTGTCACTGAACCATTCACAAAATGTAGGACAGTTCTATATTGACTAGACACATCTGCCCACACTAACACCACCACCAGCAAAGGCCAACAGTGGCTGATGCTTTCCTTGACGTCTCCAACATCGTTATAGGACATCATTTATGCTCAGCGTTAATCGACTTCAGCACAGAGGGCCACTGGTCTCCTGTCCAGCTTAAATGCTCTCTGGCCCATGCAAGACGATAACGCCTGTGCCTGGTGGTGTGGTTAGGTCCTTTGCAGGTCATCTAGCACGCAGACCACACGGATTCAAAATGTTGATTCAAATGGTCTGATGTGACACTTAGCTGCCTCTCACCTCCCTTCAAGAATTTCCCCTCGGGGATGAATAAAGTATCTATCTATCTATCTATCTAAACGTGCCTGGAGTTGTGTGGCATTCATCATCCGGTTTTGCAGGGCACTGTTCACAATGATCATCTGTGCAGGATGTGGCCAAAGGATGTCCACTTTCTGTGACTCTCTGTATCTTTGTTGCAACCTGCTGATGACACTCACTTCCGTCTGAGAAGATCCCGTTTTGAAGCCTCACAATGACGAGGTACTGTAGATCAATTGGTCTCATGATGTCAAATGAGAACACTCTTTAAATATCTATTCTAATTGAACCAGGAAATGTATTGGTGGATTCGTTGCTCAAACACCTGTTGTGAAATTTTACGTTAAGCTCCTTTTTAAAGAACAGAATGTTGTGCAAAAAGTATTGAAACGGACATGTGCATTTTAGAAAATTAGAGTGCACTTTAGGTTCCTCCTGAAACTATTGAAAGCCAAATATCCCTAACTTTTTTGTGAGAAATGTATATACTTTTTTTGTTATTCAACTAACATCCAATAAATGGTGTATTCATGTTTAAATGTATTTAAATATTGTACTAACAATTAGATGTGTTAGTCTATAAAAGGATAACCCCTTACAGGTCATTTTAAAGTGATTTATTAAAGACGTATTTAAGGGAGGCAAAAAAGTATTTAGTCAGCCACTGATTGTGCAAGTTCTCCTACTTAGTAAGATGAGAGGTCTGTAAATTTCATCATATGCACATTTCAACTATAAGAGACAAAATGAGGGAAAAATCCCAGGAAATCAAATTCCAGGAAATAATTTATTTGTAAATTATGGTGGGGTCACCCACAAACAAGCAACATTTCTGGCTCTAACAGACCTGTAACTCTTCTGTCCTCCACTTGTTACCTTATTAAGAGTACCTGTTTGACCTCGTTATCTGTATAAAAGACACCTGTCCACAGCCTCAAACAGTCAGACTCCAAATTCAACCATGACGGAGACCAAAGAGCTGTCGAAGGACACCAGGAAGAAAATTGTAGACCTGCACCAAACTGGGAAGAGTGAATCTACAATAGGCAAGCAGTTTGGTGAGAATAAATCAACTGTGGGAACAATTGTAGGAAAATGGAAGACATACAAGACCATTTATAATCTCCCTCGAACTGGGGTCTCTCACAAGAACTTATCCCGTGGGGTCAAAATGATCATGAGAATGGTGAACAAAAATCCCAGAACTACACGGAGAGACCTGATGAATGACCTGCAGAGATCTGGGACCAAAGTAACAAAGGCTAACATCAGTAACACACTACACAGAGAGGGACTCAAATCCTGCGGTGCCAGACAGTCCCTTTGCTTAAACCAGTTCATGTCCAGGCCCATCTGAAGTTTGCCAGAGAGCATATGGATGATCCAGAAGAGGATTGTGAGAAGATCATGTGGTCAGATGAAACTAAAAGAGAACTTTTTGGTAAAAACTCAACTTGTCGTGTTTGGAGAAAGAAGAATGCTGAGTTGCATCCCAAGAACACCATACCTACTGTGAAACATGAGGGTGGAAACATCATGCTTTGGGGCTTTTTTTCTGCAAAGAGGGCAGGACGTCTGATCCATGTTAAGGGAAGAAAAACGTGGAAATGCATAGTGAGATTTTAAGCATTGAAGATGGAACGTGGAAGGGTCTTCTAACAAGACAATGATCCCAAATACACTGCTCGAACAATGAAGGAATGGCTCCGTAAAAAGCATTTCAAGGTCTTAGAGTGGCCTAGCCCGTCTTCAGACCTCAACCCCATAGACAATTTGTGGAGGGAGTTGAAAGTCCGTGTTGCCCAGCGACAGCCCCAAAACATCACTGCTCTAGAGGAGATCTGCATGGAGGAATGGGCCAAAATACCAGCTACAGTGTGTGCAAACCTGGTGAAGACTTACAGGAAATGTTTGACCTCTGTCATTGCCGACAAAGGTAATGTTACAAAGTATTGAGTTGAACTTTTGTTATAGATCAAATACTTATTTTCCACCTTAATTTACAAATAAATTATTTAAAAATCCTACAATGTGATTTCCTGGATTTTTTTTCCTCTCAAATTTGAAGTGTACCTATGATGAAAATTATAGACCTCTCTCAACTTTCTGAGGAGAACTTGCACAATCAGTGGCTGACTAAATAATTTTTGCCCCACTGTATGTACCATTTATTTTCATAACTCACATAACACAGAAGTGGAAAACCAAACCAGTCTGATTGTTTAAAATTCCCACGAGAAGCCATTTAACCATTGTCCATTTGCAGTCAAATGTTTCTCTTTATACATGAGGGATAGGCTTTGTTTTGTCTGTTTTTATGCTTAATTGTTGAAGGCTCTAGAGCTTAATTATGCACCAGCACTGTCCCAGTGGCCAACAGCAGTGCTTCAGACTACTAATGATAATAATGAGGCTGCCACAACAATGTTCACCATGTTCTGCATACCTGATTTGTAATGTTTATATGCTTGTATTTGGACTGGCATCAAGGGTTCAATATATATAAATGATA
>JAYDZG010000001.1:22543601-22564540 GCA_034509265.1 Microcambeva bendego | reverse complement strand
AGAAAGTTGCCATTTGAAATGACTTTAGTTTTGTGTCATGTCTGTGATCTGCTTTTTTTCTACAAAATTAAACAACTTAATGAACATCCTCCGAGGCCGGTGATTCCATAATTTTTGCCAGGGGTTGTAGTTTCACAATGTCATGAAGAAAAGTGAACTAGTCTACATCAAAACTTCATTCTTACACCCACTTTATACTATAAAATGTTGTCCCTGCTGTTTGACCAGACACATAGGTAAAAAGAACAAGCAATGTATTTATTTATAACAGGCAATGAATAATTTAAAATGGGATGGCGGCATAGGGAGTGTTGGACTTTGTATGTCAGAGGCCTATTACATATTTAAATAATTGAAATCATAAGCAAAAAAATCTATTATGCATCATTATGGACATTGCTTCAAAACAGAGTGCCATTTGAATGGGTTATTTGATAGCGAATCACTCATTGGACCACCAATGCAAAGAGTTTGCAACATGTCCAGAGCTCAGGCAGAAATTTCTTATAATTACTTATCACAATGCAATATACCATATAAATGTAATATACCAGCTGCAGGATATTTACATTACATTAAATATTGGTAGCACGGTGTCTCAAAGCAAGAAGGTCCTGGATTCAATCTCCAGACTGGGTGTGGAGTTTGCAGGTTCTCCCATGTCTGCGTGGGTTTACTCTGGGTGCTCCAGTTTCCTCCCACATTCCAAAAACAATACAAGTGAGGTGAATTGAAGATACAAAATAATCTATGACTGTGTTCAATATAACCTTCCGAACTGATGAAACTCATGAGTAGCTACTGTTTCCTGTCATCAATGCTACCAAAGTGAAACACATGCCATTAAAATCCTAATAAACATGATATATAACGTACTGCTAGATCTCAACTTAAACACAAAACTAGAGCCTGTGCACTTTGTCACAGACACATTTTTAATATATACACATGCAATAAAGCCTAAAATTTTGGCAAAGTGTTGCATAGTCATTTTGCTTCAAAAATGAAAATTTTTAGGAAAAAAAACAATGTCAAATGTTTTCTTATATTCTTTTAGTAGTCGAATACTCCATTTTGTAATTTCATTGAAAAACATTTGGTGTGACAGTTATGGGGTTTTAATGGAGTCAAATCCCATTTTACTACTTGACGTAGAATATGAACTCAATGACTTGCTGTTTCTGAAGCTACAACCCGTCTGTTTTAGCAGAATGAATGGAGGTCGGTGTGCTTACCAGAAGAAAGTGTTGGTACCGTCGTCAAACACTTCACTCTCAGCGTTGCGTTTACTTAACTTGGTCATGATCGCGGGCTCCGCGGAGGCAGCAGGTTCAGCCGGGCCATTAGTCACCTGCTCTTCAGATGCAGCCTTCACATTAAAAGGTGAAGAGCTGCTCTTTCTCGCTTCGGATTTAGCCATGTTTGACTGAAAAATGATCGCCCAGATCTAACCGCCTAGCTACCACCACCCGAGTCAAGGACACAGAGTCTGGTCAAGATGATCTGGTGAACTCAAGACAACCAGATCAGCCAAGTCGCATTCCCTCATAAAAACGTATCTTCTCGGCAGATCGTTTAAACGTCTCACCAGTATCCCGACTGCAACCAGGTGTCAGATAGAGATAAAACTGACGCGTTTACTGCTGATACGAGTCAGTGTTTGACTGTGACCAAGGAATCCTTGTCCATTAAACATATATAGCTAGCAAACATTAAAACTCAGTCCATTTAAAATACTCCATCTCTTCATTAACTTAATTGACAGACACACAGTAAATCATTTTACACTGCACTGTACTGTACTGTACAACTCCAATACAATAACGATCAGCTACAACATGTACTGCAGCTAGAGACACCAAGCAACGTTTAGTCACAGAGAGAGTAACTTAGCGATCGCTAGCGCTGGGAAGCATGATTATAACGCAAACCTGAACTGGTCCACACAAGTCGATTGAAAATAGCACGCATGCACCTCCAGTGCGCCTCCCGCCCACTGCCGAACGCGATCGCACGGTTTCACGTCACTTTCCTTTAACTCTAAAATGAGTTTAAGTATAGCAGAGTGCGTAACAATTGCGCAGGCCCTCCGATTATCTTATTTTAGAAAAAAAACTGTATTTTTCATATACTGTATGTTACATTTTGTTTAAAAAAAAATAAAAAAAAACGTAGGTTTTGGTTAATGTTGGTTAACATTTTACTTTTCTCCAACTTGTTTTCCATTCCCAATCATAATCAACATTTTTTCCAGCTTTTCCAGTTTTGCCACTTTTCCGCAGCAACAACCCCGACCACTTCCAAAAACTGCATATTTGTCATTCACATAACTCTGGAGGAATTTAGGCCCATTCCTCCTGCAGAATTTCTTGGTTTGTTACATCTTGCGAGGGTAAACATTAATGCAGGTCGAATCAGGAGTTTAATTTTGCGCATTTTGAATCTCATGTATAACTTGTCCTTTACACTTTTGGTCAAATAATAATAAATCCCCTCAGTTTTTCATTTCTTGCCACACAATGAGCATAGTGTGTGTTTTCTGCAGATGTCCTGCAATATCTTGTTGAGAAGGACAGTCCTGGCAGGACATTGTCTTGCTATCACATATACCCACTGTGTTTTACATCTTGATTTTTTTTGGACAATTGCTGCAAAAGACTGATGTGGTGGGTTCACTTTTGGATCACGAGAGAGATTTTTTTTTCAAATCTTCCTGAAAAATCCACTGTCAGTTCAATTTGCTTTGCGTCAATTTCCATTGATGGTTGATTGCAGTCTCGCTTGTTTCGGCATTGAAAGCTGACACATCTACAACGTTATAAAAACACACCAAAAGTGAACATACAGTAAAGCATGGGCAGCTATGACTTTGTCCTCCTTTGGTGGGAGTGTAGTTCAAAATAATTTGTGGCTCCTCCACGCTTCCTTGTGATAGCACACATATGTCTGCGAGACGTCTGTTAGATGTACCCAGTTCGTCTGTAAAATGTATTTAATTGAGCGTGTGCTCATCTGCAAGACATCACAATGATAATACGACCAATGTAAGATCAATCCAAATGGAGCGTGATGCATTTTAGATGTTCCAAACTTTTCCAGATGTTTCGCAGACGTTTGTGTGCTATCAGTACTTAGACTTAAGCAATCCTCCGTGCATAGGTTGGTTTAGAATCACAGAGTCCATATTTTGGGCCATATTTTGCAGTCACGTTTGGTGTGACTAAATTGTGGCGGATTGCGGTGTGGCCGTTGCTTTCCAGCACCTCCGCCTCTCAACAGCCCCTATTAGGCGCTGATTAGGCTTTACGACCCGCACCTGGCTGCGGTCTTTAAAAGCCGCCTTCCGCCATTGCATCGCATTGCTTATTACTTATTACTTAAGTGTAAGTCAACTTACACTTAAGATGCATTACAAATACAAAGTTGTCTCCCGCCAGTTTAACACACCTTGTAATATTTCAAAATAGACTTAACAGTAATATTTGAATAAAAAAACATGCAATAAGATCTATAGTCTGGGCAAATTTGTTGGGCAAAACATTTACTGTTAAAGTCTACCAATCAGAAAAAATGTCGTCTTCTCTGCATGGGGCTAACTTCAACGTCGTTTTAAATGATCACTTAGGCTGGCGTCATGCTCACCAAAATAATTCTGCAAGACGTAATACTAGCCTTTTCGTAACATGTACAGGAAAATGTGTTGACTTTATCTGACAACAATACTGTTGTCATTTGTAAGAAATGCGCTACACTTATAAATTGTTGCACTTAGTTATTGTTTATTAATGCTCCACAGCGACCTCTAGTGACAAAAAATCTCAATTGCTGCTTGTGTAAAGAAGTCACAGGTGTCTTAACTGATTTTTGCACTGTTTTTGCAGCTTTCACTACTAACCACCTGGGTGGTCCTTTTCATCTTTGTCATAAAGATTCCACAGAAGGTGTCCACTGTCTTTCACTCCATCTCAGATTACCTTAGGAGTGTGAGGGTAGAATGAATGTATGGCTTTCTCTTTCTATGAGTTTCAGGTTGCACTTGATTCAGTTACTGTGTTAAGTGACAACAGTTTGTTAAAGTAGTCTTGAGCACATAGATAGATAGATGGATAGATGGATGGATGGATGGATGGACGGACGGACAGATACACACAGAAATTGTAAAGTAAAATGAGGTGATAAGTTTGAAGCGTAGTCTCTTTTTTTCCAATAAAACTATTTTAACTATTGAACACAAAATGCCACTTCTAATGATTACTGCTACCTCATTATTATTTATCCTTTCATAGTGTTCATAGCACTTACTAGAGCACCCTATCCATGTTATGACTTGCAAACATGATAAATACTTCATGAATAGCAGTATGCAATGGCCTCCAGTTCACTAATATTATTTGGTTTGTGTGTTGATTATTATGTTACAAAATTATGCCCAAGCTTTAGCTTCTAAACAGAAATCATGACATGCTAGGATTTTGTAATAAGTGAGTGATTCCATATCTCTTCGGGTTCCAGTTTCAGAGGAAGCAAAGCAGCCCAGAGCATCTCTGAGACACCACCATGCTTCAGGCATTGTGAGCTTCAATGTTTAGTATGCACCTGGGCAGACTTGAAACTCAATGCTTGTAGTCACCAAAGCTTGCTGTAGGCCTTTTGCAGTCATTTGAGGCTTTTCGACCTCCTGCTTTCTCAGGAATCTCGTGGCAGCCATCAGCTTCCTCTCAGGAAAGTGTAGTGTTTCTAACTTTGAAGTTGTTCCTTATGTATCTCTATGACTTTCAGTGCCATTGGTGTCATTTGTGTTATTTTGCTTGTTTGTACAAACCAATTAGTGCAGTTGACTTTTTGTTCAATTCTCTTGCTGGAAAGTCACCAGGAATTTCAACATATAATTTATGACACACTCCTCAAGATGCCTTGGTATTTTTGTGAATCCATGATGTATTCACATTGTCAAGATTTCCAATTCATGCAGCAGAAAAACATCTTCCTATGTGTGCTTTCAAAAAAGGGACCAACAGTTTACTTGTGAAGATCTGTGTAAACCTAAACTATAATGTAATTTGATTTTTGTTTGTTTTATTTGTAATTTGACCAGTTTGTAATGCGGAACTGGGTAGCCTGACAATCCTATTTTAATGTGTAAACAAAACATTTAAACTTTTTTTATATAAATGTTATAAACTACTTAGATTTTCTTTTGTTTTTTCCACCATCCATGAATTACAGGATTATGATGTTCGTACTCAATTTGTATTTATTCTAAATCTTTTCAGGGCGTCACGCAGATATTTTGTAAAGCTAGGTTTTCCATGTAAAATCGACATTAAATAAATTTGTTATCTATACAGATGTTCAATATTTTTTCACTCTACAGCACCCTTGAAGCAGAGAGTTCTCAAGGGCCCAACAGTGGCTGCATAATTCTATCCAAGATTTACCTGCTAGGCTACCACTGCCCAACAAACTTAGAATTAATACCTGTGCCACACTCAAATAAATTGGGACAGAGTCATGTTTACCTCTGTATTTCATCATTCAATTATTCCCACCGGTTAAGGCTTTGGGAACTAACAACACTGACTATTACAGTTTTGCAAGTTGAATTTTCTCCTTTTTTACTTGCCAAGAGATGGCAAACATTTGTGATCGTTATTGTCGTATCAGTAGGAGACAAAACTGGACAGTAGGTAGGTCAAAACCAAGCACACTTTGTCTAGCGCTAACAGAATGAGGCCTAGAAATGTCATGTTGAAATCGCAGATTTTCCGGATAAAAATTTGCCTTGACCGCAGGAGATGTTTCCATTTTCTTTCAGTCAATTCCAGATAAGCTTGTGCCCAGAGCACTCAGTGTTTCTGACATTTCTCTTTTGAATAGTCATGAGCCATGACTCCATTCAATGTCTTTGTTGAATCCTCCTTTAAATACGCAGTTATAAATACATCACCTGTTACTAAATTCACCTACTCATTGTGGAATGATTCAAAAAATTTTTTTAACATGTATACCAGTCCTTGGAGTGTGCTGGAGTGTCAATTTCTAGATATGTTAATATAAAGAGTATATAATATTGTTGATCAGTAAAATAGTTTATTAGTTCAGTTCATTTTCTTAAATCACTGAGTAGGGGTGCTGAAGTAATAGTGGATTGTTTTCTTTTTATTTAGTTAAATAAATATAACAAATCAGAAACTTATTTTTACAAAAAGCCAGAATTCTTGCTTAACAATTTTATTGAAGTAAATCCATTTACTGATTGTGAGTACGGCCTGTGTAACATCAGTGGCTTTGCAAAAGAGTTTTAAACATGTTAAAACATGTTAAAACATGTTAGCCACCTAACAATGTAGGCAGTTGAACGCACTTGGAATAAAGTGACTATTACCCTGGTCTGCTGCTTAACTACTTTTTGTGGGTGGCACAGTGGTGTAGTGGGTAGCACTTTCACCTCACAAAAAGAAGTCCTGAGTTAAAGCCTCAGATAGGGAGAAATGGATAATTCCTGTGTGAAGTCTGGATGTCCTCCCCATGTCCGCGTGGGTTTCCTCTGGGGGCTCTGGTTTCCTCCCACAGTCTGAAGTTATGCCACCAGGTTGGTTGATTGTGAAATTGCCCAATAGATACCAAGCCACTACACTGAAGTGCTCGTCCCAAGCCCGGATAAATTATAGAGGGTTGTGGAAGGGTGGGCATCAGGTGGCCAAGTTGATGATGAGAACCAGGATCTGCTGTGGCGACAAAAGTAACTGATCTGAACTGCTCTTATTCGCAAACAGTTCTTATTCTGACCAGTCAACAAAATTGACATGAAATGTGGCCACCGTTTCTGTATTAGTGTTAGAATAAACTGGTGCATATATCTATCTATATAGACAATTAAATCAAACGGAGAATATGCCATGTTTATGTTCCTGTAGAGCAGTGGTCCCCAACCTTTTTATCACCGCGGACCGGTCAACGCTTCACAATTTTACCCCGGACAGGGGGGTGAGAAGGGTACACGTAGATTGTTTACATTGCGAATATAGTCATTAAAGGGAATAAACTGTGTACTCGTATGCAACTTTATTAGCAGCTTTCTCGTAACATTGCGCCAACATCACATGAGTATTACATCAAAGTCTCTGTTAACTTTCCAAACTTTCTGTTAACTTTTTACTCATTTTGCTAGCTTCTGGGTTAAATATTAGATGTAACCGAGAGAATCCGGTCATTTTTCAAAATAAAAGATTGTCCAGCCTCAGATAATAAATAAAACGGAAATAATTAATTTATAATAATTTTAATTTATAATAATTAATTATAAGCCCAGGGGGTTGGGGACTACTGTTGTAGAGGATATGCTACTTGGTCTTCACATGAAACTGGACCAGAGGTGTCCAAACTTTGTTTGGTGTCCAAAACAAATGGTTCTGTGTTTGGGTTCAATTAAAACCTGCTTCGGTAATATGCCTTGTAAACACAACATGGAGTGAAGAGTTCCACTGGGCTGAGGGGGGATGGGCTCAGAGAAAAATATAGTAAAACAGAAAAAACGCTGCTCAACAATGGAACTTTTTCAAAAGAACCTCCCCCCCACCTCTCTCTCTCTCTTTCTCTTTCAAGCACACACACACACACACACACACACACACACACACACACACACACACACACACACACACACACACACACACACAAATCACGAGACACTCTCCGTTTGGCGCCATTCCAGAAAGAACAGCGTCTAATCAGCAAAGACCAAAGGCGGGCTTCTATAGAGGGGTGGTCGAAGTCTGACCAATAGGAACGTTTGCCCATGTGGCTGCTGCCCGTACCTGTCAGCCAAAGGAACTTTAAATTCGTTTGTGGCAACGCGACATAGAAACGCTAAGCTTGGATCTACGCGTGGGGTCGAGGATTCATTTTCAGTTAGCGCAAACACGCGACTTTCAGCCCCTCGGGCCTCGTGTGTGTCTTCTTCGCTAGTCTTCTAACAGAAGCGCGATGTCTAACGTCCAGCTTACGGTCGGTAGTTTAGAAAACTTGGCCGATCGAGGAAGCCTCCCGGCGAACGACAGGGAACCGCGTATACGTTCACGGGCTTGCAGGAATCTTTTCGGACCGGTCGATCACGACGAGTTAAGGCAGGAGATCGAGTCCAAACTGCGAGAAATCTCGGAGCGGGATCAGAAACGGTGGAATTTTAATTTCATCTCCGGTACTCCGTTTGATGGAGAATTCGAGTGGGAGGAAGCTTCACATACGTCGCCTGTGTTTTACCAGGAATCGGTGCAAGTCGGGAAAAGGAGGGTAGCTTTAAGACATGTGAGACGACCCGAAGAAGTGACTCAACGAGAGAACTCTGTAAACAATGAAGGAAAACCCATTTTCTCTCGTGCATCAAGCGAAAACGCTGAAGTCCCGATCTTAGGGAAGGTCCGAGGCGTCCGGAGGAAAACAACAACACGTTTTACTTCAACTCGCATTACAGGTACGGATAAAATAAGCTACAACCTCTATATTCCGTACGTTAACTGCAGTCCGTCTATGCTCTGTAACATTACTGAATTTCTTGAATTGTAGACTAGTGTCACTACCTTGTTCCTTGTTTGTTGGGTGCTGTGTGAATTTCTCTTTACCATGTCTGGTAGTAGTGGATTCATATTTTGTTTCCTATTAAACTGGTACCTAAGACGCAGGTAAAGCCTTTAATATAACTGAAGCATCACTAGAACTCCTCTTACTTTCTTTCTGACAGACTTTTACGCTAAGCGAAGAAATTCCTGTGGCTTAAAACGACTCGAGTGCGCCTCCGAAAAGCCATTCGTTTCCGTCCCCGAGCAAACTCCACGCAAACGAATTCGATGAAGGTATGGAGATTTTTTTTTATTCAGCTGTTATTCAGTTTGTTGCGTGATATTTCAAGTGTCACTGTTTCTCAGTTTATTTACCCACGTGGAATATATCTGAGGCTCATATGGCGCCTGACTAGGTGTGGTGAGTGAGAGTTGTGGTCAGTATGTTTTGCCGCAGAAGAAGTGGGTAGGGGGAGGGGGCGCGCGCACTGTGGCGGGAAATCACACAGGAATGGCGAGCACGGCCCAGTTCGTCTCTTATCTCTATGTAATGCCTCGAACACACGCACACACTTTAACCTCGGTATTTAACTCATTGTACCAAGAAGGGAACGTGAACACAATTGTTGGGAATTAAATGAGAACCAGTACAGTTTTCTGGAAACTATTTGGGTGGGGGACTCCTGTGCTAAATGTTGAGATATTAATGTGTCGCTTATGAAGGAGTCGACTTGTGTAATCAATTGTGTGTGAAATTACGTTCAGTCAATGCTACTGGTTGAGGAGCCTGGTTAGTTTCTGAAACTGCTGAATCTCGATTATTGATTATTCAAACAGCATAGTCGCGGGTGGTGGTGGGTCATTTTATTAACTTCACATAAATGCAATTTTCTTCATTTAAGCAAACTTTGACACATCAATTCCAAGGCTTTTGGATAAACAAAGAAAACAACGTATAAAGTTGATCATATATCCACATTTAATGATGGAAGTTATTAAAAAAGATTCATGATGCAAGGTAAGTCTTCTCTAACCCACTGCTGTTTTATTCTTTTCTTAGGATGTTGTAGCTGTTGATGGATGGAGAGAAAAATCTTCTTGCTTGTGAAGTTGGAGTAAGGAAGGCCCCCTCATTCCATCCACTTAAACTAGGGTATGAGAGGCTGATGCAAATTCTAACAAATTTGCAGTTGTGAGCCTAGCTGAGGAAGGAGCAATGATGTGACCAGCCAAGAATAACCTCGAGTCTCTGGACTATTGCTAAGTCTATAGCTTATGAAAATCTACTAAAGAATGTATTAAAGAAGAAACATAGCAAAATTCAGATAATTGCATTACTTTAAACATCTAGTTTACACATACAGTCGATACTTTGTTGTTCGGTGTACTGTTTGCTATGCTATAGCTTGTGTGCAAACACTAATTTACTGGCATTGCAGTGATTCAAAATCAGGCTCATTTTCTAAAGCCGTTATTTACTTTCTTGTTGTGTGCACAGGCTCTCTAAATTTATTTAGTTGGTTCAAGACTGACTTATCAATTGCTGATGTGTGCTAACAGGACAGACCTGGTCTACATAAAGAACTTATTATCTTTTTCAGGATTTGAAGGGTGTACGGTTTGACGGAGGCGGTACACAATCATGTACATTTGTTAATTTGTAAAGCTTTGATGATCAAGACAATTGGCCGTTGGGCAAGCTCTAATGTTTTGTACATATATACATATACAAGATATATTGTAAATGACACTTTAATTTTATTTATGTTTTGTTTTAGACATTTGTGTGTACTTTTGAGTAATATGTTTGCAATTAGAATGGTAGAATAGCTTTTCAATGTAGCATTCACCCTAAATAGAATTGTCATGTTTTTGAGCCATTTGTCTTTGTGTTCCAAAATGTATGTGATATTGTGATATCCTAAGCCTACTGCAATTTTTTGTAACAATAAAAGAACTGAATATGGTGAATGTGGTTGCATTTATACTTTGGGTCTTTGGATGTCTTTGGATTTGTTTGTGTCTGTATGTCTGTGCAAATAGACAGAAAATCATCTGCCTGATGCAACTGAAAAGTCAGATGCTTTTCATATTTTCAAAGTTTTGACTCTCTACTTCATAAACTGAACATGCTGATGAAGTGTTTTATCCAGCACACATACATACCTTCATGAGCTGTTTCATAAGCTTATGTCAAAGCTTATGTATAATTTACAAGCATGTCTTGGTGGGTAGCACTGAATTGAATTCTCTACTGGAGCAGGGTCCTGGAGAAGGCCCCCTCAATCCATCAACTCAAACTAGGGTATGAGTTGTTGCAAAAGGGTTGATGCAAATTTGCCGTCTCTACATTTATTAGGCTGGTTTAAGATTGACCGATCAATTACTGATTTGGTTTATGGAGTTTATGGAGTTTATGGAGACCTGGCGTGTGGAGTTTGTACATGTCTGCATAGGCTCCCACATTATGAAGATATATACATGTAATGAGATGTTGACATGTTTAACCTGTAACTAGCTGCCCTGTCATGAGTATAACCAAAGTGTAAATTTAAAATTGACCTTGTAGGTTTTATACATTATTCAGACATTTTAGACTTTTATGTGGTGCATTGTTCTTATATTCAGACATAATCTTAGACCCAAGACTACTTGCATCTTGTCTAAAGTACAATATCAAGTTTGTATTTGCTATAACTGGCTTTATGTGACATCACCAGTCTAAATATAGGTGAAGCTTAGCACAAACACTAACGGCTTGGCAAAGTGACTCAGTGTATTTATGAGTGTGTGATGGTGTACATTAGGAGTGTGTCATTTGTCTGGCTGGTGTATCAAACAAGCTTACTTTTCTAAATGACTCACATCTTAGGTGTGGCTTATAGCTCTATTCTGTGCCAGTGTCAGGGAGTTTTTTTTTTGGATAAATTGTTTTTAGCCAGATCTCACAAGATGATGGGCTATTCTACAGTTTAAATTTAGAAAATGGGCTTGGTATTTTGCAAAGCATTGTACACTCAGCATCTAACATCAGTGGAGTCTCATTTAAGTATCATGATGTATAATACTGTAAATACATTGCTAGCCCTTACCTAATGGAAACTAAAAACGGAATGTTATATATTATCACCTCTCCCCACACCCCCTAGCTGGCCGTTTGCGGTCTCATTAAGCCCAATCCTGGACGCACAGACATGCTCCTCAAGTAGAATAATCTCAGTGCTGATTTTATGAGCCGCTGTAAAGGAGCGTGACCACACACAGCATGGGTGTAAAAAGATAGACCTGCTTGTCCTAAAGCACACCATTCACAAGAAAAGAAGCTGAAGGAAACATATTTGACTTGATTATTACATACAACTGTACAAACAAAAATACACACACGTTTACTAAGCCATTAATGAACCAATGAACCAACTTTTTGGAACATGTTACAGACAAAAATGACTGTATACATATTTACAAAATACAATAGATTATAAAGTTAAACAATAAATATCCCACCAGTTTTCATTACACATTATTACACATTAAAATTCGTATTCACATATCACTGCTTTTTAAAACATTCTATTACATAGTATATTTTATGTGAATGAACGAAAAATGACATACAGTTAAACACAATCTTGCAATCTTAATCTTGCAATCTTAATCTTAATTTGCTAAAGCTATGGTACAAATACTAACCCATCAGATCGAAAAATGTCTTTAATGTTCTAGGAAAAGCTTACAAATGATTGCTGTGTAAAGCAAACATAAACAAATGTTTGACAAGCAAAACAGGAAATATAGTCTCATTGTCTATATTACATAAAACAGCTTTTGATGAATGATGGTTCTTGATGCAGTACCATCTGATAGATTGTACTTCAATAATTTTGATAAAAAGCTTTTGTCGAAGCCTTTTGTTGATACTGACATCCCCTTGAACTCACATCATTAATTATCACATCATTTACTTTCCTTTTTTATACCTCATTACAAGCCCTAAACTACCCTGGGACCAACTTTTTGGGAATTGTTTGCAGACATGAAACAAAGGAAAATATGTTTGAAATTAACAAATAAGATTACTTTGAAAAGAGAAAAAACTGCAGTGAAATTAAAGTTGAAGCAAATGTAAGAAATCAGCATTTAAGTATCCTACCAGATTTTTCTGATAGGGCATTATAGAGTGTAGGATTCACAAAACTGAATTTTAAGAATGGGGTTTCAGTTGAACAGGTCTAGTGTATAGAGCTTGGGATACGATACAGGAAAACAGGACTTCTGAGCAGTGGAAAAGATTAATGGGGTGAGCAATTAATGTTTGCTTCTGCATGGAATTACTGCACTGCTAATTACATGGTTTTTGTTTTCTGGAAAATACAAAATAAAAGCTAAATGGGAAGTTGTGTGACGTGAATCACTATCATCTTCATCTTCATCATCTGCTTATTTTAGACTCAAATGAAAGCTTCTGCTATAATTTTAATATGTTAATAGGTTCTTTAATTTCATATATTCCTTGTGTACATATCATAAATCTCTCCTGCAATCAACAATGTTGTAATTTCATGCAGAAGCCAACATGAATTACTTGAGCAAATTAAATATAGACCAGTTTGAATGAATGGTAATTATGTTTTAGTGACAAAGATAAAGGCTATTTTAGCATTAAATCAATAAGACACATGACCTCTGACTTCTCCACAGCAGATGGACTAATGCCAATTACTGACAAGATACAGGGCACTGCTGTTCTCAAACACAAAAACCTCATCTAAATGAGGACCCAAATGTCAACATGGTCTTAAAAACACACGCAAAACCCCCCTGAATAACCCATATACATAACAGGACAGACAGTTGCAGTTTTTTCTCTTTTCAAAATAATTTTATTTGTTATTTTCAAACATATTTTCCTTTGTTCCATGTATGCAAACAATTCCCAAAAAGTTGGTCCCAGGGTAGTTTACGGCTGGTATTGAGGTATAAAAATGAATAGTACATGATTTGATAATTAAAAAGAGTTCAAGGGGATGTCAGTATCAACAAAAGGCTTCAACAAAAGCTTTTTATCAGCTGTTTATTACATCTGCTGTTAATCGATGTAATAAATGCATGACAAAATTATTGAAATGTTTTGATATAAAATTCCTCAAAGACAAATTAGAAGAAATTTCCATATTTTCCTTTCAGTGCATAATATAATTAAATGATTAAAGATATCTGGCAAGAGCGCAAGCCTCAGCTGAACATCCTTGATTTCCAATCTATCAGATATATATAATTAAGATGTCATAGTCATATTGTGCTGTATGGTAAGTGTCATAGAAAATCAGTTAAATTTGTGTTTGAGTTGGTGGGGGCTGGATAGTGATGTCAGAGGCCTGGAGAGGCTGAACCAGCTGTCTCTCAGATCTCTCAGCTGATGGATCAGGGTTTGTTTGTGAGTGTGTGTTGAGGTGGGTGCCACAGCAGATGTAATAGCTTCCTGAGTGTTGGGGTTCACAAATTGTCCCAGGCACCTTGCAGCTGTGTGGCTGTGAGCACCAGCTGGCCAACCACAGACAGCAGGGTGACTGGGGGAAGAAGTGGGACAGGGTACCAGCTGACATACTGCTACATCCATGTGAATTAATTTAATTTTAATGTCAGTTTCATTTTCATTCTACAGGAAAGCGAAGCTTTCCACATACACATTTCACTTCAAGAAGTCTAATTTAAAAATACTATAATTATAATATTTATATAATAATAATAATAATAATAATAATAATAATAATAATAATAATAATAATAATAGTTACACTTAAATAGCGCCTTTCACACAACCCAAGGTCGCTTTACAGACAGGATAAATATTACTCCAAGCTGGAAGGAGATGAGGAGAAATATAACGAAAAGAGATTTTAGTAACGTTTTATATTTAGAAGGAGAAGTGGTTGAGTGTAGGGAGAAAGGAAGAGAGTTCCAGAGCAAAGGAGCAGCAACACCAAAAGATCGACCTCTTATAGTTCTCAGTCTGAACCTTGGAATCACAAGGAGACCAGCATCAGCTGACCTTAGATTACGTGTGGGACTGTAGGGTTTAACAAGGTCAGATAGGTACACAGGACCCAACCCATGGAGCGCCTTGAAGGTAAGACGTATTATTTTGTGCATTATTATGTGCATGGTAATGTACAACAGTGAAGCCTTTCCAGGATTGGGATGATGTGTTCAGACTTTCTTGTGTTTGTTTGTACAGCTGAATTTTGAACTATTTGCAAGGGATGTAGGGACTTGGAGGGTAGCTCAATAAGCAGAGAATTGCAATAGTCCAGGCGCTGACCAGCGTCTCGGCCACCGCAACGGACAGTTGGGGGCGGATGCGTGAGATGTTGCGGAGATGGAAAAATGCAGACTTAGACAGGGATTTGATGTGCGTTTCAAAACACAAAAGGGGGTCGAAGAGAACACCAAGATTACGAACAGTGACTGAGGCTGCGATCGTGATGCTTTTTATATAAAGAACAGGGTTAGGAAGAGAACTGACAGTGGCCTTTGACCCAGTAATTATGAACTCAGATAGAAAATATTATATAATTATAATATAATATATTATACATAATTTATGTTTTGTTGTATACTGCCGTTGCAAAATTATCAGTATACAGTGTAATATCACGTCAATAATTATTAGTTGTTATTATATGCTTTCTATCTGTAATAAAGAGTTCTCTCCCATCCCAAACACATACTAGTAGGTCTGTCTAGTAGGACTGTCTAGTGTATACATGGAAACTGGATTAGCTGCTTTAAATTACACTGATGTAACTTGAGGCGGCTGGGTTTGTGCCACTCTGCTTTAAGTTTCAACTGATCCATCACTGTCATGACCAGAATAAAGTAGTTGGATAAAAAATATTTTGAGAAAATAAATTACATACCAATCCTTAGTAGTGCAGCCCCACCAATCATAAAAAAGCTCTTGCTCAACACAGTCTTCACCCGCTTTTGTGCGGATGCCATCAATTAATCAGCTGAGGTCGTAATAACATCAGTTGTTAGTCAATTCCTCTCCAGCTTAATATCCCACCCCTTATATGAACAACAGGCCAATTGTTGTTCAGATGGCTGCTCAGCTCAGCAGGCTGGCAGAACACACACTTGATATAATGTATCCAGCTCTGGTGTACTAGCATGTGTTTTACCACTGGACCACCTGAGCACTATTTATAACAGTTGTACTGCAAAATGCATCCTTATTTTGTAATTAGAGCAAAAGACATACTGGTCACAATGATGCCCTTTCTTGTAATAACATGTTTTGTTTATATACAGTTAAAAGCTTTTGTGAAATTGACTTTAAAATGGTGTGCCAAACTATCTGCCAGTACCTGTCCGTATGACTGTTAAGGATCTGCTAACAGGCTAAATGCTATGTTTACAGTCAATTACAGATAGTTATCTTCAAAATCATCAATGAGGCAGTAGAGAACAGTCTATCCTGAGTGAACATTTTTACACATGAAAAGATAAAGATGTGAAGCTATTATCATTCCATAGTCCACTAAAACGTATACTGAGGCTCCAGTTCAAGTTATTTAGGCCTACACCTCATGTGGTGTATAAACTCTCTGGCAAAAGTATTGGAACAGTGAGACCAGATCCTTTATTTTATCCATAGACTGAAAACATTTGGGTGTGACATTGAAACATGCATATATAAATATCAACATTTCAGGTTTTATTCCCAGGTATTTACATCTTGATCTTATACACAGTTCAGAAGATAGCACCTTTTGTCTGAAACCACCAATTGTACTTGTTAGCAAAGGTATTGGAACAGATGCACTTTAAATAGATTAAAGTGAACAGGATGTCATATTTAGGATGTCATGCAGGATGTCATGCATAAAAAGCTTGTAATAACTGCATCAAGCCTATGACCCACTGACATCACTAAACCTTTTGCATTCTTCTTTTGTGATGCTTTTCCAGGCTTTAACTGCAGCATCTTTCAGTTGGTGTTTGTTTTAGGCAGTGAATAAAAAGTACAGATTTTTCTTTTGAAATGTAGTGAGTAATACTAAAAATGAATAGGGCCGACCCAAGCCTTTGTGGAACCTTAAGCAGAATTCCATTTTGGGGCCAGTATACCACCACCTAAGAACCAGATGCTGTATCATTCCATAGGCTACACTGTGTGTAATGTACCCACTATCACTGGAAATATTTGTAATTGTACATAATACTGGTGTCATTAGGGCTATTGTTTTTAACCTTAGGGGTAGCAAACTCTCAAAAATGTTCCACTTAATTTTCACCTTTAAATACAGAGTGATGTATAAGTGTGGCATATTAATTTAACTATTTGAACATAACATCAGCAGAAAAGACACTGTATTTACAGTAAACAAGTTAACCCATTTGATTTCTTTTGTTTTTAAAATTTGGAACAGATGTGCAAAGGTGTGCAAAATATGCAATCTCCCACTTCAAAATAAAACCAAATTACACTCACAGTATCTTATTGTATTATTATTATTCTTACATAAAAATAAACAGTTGTAATAAAAATTAATAAATAAAATACTAAAAATACATTTTGTTTGTATTTTTCAATGTTGAGTTGTCTGTCATACTGTAGCATGCAGTTCTTTCTTCTGCTTCTTCCTATTTTCCATTACTTTCTTTAGTGGCTTTTTAGTTGCAATATTATCTCTTGATTAAATATCTGCAAATGGATTCTATTTCTTCTTCTGTAGGAGTGCTGGATCCAGTCCATTGCCAATTCAGTGTATCCAATCAACCTGGTGGAATATCTTTGGACTGTGGGAGGAAACCGGAGTATCCGGAGGAAACCCTCACAGACATGGGGAGAACATCTGCACAGAAAGGACCTAGATAACCCCACCTGGGGATCGATCCGAGGACCTTCTTGCTGTGACAGTGCTACCTATTAAGCCACTGTGCCTACCCGGTGAAAATAAATAATGAAAGGGAACTTAATTTGTCATAGTTTGTCTTTTAATTTGGTAGCTGGGTGTCATATAGTGAAGCCAGTTTAGTGAATCATACTGGTTTACGAAAAGAAATTAAGACAAAATAACAATTACAATCAATCATTATTGTACTTTATTATTATTTTTAGGTTTTATTTAAAATAGGTGATTTGAGGTGATTTTAGAGACATTTTCATTTTCTAATAATAGCATTTATTTTAATTTATTTAGGGTATTTTCTGATTTTTAGTGCAATATTATGCTTTATCTCATACAGTATGATACCACTCATGTTCATAATTGTTGTGCCTTTTTTGGAGCGCTCAACATTTTGGTAAACAGTTCTTTTGTGGCATCAGTTACCAGAGAGCCCCTTAGTTTAAGGACAAGCTGTAATGATTGTGTATTAAAAGGCAGTTTATTAGATGTCAGGTGTGAGATACAGTAGTGGGACTGATTGTTCAAGGTGGGGGATGTGTTACACTTATCACACCAGTGAAGCTTCACAGTCTAACACCTAAACTCACATTTCACTTGGTCTACAATTTGTCTACATCCTGTGTGTTAACAAATAGACCACACACACATGCGTGAGCTCATACACACACTGCCGAACACTACAGTTTACAACGAGATGACAGTTTGTTAGGCGAACATGCCTTTTAACATATTATGCAACATTCACTAATGTTCAATTATACTGTCAGTGTCACTGCTGTGTTGCACGTTTTAATCACCCAAGTAATTTGCTCAGTGGTGGGTCAGTCACAGTCACTTATGGCCATTAATAGACTGCATAGAAGCTGACTGATAAAGCCAACTGTGTAAATGACAAAAGGGCAAATGTATGTATATTTCCCTCCACAATTAATGTCTCAACTGGTAACAATGAATAAAAAGCATTATAAAAATCCACCCTTTATTGAATTGATTAATCGCGAATCAAAAGTAGAAAAAAATGCAAATTAATCTAATGGGTGATAAAAAAATGTGCCTCAATTATTGGCACTGCTGCATATATTTGGTACAAACTCCCTTTGTCAGTAAACAACACTTTTCCTCAAGAGTTTCAGTCTCCTATTACATCTAATAGATGGTATGAGTATGACAACATGAAAAACATGAGACCGTTACTTTTGAAATAATATCTCCAAATTGAGAATGAACCTCCACGGTCCTAGGTGCTTGTTTACTAACTTCTTGAAGCACACCTTTAATGTGGGTTTAAGATCATGATCCTGAGCTGGCCATAGCAGATGCTTGATTTAGACTTTGATCACTGTCCCGTTGGAAAATGAGTAATTTTACTTCTTAGCAGAGGCAGCCTGGTTTGAATTTAAATTGGCCTTGTACTTCATAAAAGCATATAAGCTAACAAGGATCCAAGAGACATTTGGAAGGAAACAGTAGTAAAAAAAAGCTTTCCTGGCAAGCCTTCCATTTAAATAATCTATTGTCATAGAGGCGGTCCCTGAATTTTGGAATGTTGCATCCCCAAGAAAATCTCCAACAGTTATCTGTTGTGTTCTTGGAGTTAAAGAAAGTAAGCAGACTTGCAAGTAGAATCAAGATGTATGCATTTATTTCAAATGAGAATATAAAGTAACTGCAAAGTAGGACTCTCAAGCATCACATTTTAAATGGAGAGATGTACGGTTCCACACCTCCTGCAGTCTAATATTCAGTTTCTTCAGTTTACGGAAACCACCTGTTTTTGGTGATGTACGCAGATAAGCTATTTTCCTGATTCCTGTTGACGGTTCTATAGCTGAAAATGCAAATCACTGTCCTACCTCTAATACAATGTTATTCCAACTAGGCCGAATACATAAGATAGTATGTGATAGAATGACTTGTAAAGATGTTCTGTGCCACTTGTACATTTAACACGCACATATTATGCTCACAGACAATTTTCATTTCATTTTTATTCAATATTCTTTTTAGTAACAGATTATTGTTAAAATCAGTTTGCTTAATCCCAATTTATCTTTGGGAATTATTTTGCCTGTTTTAAGATCCACAATGACCCTGGCGCAGAGAAGATTAAAGGCCTTGAACAATAGCCCAATGGTGGCTGCATGGCAGAGCTGGGATTCAAACTCTAAAACTTTCAATTGACAGTCCAAATCTACAACCATTATACTACTACAACTTTTTGAAGCATTCCACAATAAGCAAATGGATGAGTGACAGTTGAGAAAATCATTACCAGGTATAAAAAGTAGAATTCACAATTTCCATTTGTAGAAAAAGCCAAGATCCAAAAACAAAAACCAAAAGCAAAAGGTGCAAATTATATATTTATTTCAAATGTTTATTTCTTTTAATTTGGATAATTATAACTGACAAATAATGAAAATCCCAAATTCAGTATCTCAGAAAATTAGAATATTGTGAAAAAGTTCAAAATTGAAGACACCTGGTGCCACACTCTAATCAGCTAATTAACTCAAAACACCTACAAAGGCCTTTAAATGGTCTCTGAGTCTAGTTCTGTAGGCTACACAATCATGGGGAAAACTGCTGACTTTACAATTGTCCAAAAGACGACCATTGACACCTTGCACAAGGAAAACAAGACACAAAAGGTCATTGCTAAAGAGGCTTGCTGTTCATAGAGCTCTGTGTCATAGCACATTAATAGAGAGGTGAAGGGAAGGAAAAGATGTGGTAGAAAAAAGTGTACAAGCAATAGGGATAACCGCATCCTGGACATTACAAATGTGGAAGAGATTCACAAAGAGTGGACTGCAGGAGAAGTGGGCTAAAGACAAAAAGGACTGGACGGCTGCTGAGTGGTCCAAAGTTATGTTCACTGATGCAAGTAAATTTTGCATTTCCTTTGGAAATCAAGGTCGCAGAGTCTGGAGGAAGAAAGGAGAGGCACATAATCCATGTTGCTTGTGGTCCAGTGTAATGTTTCCTCAGTCGGTGATGGTTTGGGGTGCCATGTAGCTAAAGCTACCAGTACCAGGTTTAAGGACCATGGCATCCCTGTTCTTAATTGGCCAGCAAACTCGTCTGACCTTAACCCCAAAGAAAATCTATAAGGTATTATGAAGAGGAAGATTCGAAACACCAGACCCAGCAATTCAGAACAGCTGAAGGCCACTATCAGAGCAACCTGGGCTCTCATAACACCCGAGTAGTGCCACAGACTGATTGACTCCATGTCACGCTGCATTGCTTCAGTAATCAAGGCCAAAGGAGCGCCAACTAAATATTGAGTGCTGTACATGCTTTTCATATTCATATTTTTCAGTTGGCCAACATTTTCCAAAAAAAATTCTATTGGTCTTAAATAATATTCTAATTTTCTGAGATAATGAATTTGGGATTTTCATTAGTTGTCAGTTATAATCATCAAAATTAAAATAAATCAACATTTGAAATGTATTTGTGT
>JAYDZG010000001.1:22508645-22518734 GCA_034509265.1 Microcambeva bendego | reverse complement strand
TGGTCCAATTTAGATATGAAACCTCTCACACTAAAATGACAGGTGTTTCAGTTTCATTGTCCAACCCCTGTGTGTGTGTGTACATACATACATACAATGTACAATATGTATAAACAATTTGCGGTTATGAAACCCTTAAAATGTTCTGGTGTGACCAATTACATTCAGACATCACATGCTTAGTAAAATGAAGTCCACCTGTGTGCAATCTAAGGGTGACATGATCTGTCAGTATAAACACACCTTTTCCGAAAGGCCCCAGAGGCTGCAACACCATTAAGCAAAAGGTACCACTAACCAAACAGCACCACAAAGGAATAAAATCTCCAAAGAAAGTTGTAGAACCAAGGAAATCTCCCAAAAAAGTTGTAGAGAAGTACAAGTCAGGGTTGGGTTATAAAAGTATTTAAATCTCTGATGATCCCCAGGAGCATCATCAAATCCATTATCATCAAATGGAAAAAACATGGTACCACAACAAACCGGCCAAAAGAGGGCTGCCCACCAAAACTCTCAGGCTGGGCAAGAGAGGCAGCACAGAGACAGAGAGGCATTAATCAGAGAGGCAGCACAGAGACCATAGGTAACGCAAAAGGAGCTGCAGAGTTCCCAAGCAGAGACTGGAATAACTGTCCATATGACAGAGCTGGGCTTTATGGAATAGTGGCCAGAAAAAAACCCTTTATTTACAGACAAAAATAGGAAGGCTCATTTTGAGTTCGTGAAAAGGCATTTGGGAGACTCCCCAAATTTTTGGAAAAAGGTGCTCTGGTCAGATGAGACCAAAATTGAACTTTTCAGCCACCAAGGAAAACACTCTACAAACTTTAAGGGGGTGAAAGGTTATGCTCACTATTTTCTGTTATTTTGTCCTATTGGTTGTCTACTTCACAATATAAAATATTAAAATGTTCGAAGTTGTAGGCATGTTCTGTTTATGAAATGATGCAAACCCTCAAACAATCCATTTTAATTCCAGGTTGTGAGGTAACACAACGTGAATACTTTTGCAGGGCACTGTAAGTTATGAGAACTGGGATGATCCACTATGGCAAATCCTAATCACAGGAACAGCAGGGAAAAAGTATTTAAAAAAATACAATATTTATTAAAACAATATCATTGTATAAAGTCAAATAAATGCTATTAATAATACATATTTAAGCAAGACATGATTTTAGTCTTGTAAGAAAAAATGCACCACAGGCATAATGTAACTAACAGCCAATTAGTTGTATCATTGTTTTGCCAAGGCCAATGAACAAAAAAGGCATATTATTTTGATCAGAAGATCATCTACTTTTTTGTGTATTACTATGTTTGGAACATTTTTAGCACACTACTGGTGAGGAGAAAAACAGTGTGTGCATACTGGTGCGTGGAATCAGAACCTCTTACCTTGATTGTCAGACACACACATGGGCCCATCCCTTTGATAGTTGGCCACACGGGCACGATAAGGGCAATTAACCGGCAGTTGGAGGTAATTGGCTCCGAGGCGATGACGATGGGTGTCAGGGTAAGAAAAGAGACGACCCTGTCCAGAACGACAGATAACACATTACATCAGTGCTGAAAGTGTAAGAGTGACATTTCAGGCATAATTGTTCAGTGATAAAAACTTCCTTTTTATACATAAATAATGGAAGTCATACTTACAGTATGTAATACACTTTCTGTTACCAACATACTTTTTATTGTACTTTTTTCAGTTTTTTAAAGTGTAAATCCCTTCAGCTACTCTTGTTCTCATTCAGACACAGTACTTGTGTGTTACTGAAAAATAAATCCTGCTGCTCCA
Organism: Microcambeva bendego; assembly: GCA_034509265.1. Taxonomy (NCBI): domain Eukaryota; kingdom Metazoa; phylum Chordata; class Actinopteri; order Siluriformes; family Trichomycteridae; genus Microcambeva; species Microcambeva bendego. The sequence goes on along the minus strand of JAYDZG010000001.1, from coordinate 22,516,933 downwards.
CCAGGGTGCTCAGTAAGGCCCCAAAAATAAAGCCATAAAAGCGCATACATACAGGTGCTAGTCATAAAATTAGAATATCATGAGAAAATGTATTTCAGTAATTCCATTCAAATAGTGAAACTTTTACATTATATTCATTCATTACACACATACTTATGTATTTCAAATGTTTATTTCTTTTAATTTTGACGATTATAACTGACAACTAATGAAAATCCCAAATTCAGTATCTCAGAAAATTAGAACATTACTTAAGACCAATACAAAAATGAAATACAATACAGAACAGAAATACAGAAAATGTTGGCCAACTGAAAAGTACGAACATGAAAAGTATTCAAAATTTAGTTGGGGCGCCTTTGGCCTGAATTATTGCAGCAATGCGGCGTGGCATGGAGTTGATGTCTGTGGCACTGCTCAGTCTTGTGTATCACATCTTCCTCTTCACAATACCCCCAAGATGGGGTTAAGGTCAGGCAAGGTTTCTGGCCAATTAATAACAGGGATACCATGGTCCTTAAACCAGGTAAAATGAAATCTGCATCTCCATAAAGTGGGTCAGCAGCAGGAACCATGAAGTGCTCTAAAACTTCCTGGTAGACGGCTGTGTTGACATTGGACCCCAGAAAATGTTCATTAGTTGTCAGTTATAATCATCAAAATTAAAAGAAATAAACATTTGAAATATATCAGTCTGTGTGTATTGAATAAATATAATATATAAGTTTCACTTTTTGAATGGAAATACTAAATCAACTTTTTCCATGATATTCTAATTTTATGACCAGCACCTGTACAGTGCCTTGAAAAGGTATTCACCCCTTTACATTTTTCATGTTTTGTTACCTCACAACCTGGAATGAGATGTTTTACATTGGTAAACAGCAATATTCAAGTCTGACCCCAGATTCTCAATTGGATTAAGGTCTGGGCATTGACTAGGCCATTCCAATACACTTACACGTTTCCCCTTAAACTACTCAAGTGTTGCTTTAGCAGTATGCTTCAAGTCATTGTTCTGTTGGAAGATGAACCTCTATCCCAGCCTCAAATCATTGCGGGGATGGTGTTTTTGTGGTGATGAGACATGTCTCATGAGCACCTTCCTTAGGGAGTCTCCCAAATGCCTTTTGGCAAACTCAAAACGAGCCTTCCTATTTTTATCTGTAAATTAAGTTTTTTTCTCTGGCCACTCTTCCATAAAGCCCAGCTCTATGGAGTCTTCTTGTGGTCATATGGACCGATACTCCAGTCTCTGCTTGGGAACTCGGCAGCTCCTTCAGGGTTACCTTTGGTCTCTGTGCTGCCTCTCTGATTAATGCCCTCATTGCCCGGTCTGAGTTTCTGTGGGTGGCACTCTTTTGGCAGGTTTGTTTTGGTTGTTTTGGATCGTCAGCTTCTGGCAGAAAATGTGTGTATATACTGACAGATCATGTGACACTTAGATTGCACACAGGTGGTGAACACTTTTGCAAGGCACTGTCCGTATGCTATTTATAGTCTTTGTCAGATATTAACTGCCTGTATATTGAAATTTTATTGACTGGGCCACTCACGGTCAATCCTTCTTTGTCATTTGCCTTCCTGTTAAATAAACTGCTTTTCCATGGTAATTCTTTTTAAGGAACATATTTGTAGTAGTAGTAATAATAAACAGATTTTCATCCTGTCTCTTGAAATTGTATATTTAAAATTAGGCTTAAGAGACAAAAATATAAATGAGACAAAAAGATCAAAAAAACAATCTGCCTAGTAGTGATATGGACTGGGCCAATAATAAGAATTTCTGTCCTCACATTTTATATGTTTATGAAAACATGAGAGAATCTAGTGGTGTCTTGCACACAAATATTTGACTGTCATGCAAAAAAGAAAGATATTACAGCTGTGAATTAATTCCTTTGATGGAAGCATATAAATTAAAAATAAATTTGGCCCAAGAACAAATCTGCAAGAGTGAAAATATATTTTCTGTAGGAAATGTTTCCAGTGGTTTCATTCCAGTGGTTACGGGTTTGACGCTCGTCACTGCTCCACATTACTTAATTATTTCACAGCTGATAAATCAATAATAATAATAATAATGGCCTACTGTGGAATTATATCAATTCAAATCAATTGTCTGGGCGGATTATTGATGATATCTTGTACCTTTAATGTACCTATAAAGCTGTGGTTTTATGAAAAAATTAGTGCTCCACAAAGTAGAGAAACTAGCACTAACCAGTAAATGCTACAGAAATGTGCCTAAGTGTTTTATTGATGTGCAACCACGATTGCTCCCCTCCTCAGAAAAGAACACACTTGCTGAGAGAATGGAGACATGAACTTTCTTTAGCACCAAAGTCACCCTTGGTACAGAGCTGACATGACTGGAGAGCCTACTGGTCTGTAACCTCCAGTGAAATGTATATGATGCTGAATGATCAGAAAATATGAAAATTTAAAAGGTACTGCAGGGATACAGGCATGCTTGGACATACCTATGCATCTATTTGGGAATAAAGGAAGATAAAAGCCTAACATAAAATATATTACAATACATTTGGAATATTTCAGTAATAACAAAAATAGGGAACTTTGGTATCATTGCTTTAGTGGGTGACTAAGTTTTCTCAAATAAGCATTGTCAGCGCTTTCTTTAATGCACTTTTTATTGCACAATACAATTTGCCGAATTTTAGATAGTCTGCAAGAATGATTTTGTTCCATATGAAAAATTATTATTAAAACTGATGATTTAATTTTCTGCTGGCAGTGATGTAAGCTTAAGTTTATTTAGTAAAATTTCACTGCGGTCTAAGCAAAGGTCAATCAAATACACAGAAGACAATGACACATTTCCTGTGATTGTCATATCCATGTAAACAGTTGCTTTTCTCGTTATAAGGAGATCCTTTTCTTGTAATTACGCAACCTTTTCTCATAATTATGACATACTTTCCTGACTGCTTTTTTCATGTGTTACAGCAATTACAACCTTGTGTATCTCCAACTTAAACAATAAATCTAATTCCTCTGGGTACTACGGTTTCCTCCCACAATCCAAAGACATGCCACAAGGCTGATTGGAGACACTGAATTAACCTGAAGTTACCCGTGATGGACTGGTGCCCCAGATATCATGTGCCTTGCGCCTATTGAAGAGCTGGGATAGGCTCCAGCACCCCTACCTTATTAGGATAAGTGGTTTTACAAAATGAACTGAACTTTTTTAAATTCAAGTACATTTATTGTATTGCAGTTCTATACGTGAATAAATAAATATGCATACTTTTACTTATTTTACCCGATTTTAGGGCAGTTTCTCCCATTCATCTTTGCAGAACCTCAAGCTCCATTAGGTTGGATGGGGAGTGTCGGTGCACAGCCATTTTCTGATCTCTACAGAGATTTTCAGTCTGGTTTAAGTCAGGGCTCTGGCTGGGCCACTCAAGAACATTCACAGAGTTGTCCTGAAGCCACTCCTTTGTTATCTTAGCTGTGTGCTTATTGTCGTTGTCAATCTGAGGTCCAGCGTGCTCTGGAGCAGGTTTTCTTCAAGGAGGTCTCTGTACATTGCTGCATTTATCTTACCCTCAACCCTGACTAGTCTCCCAGTTCCTGCTCCCAAAAAACATGGCACAGCATGATGCTGCCATTACCATGCTTCACTGAAGGGATGGTACTGACCAGGTGATTGGACAGAATGCCAAAGGTCATGTCTGGAGTAAACCAGGCACTGCTAAAAAATTCAAATACAAATTTTTGTTTCATCAGAACAGAGGATTTCTCATGGTCTGTGAGTCATTTAGGTGCTGTTTAGCAAACTCTGAGCAAGTTTGTCTTGGGTTTTGCTGGATCCGTTTGGCCTCTCTACCACACAGACCTGATTGACAGAGTGCAACAGAAATTGTCACACTGCTAGAAGGTTCTCCTTTCTCCAGAGAGCAATGCTGAAACCCTTGGGTTTTTGGTCACCTCCCTGACTTTCTACCCTGATCACTCAGATTGGCCGGGCATCCACCTATACCTATAGGAAGAGTCGTGGTGGTTCTATACTTCTTCCATTTACAGAGGAACATTTACGACACTCAAAATGTATTTGTTAAATTTGCTTAGGTTGCTGCCCCCACGACCCGAACCCCAGATAAGCAGAAGATAATGAATGGACGGATGGTTGGGACTTTAAACACATTTAAATAACCAATTCCTGAAAAACAGATTTAATCACACTTCAAGTGAGTTATATTTTGTTTCCCCCTTTAGAGCATATGATTTAATTGCAATGGTCTTTTGAATACACATACTAATAATTAATAAATCGGCCCTTCCAAACCAGGTAAGAGAAAAGAAATCAAATAAATAAATGTGGCCAAATAAAAAAAAGAATCCAAAAATCATGAAATGTACAAAACAAGCCACATCAAAACTGTATATGACAACATAAAAATCTACAATTTCACCAGGGTCTAAATACTGGTAAAGTTTACCTTTGCCATTCTGATATTTTATATATAAAAATTAAAGTAAGAAAAGAATGCCTGCAAAGCTTTTACCTGCAGCATCTTGTCAGGGCTTGGTTCGATGCCTGGTGGCATGTTGCTGGGGTCAAAAGCCAGTTGCTCCACTTCAGCAAAATAGTTGACAGGGTTTCTGTTCAGCACCATGCGACCAACTGGGATCAGGGGATAGTCCTTATGAGACCACACCTGAGATGAGAGAAGAGTAAACAATGTATGATCCATTTCTGATCAAGCCGTTTCCTAGTGTAGAAGAACAGAAAGGAAATATTTGCAATTTTACAAAGTTTCAAATGATCACCTGTATTGTTGTTTGTAAAATAAATGAAATAGAACATAAAATGAAATGCCTGCAATGTTCTTTAAACAGTACTGTGGTAGAAACACTCAAACTAATAAAATAATATAGCCAATACTTCACAGACACATCACTGCATCAAAATATGCAACCTGAAACTCATTTAGGCAAAATGAAAACCAGAAATCAATGTAATACAGAAACACCACAAGGTTCTGGGCCAAAGCTCATTCAAGATGAATTAAAAGAAAATGAAAAGGTTCTGTGGGCTGATGAATCAGTTTCAGTTTATGTTCAGGACAAATTGACATCAAGTTCTTTGTGCCGAAGATACTGTTGTAACATGTTTAAGCCAACATCTATCATGGTATGTAGGTGCTACAATTGACACATCATGGGTGATAAGACCGTTGAGTGTTCTTCAAGCAAGAAAAGAGAACATTCCACAAATTACAATAATTAGTGTCCTCAGTTCCCAAAAACTTTAAAAGTGTCACAAATAGAAAGGCTGATGGAACACAATACAATAAGCCTGCATGATAAGTGTTACATCAAATTCAACATTTGTTTATATTTTCCAAAATACAATAAAACTGATTAATAAAAAAAATCTTTCAGTTATACTTTTGTTCATTATCTTCAAACAGACAAATCACTTTGTAGTACCTTTTACAAAATGTTCCAGCTCCTTTGAAAACATGGACTGTAAAATGCTGGCATGAATTGCAAGCCCAAGGCTGAACCTAAAGCTCATGTAGTAATTCTTGAGACTTGATTTGTTTCCCCAAGGACTGGTATCTTATCTGGAATATGTCCAAAGAAACTGAACCCATTGAAACCTTGACCAGGATAATCTATTTCATTTCTTGAATCTATTTCATTTCAATAAATTGTGTTATATATGGCATAAACGATCATGTATTCAAGTCCTTATGATTTTAATTTAAAAAAAATGCTTTTTTATCTTTGCTTTAAATTTGTTCTTGCCAGAAAGTTTAGCATTGTTCTTGGTTGAAAATGCCTTTAATAATTCCAGGTAGTTGTAGTCTCCCTTAAGTGTGTTCAAGGCTTTCAATTACAATGTGGTTTATTGTCAGCTGTTTGGCATCCTTCACATGTTGGTGGATTGTCTCCTTGGATTAAGTATTGGTGAGTGAGTTTTGTATGGCCTATTCTGTATCTTGTGTGTATTACTTGATCCACTCATGTTTGGATCTCATGCAGCTTGTTTGGTGTTTGCAAGTCCCATATAGTCTGCCATTTTTATTTGATGTATTTATTGCTGGTTTGAAATAAGTCACAGTCATTTTTGCATTTGTTGTGTCTTGTGTTATTTCCTGGCTAATTAATTCACCTTTTCATTTCCACTTATTCCACTGTGTCCTGGGAACCAGCCCAGTTTTATATTGTAGTTAATTTCAGTAAGTCTGAGGATGGTTCTTGTAGACAGTTTATATTTGGATGGCCTGCATTGCAAGATTCCATTGCATTTAGGCATGACTTTGAATCAGTACCCATTATCTTTTCCTTGTCTTCCACACCTTATACACATGCACCAAACTAGCTCACAAAATGTTGCCTCCTTCATGGTGTATATTCTTCAACCGCCACTAGATCAACAGCAGTACAGCTTATAAGTTTATAATAAATGTTTGATTTCTTTTTTCTTTCAATCACCTTGGTCAAGTCGAATGGGTTCCATGGGTACTTCTCCGCCTGTTCAAATGTCATGACTTGGATGAAGAATGTCCAGGAAGGGAAGTTTCCGTCAGCAATGGAATTGTACAGGTCACGGATGGCATAGTCAGGGTCAGTGGCTGCCAATCTATCAGCTTCCTCCACAGTCAGATTCTTAATGCCCTGATCAGTCTGGCACAGAGAGCGCATGTTACATATAAATAAAAACAAGCACAGACACACTACAGTAAAAGTGTACACAAACCTTGTAGTGGAATTTGCAGTAGACAGGCTTGCCTTCAGAATTGATTAGTTTGAAGGTGTGGGATCCATAGCCATTCATATGGCGATATCCATCAGGTGTTCCACGATCACTGAAGAGGAAAGATACCTGCAGGAAAAAAGCAAGAGGCGCAAATTACAAAATATTTGTCTACATGTGTCTACACTATTCTAATAAAAATAACATTTATTAACAAGTGTAACAACCATCTGATGCCACCTCCATGCAAATGAATAGAATGTTTGCCTGGAAAAGGCCCATCCTGTCATCAAAACACAAAAATAATTGCCCACAGTTTGATGAACACTACTGGGACTTTGACAAAGTATTGGTTGTTAGGCCCATAACAAGGGCCTTAACCCTCAATTACAATTGTAACTTGCTCTGGTTAATTATGTAAAATGTTTTTTACGACACACACTGAAATGTCCAGGCCTCTTTTAATTTTTCATTGTAACTTTATGTCATCATTTGTACTAATAAAGCAAATATTACCTGCAAAAATAGCTCACATACCTGATGCAAAGACTCTGGTCGAAGGCTCCAGAAGTCCCACACCATGTCAGGATCCTTCAGGTGAGTTTGAGGATTTCTCTTCTGAGAATGGATAAACGATGGGAACTAGAAAACACACAACACTCAAAGATTTAAAAAAAATATGTAAAGCATGTTCTTGTAGTCTAGTACAGTACTGGTGCAGGTACACAGAATTTAAATTAGAAACTGTGTGCCTCCATTTCATTTTCAATGGATATGTTCCAGCAAAATTCACCAAGAATCTTGTGTTGAGTTGCAAACCACTTCAAAGCAGACTGCTTCGAGAACCTTGGTAACTGGATCAGTAGGACCATGCCAGCAACTGCTTATTTGTATAAACATGACAGAGCCCTTAAACGGCTCATTCTGAAAGTGACTGAACGTGGAAGTAATAAAACTGGTGAGCTCTCTTTATGAGAGTGATTTCATTAACATGTTTTGTAAAGCCTATAGACTTCTTGTAACTTGTTTAAAAAAAAGAGTATCATATGTCCCCTTTAAGAAAACACCAAATCAATCACAGTAAACAAGAGTCAATTACTAACCAAACACTGGGCTGAACACAGTACACACACAGGACCTTGCGAAAGTATTCGGCCCCCTTGAACTTTTTAACCTTTTGCCACATTTCAGGCTTCAAACATAAAGATATATATATATATATATTTTGAAGAATCAACAACAAGTGGGGCACAATCGTGAAGTGGAACGAAATTTATTGGATATTTTAAACTTTTTAAAAAAATAAAAAACTGAAAAATGTAGCGTGCAAGTCGCTTGGGGTATGTCTCTATCAGTTTTGCACATGGAGAGACTGAAATTCTTGCCCATTCTTCCTTGTAAAACAGCTCAAGCTCAGTGAGGTTGGATGGAGAGCGTTTGTGAACAGCAGTTTTCAGCTGGGCTTTGACTTAGCCATTCTAACACCTGGATACGTTTATTTGTGAACCATTCCATTGTAGAGTTTGCTTTATGTTTTGGATCATTGTCT
>JAYDZG010000001.1:22470513-22481534 GCA_034509265.1 Microcambeva bendego | reverse complement strand
TATATATATACATATATAGATAGATAGATAGATAGATGGATAGATAGATAGATGGATAGATAGATAGACATTGTATTTTTCCATGTTTAAAACACATTAGGTTTCTCATACCAAGTTAAAAACAAGGAACTAAAAACAGCCAACTATTTGATTATGAAATAGATCACTTTGTGTGAAGCTAATTTAATTCTGGTCTTCACTGTCTTTACTGCAAAAAATAAGTCAACATAAAAATCAACATCTTCTCTGCACTTAACCATTATAGAGGATTACGTGCAGATTTAGTGGATTTCTGAGTCAAATGACAATACTCATTAAAGTGTAAAAAATGTCAAGGGGTTATTATTTTATGTATGTAGCCTCATCCTACAATAACTGATAAATATTTATAGAGAGAGTAAAGGAGACAGAGCATCAGAGTAAAAGAGAGGGAAAAATTTAAAGTGTGGTATGAGTCACCCTTGCTTTTTTTTGGCACAGGAAACTGGAACATTACACTAATAAGAAGAGGAAAGCGATTTAGACTGAGAGGATGGAAATTAAAAAGGCCAGCATTCTGAAAAGAATAAATCCAAGTCAGAGAGCAGTACAATGTCACTTAGACCACCCGCCCACTCATTGCTCTCTCTCGCTCTCTCTCTCTCTCTCTCTCTCTCTGTATATTTAAGTCTTGTATTTATTCTGTAGGGTGCTGAAGAGCACACCACTATTCTTACTTAACTGAGCAGTTGTGTCATTGCTGAGTATATTTAATCATCACACAATGACATTTTGTGGCATTCTCTGGGTCCATGCACCATTATATAAAGACTTCTCAACATTCTTGCAAATCATGTACACCAATTTATGCATTATCTTTCATGTTGAGGATGGAACATGTTACAAAACTAGAAATGTCCAACACTGGTTGGGAGAGCATGACCAAGATAATTTAACGTATATATATATAAGATATATACGTGTTTATATCCATTTTTTTCTTTCAAATTTTGAAAGTATTTCTTTCGGGAGGTTAATTCTTGTGGTGGGTTTGGGTTAGGGTGAAGGTCTAAGGTCATGCCTGTATGTTAAAGTCGGTTCAAGGTCGGTCCAAGGTCAGTCCAAGGTGATTTAAGGTCACTGGGTGAACATTTCAGTTCAATTAAGAGGATGATTTCTATAAAATACTGACCTTTATAAAACATTAGTCACAGTAGGCTAGACATGGGTTTGAAATAGTGCCCTTTAGTTTTAACAATAATTGTTAATGTGCATCATTACAGGCTACAGAGGTAACAACTAAAATGATAACCTAACTGTCTGAATCTTAATTTTGGGAGTCATTTTGTTTTACCTGAACTGCCATGGACAAGCACTTAATCATTATGTTTAATTGTGAGCTACTTTAACTGTGTAAAGTTTAAAACACTTAAATGGCCTTACATTATCTTTACTGGGACAAGAAAGTAACCATGATTATGACTGGCTCAATGCCATAGTTTTAAGGTCTATATATGAGCGTTCATCAGGTGTCCAGATGGAGCAGTGGGATTTTCTGCTCGCGCACCAGTGCAGAGAGACGGAACTCTCTGGTTGGCTTGTCTCTAACCTAGCCACAAGAATGGACAACCCAGTGCATTGTAGTGCCAGGCCCAATCAGGGAGGATTGTGTCAAATTTTACCATACTATGCAAATTATTATCATGTAATGTTTAAATAAGTTATTTTAAGTATTGTTAACTCAACTGTTTTTCACAGCAAAATATCTGATTGTCAGAAATGAATCTTCAAGAAAAAAAACTAGGTTATAAAACCTAAACCAAAGTAATCTCACACTGTGAATACTGATAAATAAAGCGTTGAATAAATAGCTCAATGACGCAGATAACTTCTACGAAGCTGTTGAAGTGTGTGTGAGTCAGAGAATGTGAGTGTGTTCAAGGGTGAGGTGTGAAATAATGTCTGCTAGAACATAAAAGCCTAAGTAACTGATTAAATCACTATGATCATTTATCTAAGTTATAATATTGGCATGCCAGCTCTGCAGTGTATCAAGAGAACGCAGGCAAACATTTCACAACCTTCACATCATTTATACCAAAAAGGTGATTCAAAAGAGATACAAAGATGTCTAAAATTTCTAAAACTTGTAAGTGATACACTAACCATCAAAAGTATTGGAACAGTGAGGCTAATTCCCTTCTTTTAGGGAAACAAGTTTTTGGTTTGACGTTTAGAAATGCATATTAGGTAAAACATCACCATGTCAGCTTTAATTTTTAGGTATTTACATATGGATCTAATACACAGTGAGCACACCCCTCACATTTCTGCAGATATTTAAGTATATCTTTTCATGGGACAACACTGACAAAATGACACTTTGACACAATGAAAAGTAGTCTGTGGGCTGCTTATATAACAGTGTAAATTTATTTTTCCCTCAAAATAACTCAATATACAGCCATTAATGTCTAAACCATCGGCAACAAAATTGAATACACCCTTAAGAGACTACACACCTAAATGTCCAAATTGAGCACTGCTTGTTATTTTCCCTCCAAAATGCCATGTGACTCGTTAGTGGTACTAGGTCTTAGATGTGCATAGGGCGCAGGTGTGTTTTAATTTTGTAGTACAGCTCTCACACTCTCTCATACTGGTCACTGAAAGTTCCAACATGGCACCTCATGGCAAAGAACTCTCACTAAGCCTACAACAAGCATTTCAACTAGTTGTGAAAGAACCATGGCTTCTGTCAGCTAAATCCCCTATAGCTGGTTAAGCAGAGTAGTATAAGAAAAGAAAACATGGGCACCCTTCGTGCCAATGCAACGCCTTCACATTGTGATGAATCTGGACTTAATGGAAAAGAATATAGATTCGGGTTGCCTTTGCGGGAGAAAAAAGAAAATGTGTACTCTACTTTATTGCTCATTCATTCTAAAACAGCAATGATCAATAATAATGGGCCTTAGTGGGGGCTGCAAGAAAAGCAAAAGAAGCTGATAGGGGTTCACTCTGCCCTGTCAGCTAATTCCGACACAGCTAGTAAGCACACACTAATAAATCAACCTTGCTTTTAATATCCAGAATGAGTCATGATAACTGCATCGTAACAAAATACACACACTTCATCACAACGTAGTGGCAGAGTAATGGCACAGTGCAAGCAAGCTTGGACATGTGCACAGTTTTGTTTGAGAATACATATTTAATGTGGCCAAATGTGGGCTAAATAGATTCTGAAACTCTGATTGAAAATTCCCTCAGTCATGAAATCCATTTTTCGTTGTTTATCGCTTTTGCTAGGGCCAGACGCTAACTTTGGGTTTTACAAGGAGATTCAGAGGTGTACAGATAGGAGGCCTGAGTTAATTAGGGTTTTTCTTTATTTTCTGGTTTTTTTTTTATTATTTTTATTTTACATGTGCCTCAGGTCACAGTTTTTGTTTCTCATTTATTTTAAATAAAACCTTTTTTTTTTTAAACGCATGTTTGTGTAACCGCATCTTTGTGTCATATTTACCCCCAGAGCTTTTTGTAGACTTTTTTAAACATCTTAAATATACTTAAACAGCCTATTGGTTTCACTACAATGTATTCATAAAAGTTGACACCTGGGCCACTCAATGGGCACAGCAGTAAAACACACGCTAGCACACCAGAACTGGAATCAAGTCTTAGCTTTGCCAGCTGAGGGAAACATAACAATACAGACTTTAAAACATTAAGATTAACAAATAGTGCTAATGAAGTGAAAAATCTAGAGCTCAATTAGTCTGGCAGTCTGTTCCAGTTAAATGCAGTGTAAACGCTAAATATTGCTTCCCAATTTTTAGTTTCAACTCGGGGCTTGAATAGTTGACCTGAATCCATGGATCTCATAAAACAGAGTGATCTCTATGTGATCTTTCTAACTTTATTAACAGCAACTGTTTTGAGAAGGCTTCCCACAAGCCTTCAAGTTATGTGTGCAAATTTGCACCAGTCAGTAAGTCAGTAAAACATCATTTGTTGATTGGGCACTAACTTCTAATCTGAGGCTATGCTACCCCTCCAAAACACATCATTTCACTTACCAGCAGTGTATTCTTACAGAGGACTTCAAACTGAAGCCATGCTATAGACTCTACAACTACACAAGCACCAGCGCTAGTGCCTCAACTTGACAGCCGAGGTTGCAAGGGCAAATTTTCAGTAAAATTCATTAAACCTTTCTCATTTTTGTCACACAGTCAATCATAACTGTCTGGCCAGGGGAGCACCTCAGGGGATTTCAGCATTGGGGAGATGGCTCATTAGATCACATAGTTACTTGATGAAAGCATATTTTTTATTGTTTTCTGATTTTAAATTATTTACAATTATATATGATTTATAATATACTAATTTAAGTCATTTTTTATTGATTTTTTACCTGCATATATATGAGTCATCGGCTGATATTCTTTGGATTCTCTAATGCAGATATGGCAAAAATTAGTTTTACTAAAACTATTATTTAGTATTAATAAAATATTTTATATGCGTTTATTATAAAATTGAGACAGCTACAATGTATTTATTCAACTGTTTTAAGGTGCCTATGGTGGGTACCCCTTCTGCAAGTCTTAGAAGGGCCTCATTGAATGAACAGCTCCCACCATATAAAGGGCCCTATTTAACTGATCTTTGGAGAGACGTCATTCACACAATGTGCAGCTTGATTTTGGGGTGTGGCAGTGTGTCTTTGGATTTGCTATTTCAGTGACACAGCTACTTTAACCTGTTCATGGCTTCTCGGCAGATGAAACTGACCTGCTCATTCACAATGTGAAGGTGTGCGAGCACTTCAGTGATGGAGAAACGGCCTATCATTTAATGTACTTGTGCAGGCTGATTTTTCAAGTTTTCACGATCTATTACAGTGTGTGCTTTGGTGTGCTTTCAATTATTTCATGCATTGTTGTAGGTATGATTAATGATGTAGTCAGCCAGGTGTTTATCTATAGCCATTGTTCCCTATCAGAATGATGTAAAATAAAGTTACTTATTTTGGATTTTGTTTATTGTTGATGTAACAGGCATGCACTATGGGTTTATGCACTGCTGTGTGTTTAAGTGTGCGTTAGGCATGTGGCTTTGTTGACAATTGCCATCCAATATAGCAATGAATGTCTGACTTTTAGACTTTTGATTGTTGTCTTTGTTTATTTCCAGTCAGTAGCGCACCTGTTTTCCATTGCCAAGATAGAAATACACCAGGGATTTACGTAAACACTTTTTTATTGTGCTGAAATACAGTAAAGAAACAAGGGGGAAATGGGAGTGGATATGAGTCAAGCAGGTATTGTCTGTAATGATTGTCTATTCTGATTCAGCTTAGACAACAGGTTTAGAATTACTGTAAAGCTTGTGCATATGCCAATGTATTCTAATGGAAGGTACCTTTTGCTGTAGCCATCCTTGTGAGTACCAGCAAATACATAACAAATCACATAGTAGCGACTATGCAATATATTTAGAAATTCACTGTTGTTTTACTGTCCTGTAGTAAGTCGTTACATCCCTTCTTTACAGTGTTTAATGTTTTTATGTAACAAGGACATAGTGTAATGAATCCAAAGCACCAGAATTCCCTACACAAATACTTCAACACTTTCGTCTTTCTGTGGGTAAACGTTTCCAGCAATGGTGCATGTAAAGTAATCCAGACAACATTACTAATACATGGCTCCTTCTTGTGACAAAACTTACCATCGTTAATACAGTAAGTGATGAGAAAAACCAGCTTCAAATCCCCTGACACATAACCTACACAGGAATACCCCCCCCCCCTTCCCCAAGGATTCCCGTAGGCCATGACATCCAGCAATCCCTTGCACTGGCACTTTGTAATCCCTTGTTTCACTTATGTACTACACCTGCTGTAGAGTGAGCAAGTAAATGAACAACAATTCAGGCCAATAAAGTATTTTGTATTGTAAAAATGAATTTGTGATTTTATTTTGGCAAAATGCATTGTATTTACATTATATTTAAGCTCTATAGCGATATACTGCTTCGGTTTTTTTCTTCATTTTTTCTCGTTTTATTAAGATTCAGACGGTTTGTTCCGATAGAGAGCCTTATGGCAAGTATAATGTAGGTATGAGGTGCGAAGAGCTGAACAACACAACACACACACGGATTTTGTACAAAAGATGCTCTGCTTCAGTGCTTATGTAAATTAGCTGAACGTCGAGAAACAGCAGATCTGCAGATGGACTGTCCGGGACTCAATACACCATAATAAACATGACAGCGGGAGGACCTGAGCCGACAGTGAGGAGAGGAATGGCGGGTTGAAAGCTTACCTTGCAGGAGTTTATCTTCAGTGCAGCCAAGAGGAGCAACTCCACTTTCTGCTCACTGTTCCGATACTCGTCTCTCCATAAGCTTCAAGTCTTTTATGGCCAAACCAAAAGCAGAAAGAGGATTGTTTTGAATCGGAGCGATTCAGCGCACCGTGAACGCTGGTGTAGACGGTAGGTTTAGCGGGAGGCATTCCATCCAAGACAGAGAGAGAGAGAGAGAGAGCGAGAGCGAGCGAGTCCCACCCCTGCAGTGCAACTTCCACTGCTTCACCACAACTCACAGCATCTGTTATTCACCACCATTCTTCCCTAATTATAAATGTTAATTGTGCACATACCGACACATCACTGAGGGTTCAAATACACACACACACACAACACAGAGAACATGCAAAACTTATCACAGACCGTGATCTGACGAAAGATGTCCTGTAATTCCAGGTTTTGGCGGTCTTACTGCTAGTTTTCCAAATACCATTGGAAGGACATGGTAAAATTGTGGTTAAATCATTTGGAGCTAATTTGAATTATTATTAAAATAATTGTGTGTTGTTTTTGAGCTGTTTCTAGATCTGAAATGCATTAGTCCATAAGAATAACAACAATTAAACTGGAACAATTACTGTAATACATATGAATACTCATGTAGTCCTTTTCATAATCTATTTAGGGCCCCATCTTATATTTCTTTTATCCTCAGCCATACATCTTAGAAGATTTCCTTTGTCACATATACAGATGTACAGTACAGTAAAAAAAAAATCTTTCTTCGCATTTGTCAGCTTGTTTGGAAGCTGGGGTCAGCCATAGTATGGCACCCCTGGAGAAGACACTGTCCCCATCTGAGCCTGATTTGGGAGTTTTTGCTAGAGCTAGGATAATATACGATTTTTGCAGATTCTTTTTGCTCTCTAATGGCATGTTTTTTAAAATTTGTAATTAAACATTCAGTGTTTGTTTCAATTGCTAAGCGGCCCTTGTTGTACATAAATACATAAATGTGCTAAATTGGTTAACATTTCTAACTTCTGATCAAGCTTACAGACAATGCAGTGTTCACAGAATCTTTTAAATCATTATTGAAAATGGCATATTTTATTAACGTAGCAACAATCATTGACAGAGTAGATGGCTGAAGCTACATATATTGGCATTTAGTTGGTTGTTACTTTCATTCGTATCCAAGATATTTTTTTGGAAACATTTGACACAGACCAAAGAATAAAAAGGATTTTTTAGTCTAAAAGGGTTTGTTATGGTATGGGGCTGTGTCAATGCCTTTGGCAAAGTTAATGTTCTGTGATTTGCAGCAATAATACAGAAAGGCTAGTTTTACTGCACCCTGGAAATGAATTAGCAAACAGAACACGGGCGACCCTGTCCGGTCCAAAAAGCTTTACAGTACTTTTCAATTAGGGCACTATACCTAAAGTGTTACCAAAGTCTGATGACACGACTGAACAGAACAGGTTTCATGTTGAAGACATTTATTGTTTTGAAGGTTGTCAAGTCTGAAGGAAAGGAAACATTTTAAATGTAGAAAGTGAAAATAAATATAGACAGAAAAGCTCAAATTAAAACTGCAGAAAGTCTTCATGACGCGCACCCAGTGCATACTGTACACATTCCCCAATAAAAAGTAAGAATTGTAAGCAGTTTTTATAAAAACTACCATAATCTTGACAGGATGTCCATAGATTGAAACCTTGCATGAAGGGATTAATTTGATCGAAGCTCGATTAAGTGTTAAAAACACAAAGTTTTAAAAGAAAAAAAAGTAAAATATTTACAAAGCTGTCACATAAAAAACTCTTTTCCTTGTAGTTTACATTCAGTATATTCTTAATTCCTTCATCTGAAGAAGCACTGTCACCAAGCGACATGAGAACAGTCAAGGATTCCTCTGTAGTAGCACTCAGCGAGTGATGGTGGAGTTCAGAACTCCAGTCTTGAGGTTAAATTTTGAAGCCTGTGAGAGTTCTCGCTAAAATCAAAAAGAAAAATCAACATAAAAACACGTTGTTCTTAAAGTAAATTAAGCAAACTTACCAAGTTTAGTTTTAAAGTTCTCCAAAACCCATTTTACGGCAATCCAATCAAAAATGTAGAGAGAATAAAAAACATAGAATATGACCTAATAACACCGAAAAGTTTAATAAAAATGGATCTATATACAATTGTTAATTGTTCTTAGAGGTATTGGGTATAGTGACATGGTTCTGGGATAATTCCTAATCTAGGGGAAGCAAGCCAGGAACACACCGCTAATAAAGGTCACCATCTATTCATTCATATATGGGAGAAATTAAGAGCAGAACATTCTGAGACGTTATTTATTACCCCATGACACTAACATGGTAATAAATACACTACAGATTATATTATATTCATAAATGTATGAGGTGCAGCATTGATTTATTGACAACCCTAGGTCAGCACTTGAAACGACTAATGTGCTAATTACAAAAAAAGCAAACAGCATCCATTCACAGATAAAAATAGCTCTAGTTTCTAAAACTACACTTTCAACCAGTTTACAGGGTATGTGGTCCTAGTAAATACGAGGTAGGTTTAATCAATTACAAAAAAACTCAACAACACTGATGCATTTGCTATATGTATGCAAGTATAACACACCATAAAATTATATGGCCATGTTAGTGTCATTGCAATGGTTAGAAAAATTCCTCAACAGAATATAATTAGGCCATAGAAGGCCTTGGGAGCCATTTTCTGTTTCATTTTGGCCCTTGTTGAACTCACGAAACACACACATTTTTCCGGCTTTTGACAACAACTTTCAAGCTAACTGGACTATGTTGCATATAGCACAGCAAATATGTTTTTAGAAACTGTATAATTGTCATTTTGAAGATTAAAACTTTAGATAACTAACTTCATCTAAAGATGCAAGACAGTGATATATGTCAGAGATCCAGCCACAGCCACTAAAGGTTCATTTTATGAAGCAGGCTAGCTTTCTCATACATAGTGTATAAAGTCAGAAACACCAGATATCTAGTATTCTATGATGGAAAGATGAGGAATGACTTCATCCAGCTCCCATCCTCTGTTGGCTTGTGGCATGGTCTGAAGTCAAACACACACTTGAGATTAAAAGGAAAATAGTTTGTAATAATGTAATGTTTTGGAGTCGGGAGTACTTTAATCTTATTTTAAGTATTCTTAATCTTAAGTATTTAGGCATGCCTTAAATCTGAAGTAGTTAATAGAGAAATCCTTACCACCAAAGTATGCAAGAAACAAATGACAACAAGTCCTCTGTGTTAATGCTTAATTATATTAAAAAGTGCACACAGGCACTCTCATTTAACTTCTTTCTACATAAGCGAAAAAAGCACTAGAGCAGATGGGTGAGTGTGTGTAGCAATTACAATTGAGCAGCCTGACAGTCAACAGCACAAAGTCCAGTGAAACAGAAACCCAGAAAAAGATCTGCATGTCTTCTTTAAGCTTCCGGCAGCCTAAAAACACGCGGTCCTTAGTCAGGGTAGCAAGGGTATGTGTTTAATAGGAATTATTAAGCAAGCTTGTGAAGTAGAATGTTAATACAGGTCAAGGTTAAGCTTATACAGACCTGGAGATGGTTGTTGATTCAATGTTGACACAATCCCTCTAGAACAAAATGCACAGTTAGACATGTGTGCAGGCAGCAGGACTGGCAAGAAGCCAAGAATAATTGGATTACCTAAAAAGTAATACTGAAATACAATCCTTTCCCAGCTCTCTATGTCCAAGTTGTTAAAAGGCACAGTCGAGGCTTTAGTAGTTACTACTAAATTGCCTAATTATAACAGTTTGCACTGCTGACGAAAATGATTTTCCTAGCTGAGGGTTCCAATCCAACAGTTGATTGAATGGGTTTTAAACAGTTAGGTTGAGGCAAGCAAACTAGATTACCAGTCATCATTATTTGTATAATGTTTCCCATGTTTAGTTAATCTAGTGCACTCTGGGGGTAAGATGTCTATTATGCTAGCTTCACAATGGACTGCACAAAGTGATTACCGACTATGAAATTACTGCATTTACATTTTCAGCATTTAGCAGATGCCTTATCCAAAGCGAATTACAGTACAGTTACAGTCTGAGCAATGAGGGCTAAGGGCCTTGCTCAAGGGCGGTGAGTTTCAAACTGGCGTCCTTTGGATTACTAGTCCTGTACACTAACCACTAAACTATGTCTGGCAAGGCTATTTCTGCTTGCCTAATGAATTACATAATACACATCTCACACTTTTTCAAAAGGAAACACTTTGTACTCAGTCACCCTAGCCCCCACACTGTGTGTGTCTATGTAGACACTTGAACTCTGAGCCCAGTGATTGTGAGCTTGTATAATAGAGTACCACCAAAACACTACATTACAAAGGAATACAACAGGAACACATGCAACATAAAATGTACCAAAACAGATTAATTACACCGCAAATTAGTGCTTGTTGGTTGTACCATTTTTTTGTTATGATATCAGTTCAGTTCATGGTCTTTAATCCAATCATCCTAATTAGGGTCAGGGAGGGGTGCTGAAGCCTATCCCAGCTCTTCAACGGGCACAAGGCACAAGGTAACACCCTGGATGTTGCCCCAGTCCATCGCAGGTACCTACAGGACAATTCAGTGTCTCCAATTAACCTGATAGCATGCCTTTCGACTGTGGGAGGAAACCGGAGTACCCAGTGG
>JAYDZG010000001.1:22414821-22426647 GCA_034509265.1 Microcambeva bendego | reverse complement strand
GCAGTAAAGGTTGGTGGACTGGAGGAGATGATCTGTCTGCCAGTTGATAGTGTTGATGGTGATGATGATGATGATGATGAAGATGGTGGAGGTGAGGGAGGTGAGGGTGATGATGGTGCTGATGAAGAAGGTGGAGGTGAGGGAGACGATGGTGATGAAGATGATGATGGAGGTGAGGGTGGAGGTGATGATGATGATGATGATGATAATGGTGATGACGGTGATGATGTTGATGAAGATGGAGGTGAGGGTAATGCTGGTGGTGATGTAGATGGTGGAGTTGGAGTTGAAGGTGATGGAGATGGTGGTGATAATGGTAGAGATGGAGAAGATGGTGGTGATGCTGCAGGAGGGTAGGAGGAGGGGGCAGCAGGAGCAGGACAGTCAAACCTGTTGTAAAAGTTGTTAAACTGGTTTGCTCTGTCCACACCGCCATCTACTGGGTTGCCGTTGTTGTTCTTGCACCCAGTGATGGTTTTCATTGCACCCCAGACTTCCTAGTGTGTTTTGAGCTGAACATACATTTGGAATTATGGCCAAAAAGTTCAACCTCTGTTTCGTCAGACCATAACACATTTTCCCACAAGTTCAAATGCATTATTGCAAAATGTATCAGAGTTTGGATGTTTTTCTTTGTAGGAAAATGTTTCTCTCTTGCCACCCTACCCCATAGCAGGGTATGGAAGTAAATCTCCCTCTGAGTGCTTTACGACGCTTTTTTAGTGGTCACTTATTTCCCTTAAACAGAAAAACATGGTTCGCCGAATAATAAATATATGTATTTACCTTAAATTTGCAACACTGATCACATGATCACTGGTTCGATTCCAAATTTTCCCTCTGCATCAATAAAGTATATATCTCCCTATCTATCATACTGCGTGTCCCGGATGTTTAATCTGAATTTTTGAACTTGTATTTTGTGATCTGAATTTGACATGTCAAATTTGAGCAAATGAGTATATTTATTTATATTTATTTTAACTTGTAAATGAGTCGCTGTAAAATGCAAAGCATTTAACTGTAAGGCAAAAAAAATAAATTTCAACGCAAAAAAAAATCAGCACTTGAAGGCTTTTAAAGTTCAAAATCTGATGACACATTTACTTCCATAGCTCAGACATGAAGAAAACTGGATATTGTTGTTACATGTAGTACACAACAAGTACGTGTCAGAAATTCTTGCAACTCCCTTAATATTGCTGTAGGCCGCTGGGTAGCCTCCCCGACCAGTTTTCTTCTTGTCTTTTCATCAAGGGACCTCCTGTTCTTGGCATTGTTGTCATATATTTTCTCCACTTGATGATGTCTTCACTATGTTCCATGGTTTATCTAATGCCTTGTAAATTATTTTGTACCCTTTTCCAGACTGATCCCTTTTGCTATAAGACGTGACTAAGAAAATGTCAAGAAAAGCATACTAAAACAACTGTACTTATTTGGGGTTAATCAGGTGTCTAATGATTGCTTTTTAACATGAGTTTTAAAAAGTGACTAGTATATTGAACACAGTCACACCCCCAGTAATAAGAGGGTGGGCACACTTATGCAGCCACACTTTTACATATTTATTTATTTTACTTCCCCCTAAAATAATTCAGTTTGTTTTTCAGTTGAGATCTACAGGTTTTATATCCCATAAAATGTGGAAAAAGTTCTGAAATTATTTTTTCTGGTTTAATTTTTTACACCACAAAAAATGCCATTTTAACAGGGGTGTGTAACAGAAAAGCATAGCCTTTCCAGACTGCTGTGTGGATACGTCATGCATGCTAATGGCTAGTTCCCACTACATTTGGCCTAATTTTCACTTGCTGACTCGTCACTGCTACAAGTGCCAGGACGGGGGCATATTAGCATTCGCTCAGCGTGTGGGTGCTATGTGTGAAGTGTTCAATGACTCGTTCAAAGTGGCTCGCAGACTGAAGAAAAATATCTAGTATGCTGAATATCTAGATCAGTTGGCTGAATGGCAGTGAGGGCGGTATCAAACTACAGCCAATGAGAAAACAGCATACAGAGTTAGAGGAAATGCCAGGGAGGAGCTGCAAATACACGGGACATAGGCATAACATTTGTATTACAGAGTATTTGTAACATTATCCTCCTCACCAAAACAAATTTATATGTAACCAAATGTAACTCACTACAAAATGTTGCCAAACCCCCTCAATCCAGATACATTTCATCATTTCTCACACATGTTTTCATGACAATACCAAAAACTATGACAGATTTATGTGCAAAACTAAAAGTACCTCTGGATTAAAGTCTCCATCACTGTGTGCTCTTCCATCATTACGTGTCTCTGTTGTCTCTGACCGAGGGTGAGAGCGTTCATTAATTTTAGATTGTTCCACCCGCAGAGAACCACACAGCTGTAATGCCATAACAATTCAGCAGTATCTCATGAGTTTTCTAGAGCCTATGCAGTCATAACGCTCTTGGGATTTAAACTCACTGATTTAAAACCAACTGATGGTTTGGTGTGGATTGAGATTTCACTTAAAAAACCTTTCGATCTTTATCTGTGCATTTTTTTGTTTATTATGTGGGATGTACCCAATCACTCCCATAAACCCATAATGATCAGTTTAAACCCTGGATCCCTCATGCTAATCTCAACATGCAGCTGCTTAATAGGGAATTTTAATAATATTTTTACTCTAAGGCTTCATAGTCAAATATGGATGTGGCACTGATTTTGCAGACAGCATTTTAATCATAAAACTGTTTGTTTACAAAAAAATCCTGCTGAATCATGGCTTGATCTGTTAAAATACAGGCAATATGGAGACAGATGACAAATGAAAAACCTATATAAATGTTGTTTGTGGTTGGCTGGGGTAACTGACATGATTGATTAACTTATTTCTTAATTGATTAAAATTTCTTTTTTTATGTTTTAGATCATATTTGTCTCTGTACTTAAAAGCATTTCAATGAGGATATTTAATTGCCATCATGGTTTACAATTATTTCTGTATAATGCCCTGCAGGAAAACATGCAATCATAATCATTAAGTAGGATGAACACTACTACACTGAGTATTTGCTCCAAGCAAGCTGAGTAACAGAAATGAGTGCTTATGAAAATCTCTACTTATTCACATTCTTATTTCAAAGTTTTAGATTTCACCTTGTTTATTCTGGTGATTTATTTTTAGTTTTTTTTGCTTGAAAACTTTAGTATAATTAGTATAATTTAGTATAAATTAGTATAATTTTATTGAGTTATTGGATTTCTAAGCAAGTCCTTACCTAGATTAGTGTACGTGGCGCTGCAGGAACTGGAAGCAGGGGAGTGGGAGTGCACGCCCTCTTCTTCTTCCGGCTCTCCAACACTGGCACTGCCCTCACTGGGCGAAAGCAGGCGTGCCACTGGGTGTGTGGAGGAACTGGCTACCTCAGTCACAACTGACAGTTCTAGCTTAGATGGCAAAGACGTGGCAGAGGGCAACTGTGTCTCAGGGCTTTCGACTGGTACCTGACTGCAGGGGGAAAAAAGACATAAAAAGTTCTAGGAGTGCATGACTTGGCTTTGCATTTCAGCATCTCTGAAAGCCATCCAGGCGTAAGACTTTTAAAAGAAAAAAATTTAAGATACAAAAACCAAAAACTCAACATCGTTGAGCAAATTTGAAAAGATTGCAGATATTCAGTTTTTCATTTTTAAATAAATTCACAAAAATGACTTTGCACTTATCAAAAATAACATATCATAAACATAATCCATTGTAATACCACTCATTCTTTGACTGTTTAGAAGAAATCCACAACAGACAGATGAAAAGGCCTGTTATAATTCAGTTTCTTGCACAAAACATTGATCTCAAATAACAACTGGCATTCCATTTCAAACAGCTGAGCATGTGTGAGATCATGCCCGTATGGCTGAAGAAGCCAAGCTCAGTGCTGGAACTTGTTCTGAAATCCTGATCGAAAGAGCCCTTTGCTTTCCACCATGGCAAATGAGGTATTTACTGCTTTCACACACCCTGCTAAAGAAAAATGGCGGGCAGAGCATTATGCTTACCTGCTGTTCTGGCTTACACAGCTGCCCATTTCTGAAAAAACCCTCAAACATTGAACAGTTTATTCCTTACTACTCCTGCCTGCCTTATTATCTTTGCTATTTGTCTCTCCGAGCACTAACTCTCTGTAGCTAGTGAAGGGTGTGTCCAAAGGCATGCACTTATACAAAGGTTAAAATGATTAACCCTTCCTCTACCTGGAAAGAAGTTGTCATAATGTATGGCAAACATTAACATTGAAAAATGCGAAGAAAAGTAAACAAAAAGAAAAAAAAATCATTACACATGAGCTCTAAAGAAAGAAAGTAAATGTTCAGTATTTACCAGACACCTTATTCCATAGTGACTTACACAGTCAGAGTAACTGAGGTCTAAGGGCTAGTTCACTAGTTCAGTAATTTTGTCACTGGGCTAAAGCTTGAAACTCACAGTTATTGCAGATCAAAATGTCGTATGTTGAAGTACAATCAATGTTTCTGGCTTAACACATTTCTAGCATGGCATACTGTAAGCTAGTTCAGGATCTACCACTTGGGCATAGATAGGAGATGTGGCCACTATCGAACTCCTCCTCAGCTCATCTGAAGTACTGCTAATCTAAAGCATTTTCATTCATCAGTACCCATTTTTCTTTTTGTAACCTTCAATGTTTGTGAAGACCTAAAATGGTTCAATTGAGGCAAGAACACTGCAGAGACAACATTTCGGTCATACATGGAAGAACCTGACAAGAGAAATTTTAACACTAGAATCTGACAGCCATATGAAGTCTGCTGCACAGTTTTTTTTTAACTTGCTGACTGAAGAAAAATAACATTAAAACGTGCCAGATTTGACAGTGTTTTTGATCAACCTACTTGTGTGAATCAGTCTAAAGTCTAAATATCAGTCCATCCTTACATACCAGCACTTGGTAAGTTGCTTGAGAATTGAAACCTGACACTATTAAGAGAAAATAATCAGAATAGGTTTAGTGTGATGAGAACAGAAGCGCAAAAAATACACTTCAAAGATGAGAAAATGATCAACCTTAAAAAGTAGACCGGTAAATGGTAGCTCTCAAGCCAAGAAAGTAAGGGCACCCCTGCGCAAGTCCTTGGCCATTTAAAGCTTATTTGCCTGTGATTGGTGGCACCCATGTTCCAGCAGCTTCCCATATATACTTCTCATACTCAAACTATATCACAGCAATATACAACTTAAATGAGCAGAGAAAACCCACCATCTAGTCAGTAAAAAATACTTAGAAGGAAATAAAAGGCAGGTGATATTACAGAACCTTCTGTACCACCAAACAAATAATACATGCTATTTTTGTTTGTTTTCTTACCCAGCCTAATATGAGAAACCATTGTGTTGCAAATTATGAAGTGACCGGAAAATAACAGAACCCAGGCCCTTAAATCCCTAAAAATGACTTATTAAATTCTCAAGATATTCCGTGAATAATTATTAATAATAATTTTAAATTTAATTTAAATTAAACCAACAACTAAAAGAGAAGAAAAAAAAAAAACTCACCTCATTACTTTGCTGATTAGAAGACTGGCTCTGCTTTTAGGGGGACCAGAAAAAAGCAAAGCACTGGCATTGGACTCTTCAACCCTAAGTTCTCCCTCACCATCACCTCCTGTCCCACTGTCAGGCTTATAGGTAAATATGATAGTTGGTTTCTGGTTGGGATCGTCTGTTTTTGACTCTGAAAACCAGTGCTGCTCCCGGTTAGGAGGAGGAGGTAGCATGGTGATAACCGTACCATCCAAACCCACCATCTTCCCCTTCTCCTTTTCTTTATCTGTCTTCGGTTCTTCCTCATCCTTCCGCCGGCGGAAGAAGCTTCTGAAGGAGATCCAGCGTTTGGGCCTGTTGCTGTCAGCTGAGCGCCTGCCCTCTGCCCCAGGGCTGATGTCTCCATTGTTGGGCCTGGAGCCAGAAGATTTGGTCCAGTTGCTGAAGTGCCTCTGAAGCAGGTTGGAAGCATGGTAAGGGGATGAAGTGGATCTGGGTGGGGGGAAAGGGGCACTTGTTTCAGATTTTTGATTTGTTGGTGCCTCAGCTGCTGAGGTGCTGTGAGACTTGGGCAGAAACTTGGATGGTGTTTCTTTGCTGGATATGCAACTGTCTGTAGGGCAGTGGAGAGAATTGGGTCTGGTAAGAGTGCTCCGGTTGGCATCTGGGGGAAGTGAGTAAAGCTCCTCAACACTGCAAGTCTTCCCTGAAGAAGAGGGTGACTCTGGAGGAGACTGGGGTGGCTGGATGGAGGCTACTATCTGAGACAGAACCATGCTTGCCTTTTCCCTGTGCGCCAATCCCGTACTAGACTGGCACTCATTGCTTTCCATTAGTGCTTCCTCCCCACTAGGGTTATGGCTGTGGTTAACTGAGCTCATTTTCATCAGACTGCTAGGGGAAGTGTTGGACATGGCTTTTGCTCTTGGACTGGAGAAAGTAATGGAAATGTTTGCTACCGAGCTGGAGTCAATTGAACATTTGGATTTATCATTGTTAGGAGCCTGTCCAGCTCCTGTAATAACCTTGTTTTCTTCTGTAGTGGACAAGGTAAGTATTCTTTTGGGCTTGGATTCTGTGGGTGAGGACTGTGCACTCTCAGAAGAGCCAATCTCCTCATATGTGTGGCTGGTTACTCGGCCACCTGCTCCTGGCTTGCGCTTTGGCAGTTCCCCACTTACACCAAGAAAGCTTTTGTACACAGCCAGATTGTCATAAGCACTGGGGTTAATTACGATGGGAACTTTAACGGCATTCTTTGAGCTACGTGCATATGTGGGCTCGTCGCGAATGATGATGGGAAAAGGGGGCATACCTGCATTGTTGAAGCTGTTGAATTTGATCTCTGACAGGTTTGATGACTTCACAGGTATGGTTCGTGAGGACAAGAGTCCAGCAATAGGAGAAGTGGGAGCTGACTTATGGTTGCCATGCCTGACCGGAACTGATGACCCACACAATGTTCCACTGGGCAACTCAACTTTAGGAAGCTTTTGACGGGGACTAGTGCTAGATGTCCACACCTCTTGGTAGCGAATATTTCCAGACTTCTTTGAAGATGGGCTCAATGCTGCAGGGGAGCCGGTGCTAACAGAGACCGGTGCTGAAGAAGAAACAGAAGTAAATGGAGTTATAGGAGGTGATACAGCTGATGACTTTGGAGAAAATGGGGATTTTGGTACTGAAGGCGATTTTGTGGATAGAAGAGAGGCAGACGATAGTGGAACATTTTTAGATGCTCCTGGGTACGATGGGTCATTGGACTTGGTAGTGCTCTCTGCAGCTCGTTCCTCGGTACTGGCCATAGAGGCCGACACATCTACCACGGTGTATGGCTTACAAATGGGGTTTTTCTCGAGACTCACCACTCTGTAGGGCTTGGTCTGCTCTTCTGTAGGACTGAAACTAATTGTAATTGGCCGGCCGGGGAGTGCTTGTGGAATAGCCCTGCCGTCTCTCTGACTTGTATCCTGTTCTTGTAGTCGTATGGCCAGAACTGCTTTGTGAGTCTCTATAGCTTTAGGCGAGTTTAATGCTTGGCTTACTGGGTCTGTTGGTACAACAGACTCTTTGCTCAAGGGAAGAGGGTGTACACCATTGTGCTGGCTAAAGGGAGCACTGCTACCACTGCTGTAAGTACAAGAATCATCAGGCAGCGAGGAAGAGGATTCTGGTGAAGTAACAGACTCCGAATTAGACAAGAAGCCACTGCCTTGAGGGTCTGTGCCATATGAAGGAAGGTTGGGTGCGCCATTTGAGTCCATAGATGGATAGCCATTCAGAATCTCATCATAACTGTCATCATAGTCCACTGCACAGATCCTCTGTAGTGAGCAGTTCCGCAGAGGAACAGTGTTCCACTTCTTACCGACCACAAAATGGACCGGGGACAAAGTCGCGGCACGGAAATTGGCAAACCGTGGCTGACCTCGCATCCTAATCTCCATAGCCAAAAGCTCCTCGTCAGTCTCATCCCAGCTCTCATGTTCATCATCATCCTCACTCGCTTCATCATCTTCCTCATCCTCTTCTCCATCGCTAGAGAATTCTGGGTAGCAAAAACGCCCCCCTTCGGAACTGATTATCTCTGACTCATCACTCAGAGAGACATGTTTAGCTGCTTCATTGCCTTCACTGATGTGGCCTATAGCTAGGCAGCTGGATGCCGGCAGCCCTCTTTCTAATGAGCGCCTGTACGAGCAGCTGATCCGTCCAAGAAAGTCGTCCCTGCTGGAGATCAGACATGCCTCCAGATCCACAATCTCCTTTAGCACATCTGTCAAGCCATTGTTGTCATTACTACTGGGAGGACAGTAGGACAAATACCCCTTTAAGCCTCCTCTCTCATCACCTCGCTCGTTGTTGTTTGGCTCTGCAAGTCTTTTGCAGTTAAAGCCATTGTGATTCCAAAGAGTGAAAGATGAATCTTTTCCAGGCTCCTCAACTTCTAAAGGCCCTTGAGGGTTGCCCTCTATGTCTGGCCCTACCCCAGAGCATGGCAGCATCATGGTAGGCTTTACTGCTATGGTGGGCTTCTTTGCCACAGGAGGGCGAAACTGGCTTGAATGAGGGTTTCTGCCACCTCTCTGGGTGTTGTTAGCAAGATTGACGTTAATGCTAGTCACAGCCCCAGTGAATAAGTGGCTTTTCTGGTTAATGTTAGTTCTACCTTCTGTGATTTTGTGGCTGTGCTGGTTGGCAGGGGTTTCTGGGGAATTTTTGCACAAGCTCCCCTCAGGTAGGCAGTGCAGACTCTTTGGTTTGAAACAGTTCTTGCACTCGCCAGGTTTCCACACGTGTTCGGTGAACGTGTTGCAAGCAGACATGACTGCAGTGTGGACAGCAGCCCACTCAGTGGACAGGAAAGCCCTCCATTCCACACACACAGATGAAGATACCACTGCTACTTAAATCTGACTCTGAGCAGAGCGAAGGCAATTACTGTTCATTCCAAGACTTGCCAGAAAAATCCACCTGAAAAAGACAACGAAGAAACATCAATGATAAATTTGTCCATTGGATATTCTCAAATCACAATGAGATTTATTTATTAGTATTTTAAAATCATGTTCCACACTTTGTTACATTCATGACAGACACAAGGTTATTCATTACTCAAGTTTAATCTTTTCACAAGACACACAGAAACACTCTGAACAGAATACCAGTACATTTCAGGGCATACACATACACACACACACACACACACACACACACACACACACACACACACACACACACACATTCACCTATAAGGCAATTCAGTGTGTCCAATTAACCTGACTGCATGTTGCTGGACTTTGGGAGGAAAACAGCGCTCTAAGAGGAAACCCACATGGCTCTTCTTCATGTGAAGTGACCGGATCTCTAAACATTATATAGTAAATATTTGTGTGATTAGGATCAAACGAATATGTCAATAGGGTTGGGCGGTAATGATATTTTCAAATCACCATACCTTCTTCAGATTATGCCGTGATGTTTTACTGGGTGTGATGAGGTACTAGCTGCTTGTGCACATGTACATGCATGCTTGAGGAACTACCTAAATGTAGTAAATACAGTAATATTTGTTGGTGTAAAAAAATAGTCTATTCCTGCTTGTGTTTCTTGGACATGAAAAACATGAAGGTGTAGATTTCCCTCTGTTAAATTAATATTTCAGTTTTTTAAAGGTGTGTTTTGCTGCTTCAGAGCTATATGTGCTATTTTTAAAAACATATTACAATTCATGTTGAATTTAGTGTATTTATAAACTTAATGCATCCTTTGTTACATTTAATACATTTTGTAATTAAGCCATGCATACGAAGCGTTCTTTTTGTGTGTGCTGTGCTGCTAACGGAACGACATGTAGTATTTTGTAAAAATATATTACGCGTTATGATGGTTCCAGTTCTTAGTTCTTCCATGATTCCGAGAAATCCAGTAATGTCATTTCTATGGTGATTAACTTGCGTTAGGGTATTAAAAAATACATTAAAGTTCATATTTCTCTTGCAAATCAGGGAAGATGATGGAGTATACAGCTGAAGTGTGAGGATCACTTTGTTCAATTATTCTGAATGAACTGTAGCTGGTTGAGCAATTTAGGAGGGAAATCGTTAAAAAAGGTAAAAGAAAGGTCAGAACTGTTGCATCGCATATTACTGATTAACCAGTACATATGGAAACGGTGCAACAAGTTTTAATGTGATCCATTAAACTATTTTCTGATGCAATTACGATGCTTGAACAGCAGAGGTCAGACTTAACATGATCCTCAATCATCACTTCAGTCTTCCACTGTGCCTGCTTTCTGAATTGTGTGTTTTTTAGTGTCACCAATTAAAGAAACTTAGCTCAGATTTATTGTGAATTTCTTACGAAAGTTAAAATGCACACTTTTTAGGCAGCTTCCAAAATCAACTCATATGCCTTTGTGTGTGTACACTTTGGTAACCAAAAGGAACCCATTTTCCATCTAGATGCTTGGGTTTCATGAATAAAAGAAAGAAACACAACAGCAAATGAGCCAGCCACACAAAGGGTTTCAATGAGTCAGGAATTTCCTTTTGCGTACTGACTCTACGCTTATCTAACTAGTCCCTAGCTAACAATCACAGTGGACTTTCACACTGACTCAGCTTTAAGTCCCATTCAAACACTGTTAGTTACAAATTGACTCATACACATGCAGGAAATTGGCTTGTTATGAATGGAACATAATTATAGCCGGTTAACACTAGCTGAACTAGACACCAAAAAGTCATGGCAGTGTGTGTCAAATAAAAAGGAAATTCCAGCCAGAGTCCATCTAGAGTCCATTTGTAATAAATTGAATAAATCTGGCTGAATTCATGAGTGTTGTTCCGTGCACACTGATTGTTTTGACTAGCATATGCTGTCAAGCACAATGTACAGGGTGCATATGTGGCCAGGATACGTTATTTAATTACTTATAAGTAATTAATAATAAATGATCGATTAGCTTTTTTTAAATATCATATTCAATACAATCCAATGACTCACATTGTGACCATTTATGCCTTTTTATGAAGGACTATTGGCATCTAGTCCAGATTATTTGCCAGTATGTATGTGTGTCTGATACTATTGCCTTTCAACTTCCTGTTATCTCTGCTCTGGTATTTCCACCCAATCCATCACTTAATGTCTGAAACAAAAGGAAGTACTGGCCATTATTTTTCCCGTCACTAGATACAGTATCACTTCTTTCATGTCTGCTATAGCATGACTTCATTGACAAGCACACTCCTACTGCTGTGGGTGGTGTGGGCCTATATCTTTTAATTTGGCTTCTTTTTACAGTGGATATGGAAGCCTTTTTGTTTAGAAACTGAAAGCTAGAGAACAAGAGACAACTATTAGAAAGAGTGAAATGTGGAGAGATTTTTTTTCTCTTAATCAAAATATATGCATTATATATTTATACAGTGACCTATCAATGCTGTCTAGAATGCCAGCTTAAAGTGTAAAAATTCTAAAAACATGATGATAACCCCAACATAATTGAAGGTGTTCCCTCAGTAATGAGCAAGCAATGTTTTGGGGTCACATATGGAAATGTATGTGACATAAATGCCCCATTATAAGTAATGTTTTTTTCCCCACATGTTACATGTAAGGTGATAAATCTACATGTTAAACATATTGAGAAAATACATGTGTGTTGTAATAATATGTTTATAACATGTATGAAATCCCCATAATAAAATGTGTCTTTACAATTTTTTTATATTAACTACAATTAGAGTGAGAATAGAAAGTCAAACACATATCC
>JAYDZG010000001.1:22399236-22414721 GCA_034509265.1 Microcambeva bendego | reverse complement strand
CCCCCCCCCCCCCCCCCCCCCCCCCCCCCCCCCCCCCCCCCCCCCCCCCCCCCCCCCCCCCCCCCGGGGGATCATGTTGTTCATGACTTTATAAAATACACTAAATCTATGAGTTAGCACTGCAGATAATTCTTGATTTAATACCAGATTCACTTCTATTCTAATGTTTTCAAGCGAACAAGTGGAGATTACTCTGTTTGCCTCATCTATTTCTACTACCAGAAACATTTACAGCAAACTGTTTTGTTAGACAAATTATTACATTTGTATTTAACCCATTAAACACACTGTGGGGTGCCCAGGTGATTAAATCAGTGGTTTTAGGAAATAAATGTAAGTTAAATATTAAACAGAGAATTTCCTAGACTGTTCACATGAGAGGATGAATCCATATTTAGTACCTTTATTTTGCAACAAACCTTTAGATATGTCTCCCCTGAAAAAGAAACAAACAAAAAAAAGAAACAAACACATACACCAAAGCACAAAAAACATTCACCTTTGTGATTTGTGACCAACAGAAGCTATGATAATTGTAAATAATAGATAATTACTGTTGGATTCTGGTATTTTTTATAAAAAAACATCCCATACTTTAGAAAATCCCTCCTTTTCAAAATAAATAATTCCTGAATGCAAACCTAAATCAGCAAATTCCCCTACCAACTGCTGTCCAAAGGAAAGGCAGAAACCCACACAGACTTAAACTTCAGATAGAAACTGAAAAAAGGCAAAAATCCAAACAGTCACCTGTACTGTACCCTCACAAATGCCTGTAAGATGAAAAATAAAGTGAGTGAAAAAATAATTCACACTAAAAATTTTTTAATAGTTCTAATGTGGCTTGACATTTTCCAATTGTGCATGGCTGGATATGTCTAGAGGGGTAAACAAAGTAAACAGTAAGGAGAGAGAGAAAATAGAGCATGTGGTGTACCGTTAAAGCTTGAAAGTGGAAGTCCACACTGAATGACAGCTAGATAGACACATGAATGACACAGAGATAAAAAATGAGAAACTATGGCTACGGCTAACAGCTGTGACGTGAATAGAATTAAGATATCGATGGACGAGAATGACAACTTGAGAAAGACTGCGCCAGAATATGTTAACGTTAGGTTAGCCCATCTGTTGTTCGCCATTCCCCCGTTCACCTCCAAAGGGAGTAAAAGATTTTCATAATATTTAATTTTTAAATATTAAGTCTAGTCTGTCATTGGGTAATAGCACAAATAAACATCTGTAAACTCAATAACCACCCTTAATTTGCTTCAATTGTGATGTGTTTGTTTTTCTTCTTTCAGCTGCTCCTTTAATGGGTCACATTACTGATTTGAAGTTTTTTACTGGACACCCTTCCTGACACAACCCTTCCCTATTTCTCCAGGCTAGGGACCTGCATGCATCCTATAGAACAATCTGTTGTCTCCAATTAACCTGACTGCGGGTTTTCAGACTGCTGAGTATCCCAGACATGGGTAGAACATGTAAACTCTAGAAAGAGAGGACCCGGACTGTACTGCCTGAGGAATGAACCCTGGAACGTTGTGCCACCCTGATGAAATAATTTTCTTGTGCCAATATTTTAAAGGTTTTCACAAAACGAGGTGTTGTAAGGATGAAGGCCATAATTACAGTGGATAGGTGGCCTAACACATCTTTTTTCTATTTCTTTGAATGTGTTGCTGGTCGAAAAATGCAGAAATAAATGTATATTGACACATTAAATGAAAACAAAATTTGGAATACACCATTTCATATGGTCTACAAGAAATAAAAGCTAACAATTGTCAGAAGTACTATTTATTTACCCAACAAACATATCGAAAATGGAGGTTGAATATACAAAAAAAAAAAATCTCTTTTGGCAGCCAAAGGAGCCAAATGTAATACTTTAAAAAAAGTATTTATTTATGGTCATTCTGGGTGATTAGACATAGACAGATGGGTAAAAATAACAATTTAAACAATTTAAATCACAACAAAAAATCTATCACAGATGTAATTCTTTATGACAATAGCGACACATTTCATACAGTATTACTCAGAAGATTTAGGAAAAGCTGAACTCAAAGCTCTGAATTACTGTACAGTAAAGCCCCAACTTTTCCAGGGGTTACGTTCCTAGAGCACCTGTGAATCATGAAAATCTGTGAATTTAGGACCCGGTAAAAAATATACCTATAATTTAAAATAAAAGAAAGTAATAAAATATACTATTTTTACTATTACTATTTTACGCTTTGGTTGGAAAAACCAAATTAAAGTTATTATGGAGCGGTAGCTGTCTTAACAAACAGGGGCGGTGGCTGAAGTTAAGGCTTGGGAACTGTAGTGCTTTATTTACTCAGAAACTCACTTTGTAGGTACACTTGAAAAAGTTGTGTTTAGTATAGAGATGAACTGTAACTGTGTGTTATTGGAAACATCCCTGGCTCTCAAGCTCTGTGTTCATTCAAACAGATGGTTCTGTTAATAAAGCAGAAAAGAACTACTGGCACTTTTTGTCATTGATGGGATGAGGTTACTAAAAACTGTGGGTGATATTTTGCTCTTTATTCCATGAACAGGCAGGTTTGCTGCTGCACCATAATGTGGAACTTTCAGCCAATACTCCCAATTGCGACTCTATGAAAGTTCAAGGTCAGTATTTAGCAGTTGTGGCAGCTCTTGAGTTTTCATCATGGTTGCAACAAAGCTTAAACACTAAAATATCTGGGTGGTTTTTAGATTACACATCACACCTAAAGCAAATAAATATTGTTGTTAAGTGCCCAATGGTTTTGACATAACTTTATATCACACAGACTAGTAGTACATTTTACAATCAGTAACATTATATGAGTTGAATGACTGTGACATGGCAACGTTAATAAAATTGTGATCCCATAATACTAGATTACTCATTTCTTTCTTTATTTGCTGCATCATTCAACTTAGAGTTTATTGAAACAAAAGCCATTGGTTAAACCCCACCACTACCATGTTTGTCACTGTTGGCTCACTGAACAAGGCCCTTAACCCTCAATTGCTTAGACTATAAGTCTTAAAACAAAAAAGTGTCTGATAAAACCCAACCTCCCCCACGCCCCTAATAGCAGCTGGGAGATCCATTCCGCATGGCTAAATATACCTATGACTCAAATCCTACCAGGACCTTATCGAGCCACTTCCAGCCCGTCTAGCTGCTGTCTCTGCTGCACATGGTGGTGACTGGATATCTGGATATATTCTGATCTTAATGTGACTTGACAGTGTATCTTTATGATCCATTGCTTCCATTCATGTTTTTATTCATAATAATTGTTGGTGAAAACACTTATGAAGCAATTTATGTTTTTGGAAGCAAACCATGGGAAAGGAAATTGTGTTCCAATGTTGTGAATCTTAGGTTAAGCCTATTGTGTGCTGCTGTGGCATTTTTTTTATACAGCACGAAGGCCTGCTTCACACACATTTGAGGGACTGGTCACCTGTTTCTGAGTAATGTGAACATGGGCACACACACCCACACACAAAGTGACACATTTACGAGTGAAGCAGATCTCTCATTCATCCTGTTAAACACAAACAGCTAGACTTAAAACACAGGCATGGCAGGATACACAAACCCTGTATCATCTAATTACAGAGAGGTATTGAAGCAGCGGTGGCTCTTCAACACACATGCCCTGTCATTCAGTCTGAGCGTGCCAGCTCCAGCTGTCTCATACACAACAAACCCACAATGACTCAGCTAGTTGGCTGTGAGAGAGCTGTGTGTGCATGTGTGTGTATGATAATTGAAAATTAATGTGATTGAGATATGTATATTCACAACCGGTTTGGAAATTTACATTTTACACATTTATCCAAAGTGACTTTGGATAAGCAATTGAGGTTTGAGGGTCCCAAAAACCTTTGTCCAGTAACTATGAGTTTACACCTGCCCAGTGCAAAGTAAGTAAGCAAGCAGCAAGTTAGTCAAAATGTCCAATATGTAAAAGTCTAAAGCAGCTAAAAAGATTACTTGGGTTAGTTTGGAAATTTGGAAAATGCAGAGGGGTGAGTGTCCAAGTGCTCATGCTCACAAATGACCAAAATGACATTAATTAAAGAATGGTATGATGAAGGTACATCATTTCATGAGTCAATAGTCACAGCAATTCTTTATGCTGGGTGTAATGCACTTTAAGGTACTATTTTGGCAACTGGAAATGGTCAAAAAAAGAGTCAAAACAGAAATGGAAAGAAACTTTGCTGTAATCTACTGTTCTAACCTGAATTTGTTTAAAAAAGGACCAAGACGTTTAATTAATAATCAAACAAAAGCTAACAAGTATAAAGACCAACCTAATTAACTGCTGGCATAAATTTCCACACACATTTCCTAAGAAATTTAAACAAAAGAGAAAGCATGAACAAGTCACATCTAAAAAAAGCTCACATTTAGCTGCTATTAATAATAATAAGATGATGACGAAAAAGGCCATATGTAGTAAACAATGCAGTTCCCTAAAAGTACAGATCAAGTCACAAAAAGAAAACTGGAAAACTAGTGCAGATTCAAACATTATTTATTAGTACCTGAGTATTTCAGCTTTATGTTCATTTACACTGTCTGGTGTTGCTGATGCCCTTTCATGCTGGATGGCAGCAGCCTGCTGATTTCCTGTAGCCTACATAAATTAGCCATTAATTTAATCAGTCACACATAGAAGGTTTTCATTCATTTTTCAACTCATTCCCAAGAAACACCAGTTTTTCCACTGCAGCTGGTGCTTAATCACAGACAGGCTGCCACAACTACAAAGAGAGAAACTACAAAGGCACATTCTGGTATTGTTTGTGAGTAGGATAAGGTCTTGTCAGACAGTTATGGAACTTTAAAGAGTGGACATAAGAATAAGTCACTGGTTCAAGATACTAGTAAGTAAGACCTCC
The DNA here is from genome assembly GCA_034509265.1 of Microcambeva bendego. Lineage (NCBI taxonomy): Eukaryota > Metazoa > Chordata > Actinopteri > Siluriformes > Trichomycteridae > Microcambeva > Microcambeva bendego. Next base: position 22,409,798 of record JAYDZG010000001.1, on the reverse strand, counting down.
AGACCTTCCTCACAGATAGAAGAATTTGCTTTTGTTTCTGAGTTCCTGTTCTAAATATTACATAGAATTTTTATATGTAGTTTTATGAAAAACAAAAGCTCAGTTTAAGGAAGGTCAGAAATGTACTGAACTGACAGAAGGTCTTAAGATCAGCAGAGTAAAGAGGTGCATAACCTTACTGTTAGGAATTTACTTGAGAAATGATGTTACACAGAAGATCCTAGAATTTCATTATACGCCAATGTTCAAAGCTTTCCTATCAGTTTTTGAGCAGATGTAGGGTTGATGAAAATCAGTTTGTCTGGTAAGACAAAATTAGAGATTCCAGCGAAGTTAAGTATGGAACTGTTTTTTATTAATCAAGAACACCATAGTGAAAATTTGAAAACCTTTGTTATGCAGAACAAGAGCATCTTCTGGTTACAAATGAAACCATTTACTTTAATTTTCATTGCCTAAAGCTGATGAACAGGAGCGGAAAGTGTGTAACAATATTTATGGCTACATTGTGTATCGACAGGTTTTCACAAACTTCATTTCCCAATAAAGTTTGTAAAAACCTACTAACTTTTTATTTTGGTTTACAAATTGTCATAAAGTATTCTTAAAAAACTAATTTCTCACCAAATAACTTAACAACGATTTACTCAATTTGGTCTGGATCACAGTTTTTAGACCTCATTTACTTAGTCCTGTCAATACTGCTTGCACAAACATAACCTTTATTTTGGGAACAGGATATTTTTTTTTGGTCGGCATGTGTGCACGGCAAGACAAGACAGTTTTTTTTGTTCAATTAGTTCAGTAGAATATCTTATTACGCTTATAATCCAGTTTTATACTGTGATAATTACTGATCATTAGAAAAATGTTTCTTTATCTTTGGTATAATGTGCAGTTATTCAAGCAGTGAAGTCATGAAACATTTATGCAGTAAACCAGATGTAACGGAACATTATGGTGGCTGGAAATGAGTTGAAATGTCTGGGTTATCTTGTTCTAAAACCAATAGCTATAGGTGGGAATTAGTATGAGGTCAAATGAACACCACTTTTGTTAAAATTACTTGATTTCATAATGTAGTGTTGGTGACTGACAGCTCGTCAATAAAAGCTCATTAATTATTTCAAAGTTTCATTTTGCTGTCTCTACTGAAATACTAATACTGCTCCATTGTTCTACACTTAAACCCTGGAGTGTCTCCAGCTGGAGCTTAGAAGCCTACTGATGTGGTTAAAGAGCAAAATGTATATTGATTACGTGTTTAGTAGCAGCAGGAGAACAAAATGCATTTGAACTGATGTAGTGCTCTGTGCCTCAGTGTATCCTTGCTAAATGTTTCCTTCTAGGTCTTACATAATTGGTCAGCTTAGTTGGTCAACATTTCAAGTCAATGCATCATTTCTCAAAACCATGTATATAACTTAACTATTTTAATTTCCACAATGTTTCCATTTCCAATCCATTATTTGCTGCGTGGATGACACAAAAGCTTAAAAACTCTAGAAGTTCATTTACTATGAAGCACCCTCCCCCCGGTTAGGTAATTGCTGCTGCAGCCTAGCTTTCTAAGGACACTTGAAATGGTTGTGTTTAGAATAGAGAGGCATTGAATCTTTGTGCTCATTGGTCGCCATTTCCTTTATAAAAAGCGTTGCATTTGTAAACAGATTTGTAAATGGCTGAAGGGCACTTTGAAGTGTGTAGCCTTCTTTCATTAATATCTATATTGTAAAAGCTTCCTGATCATGCAAGCTGATGGTATGTTAATAAAGCAGTTTTGTTAAAGGTAAAATTGAGTCTTCTCTGAAATAACAGCACTGTTATTGACAGGTTGGTTTTCTTTCCAGCTAAAAACACTTTAGAGATAACACCACTTATCACAGATCGGCTCGTATGTAGGTACTGGGAATCATGCAAGCACATTTTCTTTAGTATAAGTATAGTAAGTTAAGCTCATTTTGCGTTAATATTTAGATGATAAAAATTATATTGTTTTTAATAATTTACAGTTAAAACACATTAGAGATTATATATAGCCATTGTATCGTAGGAAGTGGCAAGTGAAAGAACTATTTATTATTCCATAAAATGGGATATCTTTAAAGAAGCACAGAAAGTATGTCACAAACTCCACAAATTCACCATTCATGATTGGTTTGGCTTTCACATATACTGGAAACTAAAGCAAACAATGCATTATTACCCAATCATTATTATTATTACCAGTAATTCACCACATGCAAACAAAGCAATGTACATTTTTCTAGGGTTTACATTTTCATATGGCAACTTCTTATAAATAAATAATTAAAAAGGTTAATCAATTTTTATGGAAACTTCATGAACAATTCAAACAAGTAAAATCTTAGCCTCCTAATGTGTACATGTTTAGTAACTCAACTCCATGGAATAAACAATTACCCTAGCACTGCAAATGATTTAGTAAATAGATCTAGCTTTAGTAAATAGAAAATATTATGTGCAAAACCATCCAAATTAACCAAAGTAAATTAACTGACATCATTCCAACTTTCCACGGTTTTTCCACTATTTATGTGGATGAGGGAACAAATCAAGTCTGCATATTTCCAAAAGAATGTCACATTTGGAATTATGTGTTTTATTTATGCTATCCAAACCATTTCAAGCAGAATGCAGCATAATTCTACCTGAAAAAGTTTCACACATTCCCCCCCCCCTTCACCCCCCAATGCTACCCAGAGATAAACAAGACATTTGCAACTGCCAGACATTAGTAAACAACAACATGACCAAGACCACTTTAAAAAATGTGATTCAATTAAATCTAGTTGGCCAGTGACACCTGTTTATAAATTAAAAACATATACATCATGTACATGGAAAACCAAAAATACATGTACAGGATAGTAACAGAAATTAAATTTGAATTTGTAATTTGCATGCTTTTCGCTACATATGCTGTTTATATGTAGCTGACAAATATGGCAGCACGGTGGGTAGCACTGTAACCTCCCAGGGTCCGCAGATGGGGTCTGTCTGGGTCCTTTCTGTGTGGAGTTTGCATGTTCTTCCCATGGCTGCATGGGTTTCCTCCGGGAGCACATTAGGGAACGGCTGCTGGAGACTGGGATCCCTCAAATGGAGTGACCTGCACTTTCTCCAGAACGGAATCCCATAGAAAACCTATGAGATAAGCTGAATCTCTGTGTAGAGGCTGGTAACTCCAGAACCTCAATGAGCTGAGGGCCACCTTCAAGAAGAGTGGGATGTCTGAGCAGAAAATTGGTCCACTAACAACATGAGACGTCATTGTCAAGCTGTAATTGATGCTCAAGTGTACATGACAAATTATTGAGACATTGACATTTTTGTTGGGGTATACCCACCACTGTTGTTGGCTTGTTTTTCAATAAATTGCTTGAGATGAGGAAATCACCATTGCATGCTTATACTAATATGACCAACCTTCATGATATAATATCACTGTAGCATAATCTTCTTTACGTTTTCCGTAAATTTTGATCGCAAGCCAAATATCTCAAACTTTTTGTGAGTAGTGTATTATAAATGAAGTCACTTCCTCCAAGCCAGAAAGATCACACTGACATCAGCTGTGAAACTGTTTACAGTGGTATGAAAGCCAATGGCATTTGTTCCAAAACTTTGGCAGACCACATTCACTGCAATTAGTGATGCCTATTTATTGTCATTCTGAGAATAGAATCAGTGGTAAGGCATACAGAAATCTCCATAATGTGAAAACCATATCGCAAAAATGAACCTGGTTTGTCTTAAATCTTCAAACACACAATTAAAGCCTTTCTGTAAGGATAAATGTATTCATGTGCAACTTTTGCTTGTGCATGTAGGGGAGATATTATAAATATTAATTAACTAGTATTATAGGTTAGTTCAAATATTTTTATTTTGGTGCACTGTCCGGTTGATTGAAAAAATAATCATCAGATTAGTCAACTACAAAAATAATCAATAGCTACACATTGTGAGTAGAGTAACGTTACATCCCTTTTTTGAGACAATGTATTGACCTCACTGACACACAGACAGCTTTGAAGTGGAACTCCACTTTAGTTTGTTGAGGCTATGGATTTCCCAAAGAGGAAATGAGTGCCAAGCTGTCCCTCTTCAACACTATGCCATTAAGTAATCAGCTTCACTCAACAAACAGCAATAGCCTACACATACACATACCATTAAGCTCTTTAAGTTGTCAATAAACACCATGTGATGAATATTGTAAGAGCTATTCATGTGGACTCATTTACATAGGACATCGTTTACAGTTTGATAAACAAGTTACTCAATAAATGTAGTTTAATTTTTTGCATCTTTTTCCATTTGTTCTGAATTTTTAGCGCCTCCAATTTGAACCCAACTGCATTAAACTTCTTCTCTATGCGAGCCAACTCCCCAAACAGATTAAGCCTGCTACACAACCCCTCCGACACTTGTGCAGTAAAAAATTCCTATGTTCATATGACGATCAGCTCTGTGTACAAAGCCACAACCTGATCAGCAATAATACTAGACACTTATGCAGGCCATGAAGTGTCCCTATCCGGCTCGTCCTACTGATGCCGATTTCATTTACATACATAAACCTCACATGTCTCACGCATGTCGAAATAAGCAAGTATGAATGAAAGGATGGTAGAATATATCATCGCTGTCCAATGAAAAACATGTATCTCCACTATTAATGTGTTTCACATTTGGATGTGTTGATTGTGGGTATAAATCTCTGCCAGTCAAGAACAGAAAATATCAAAATGCATTAAAAGAATAAAAATCACATCTCTTTAATGAGTATCTCCATTGGCTGCTAGACCTGTCAATCAAAAACATGTTGTGTATTAATGGTGAGGGTTGTGTCTGGGTTGATGTGTTAGTGGAAAACTCAACTGCTCCATCTGAGCACTCGGCCACCCTATTTGTGTATGTGTGCTGAAAATCCATAAGATTAATTTGTGCAAAACAAAGTATGTGATTTCCGATATGCAAATGAACTCCAGAACAGAGTAGGCAGAGCTATATGGTCTTTGTAGGACACGAGACAAGTAATCGAGGTTGGAATAAAGGGGATATTGATTAGTGCCACCTTGTTTCCCTTGTGCCTGCTAAGTAAAGAAACCAGTGTGTGAAGTACTGGAGATGACAAGAGCAATATAAATGATTGAAGATGTACACAGAAACTGCACCTTGTTGCTGAAAAAAGTCAACTTGCCAGGCTAGTCTCTTGCATATATTAGGTAAAGAGCTTAATAAAAGAAATGTAAGCTCTTACATTTTTTATTTAAAACGCTGAGTTCCAGCTGGTTTGTGCAAAATAATAATTTCTCTGGATTTGTGCTCAATTTAAAAAACTTTTTTTGACAGCTTATTAGGTATAAGACATCATTTCCAGCAGGCTTACAACATCAATAATGCAATGAAAAACATTCAAAATAAATTGTGGTCAGGCCTGGTGGCTGTTTGGCAATAACTCTAAATGAGGCTCAGGAGACTGGCAGTTGGGAGGAACCTGTGCCGCCATGTCCCATCTGCTGTCCAATTAAAGTATAATTCAGTGCCCATGCTTATCCATTAACCTCTGACTATTTGTGGTCATTTATCTTTTTTTTTAAATAATCAACATTTTATTACAAACATTTGTAGTTGAAATAATATAAGTTATATTCATATTTATTACTTAATATATACCACATTAATCAGCTGTACAACTCTGATGGTCGCATTGCGATAATTTGTGTTAGTTGATTGGTGTAAAAAAAGACACAAATCACAGAAGAACGGATAGCATGAAAACAACAACAGCTACATATCGTCGCTGTCCGATTAAAACCACATATTTTCAAAAAACAGCTCCTAAAATTTTAGTAGGATATCGGTAGCATAGAGCGAGTTCACAGCTTATAAAAGATGCACGTTTACTTTCTTACGTGGACTAACTGCCTCTAATTTACTGTCCTTTTAAAGCATGAAAGCCCAAGGTTTTCTGATGTCTGAGGAAAAATATAGATAGAACAGTCTATTTCAGCCATTGCTGGACCCAACTTAAGCACTATGACAAAATTATTTATGCTTGATGAGGTTTAGGTCATTTCTACTCACGCTAATTAAGCCGCACCAGCGCCAGTTCAGTATGTTGGATTCCCAGAGCAGAGCAATCTAAAAAACAACAGAGAGAGAGAGAGAGATCATGAATACATTCACATCATGTACATCCTTGGCAAAGAATCAACTCCATTCTGCTCTCTGTTCAGAAAGCCTGAAGACGGGGCAGTTTTATAGCCTTAATGTATTTTCAGAAAGCCAAGAGGGCCAGGCAAAACATACTGCATGAAGTCTTTACATGACAGTAATCAATCTGTACATGTAGGAGCTTGGGATTTCTAAACAGCCAAATAACAATGGTGTCCCTGACAGTCAACACTAGGTTGAAACTGTTAATTAAGTGTTTGGTATAGAAGGTCTCATTAAGAGTAAAGCACTGTGTGGTGGTGCTTCAGGATGCTGCATTTCTCCAACAATTTAACCAGCTGTAAGCTGTACTACCCTGCTATCGGCTTACACACACACACACACACACACACACACACACACACACACACACACACACACACAAACACACAGAGCAATTCTGTAAAAACAGGAGCAGTCAGGACCAGTGTGTGCTCAATGTGAGATGGTGTGTCCCGATGTGTGTAGGCATCTAAGCAGTGTGATTCTAAACCACAAGCCAGTTGCTATAGCAACCCCAAATCCACAAACACCCTGAAAAGTGCTTTCCTTCGCTGCTAAATTTCCATGCCATGCCGCCAAACCTGGTTTCACTGTAGCCTGCCTCTTATACCCGACGCTAACGGCAATTAGAAAGCATCATTTTCTTTGGTGTACGCAGGCACTCATCGTGCTTAATGCATGTGTGTGCCAGTTTTGCGTGGCTCCTATTAACAATTTCTCAAGGCTTCTTTGTAATTAATTAACAGTGATTTTATGCGAGATTTATGGGTGTCTGACTAAACTGATGCGTTTATCAAAATAGAAATGAATGTTTAAAAGTATCTTGTCAATATTTCATACATTTCTCAAACACAAACATGGAAGACTCCCACATAATGGTCAGCCTTAGTCAATAATCTTGAAACTTCTGCCCTTTTCCCAGTGGATTTTAAAGCAAAATCATGCAAAATCTTTTTCGCTTAACAAACGCCCCAGAATTTAGGATTGTGTTGACTACACAGACACAGTTGGCTACACAGACACCAGAGGCCCCGATTACAGAAGTGAGGACAGAGAGCAGCGTCTTGTGATATGTATGTGTCTGGTACAACAAGATTTTTTTAGCACAGTGTACAAATGCAGACTGAAGAATTAAAATCAAGGTCTGAATTTTGATGACTCCTTTGTTTTAGACCAGGAATCTCAGAAGTTAAATGATATAGACTGAGAAACATTCATAACATGATATATTAAAACTAACAGAAACCCTCTACAAAACATGCAGACCAGGCATATTTTATAGAATCTACTTATGCAGAAAAGCTATAGCTATGAGCTATGGAAAATACAGATCAGTACATAGAGCCGTACAACCAATAGATATTTGTACCAATGTGAGCCTCTATTTTTCCATTACTTATTAAATTGCGAACTAAACCGAATAACAATTAAATCATCAAATGACAATGAAATATTTAATGAGCTAAATTATGACGAGAGTAACGAGAAGAATTATGAAACCGACATGAAATGCCAGGAGCGAGTCTGCCAGGTCACTTGAGATATATGTGAAGTATTTGTAGTAGGAATTTGTCCTACAATTTTTTTTTTATTAAAGCCAGAGAAACAAATGGACCACATTAACAATGTGATGCAGTAGGGGGAAAAAGTATTTAGTCAGCCACTGACTGTGCAAGGTCTGTAATTTTCATCATAGGTACCATTCAACTATGAAAGACAAAATGAGGGGAAAAAATCCAGAAAATCACATTGAAGGATTGATAAAGAATGTATTTGTAAATTATGGTGGAAAATAAGTATTTGGTCACCCACAAACATGCAAGATTTCTGGCTCTCATCGACCTATAACAACTGAAGCTCTTCACTCTTTTACTGTTACCTGTATTAATCACACCTGTTTGACCTCGTTATCTGTATAAAAGACACCTGTCCACAGCTTCAAACAGTCAGACTCCAAACTCAACTATGGCCGAGACCAAAGAAGGACACCAGGAAGAAAATGTTAGACCTGCACCAGGCTGGGAAGAGTGAATCTACAATAGGCAAGCAGGTTGGTGTGAATAAATCAAATGTGAGAGCAAATGGAAGACATACAAGACCATTGATAATTTTCCTCGATCTGGAGCCCCATGCAAGATCTCATCCTGTGGGGTCAAAATGATAATGAGAACGGTGAGCGAAAATCCCAGAACTACACGGAGGGACCTGATGAATGACCTGCAGAGAGCTGGGATAAAAGTAACAAAGGCTACCATCAGTAGCACACTACACCGAGAGGGACTGAAATCCTGCAGTGCCAAGTGTGTTCCCCGGCCAGTTCATGTCCCGGCCCTTCTGTTGTTTGCCAGAGAGCATATTGATGATCCAGAAGATAATTGGGAGAATATGATGTGGTCAGATGAAACCAAAATAGAACTTTTTGGTAAAAACTCAACTCTTAGTGTTTGACTGCTGAGTTGCATCCCAAGAACACCATACCTACTGTGAAGCATGGGGGTGGAAACATCATGCTTTGTGGCTGTTTTTCTACAAAGGGGACAGGACGACTGATCCGTGTTAAAGGAAAAATTACCAGGGCCATTTATTGTGAGATTTTAAGCCAAAACCTCCTTCCATCAGTGAGAGCATTGAAGATGGAATGTGGATGGGTCTTCCAGCATGACAGTGATCCCAAATACACTGCTTGGGCAATGAAGCAATAGCTCTGTAAAAAGCATTCCAAGGTCCTAAAGTGGTCTAGCCAGCCTTCGGACCTCAACCCCATAGAAAATTTGTGGAGGGAGTTGAAAGTCTGTGTTGCCCCGCGAAAGCCCCAAAACATCACTGCTCTAGAAGAGATCTGCATGGAAGAATGGGCCAAAATACCAGCTACAATGTGTGCGAACTTGGTGAAGAGTAACAGGAGACGTTTGACCTCTGTCATTGCCAACAAAGGTTATGTTACAAAGTATTGAGTTGAACTTTTGTTATTGACCAAATACTTATTTTCCACCCCAATTTACAAATAAATTCTTAAAAAAAAAACTACAATGTGATTTCCTGGATTTTCCCCCTCATTTTGTCTCATAGTTGAAGTGTACCTATGATAAAAATTACAGATCTCTCTCATCTTTCTAAGTAGGAGAACTTGCACAATCAGTGGCTGACTTTTTGGTGCCACTATATCCGCCCTCTAACAAGAATCAGGTATCAAGAGAAGTTATAGCATTCTTCTCCGATTAGCATTCACAAGCACCCAGCAGCTAAGAATTCTTAATACTCTGAACTGGATTCCATTTCTCATCCTGAAAATAAAAGAATGATTGCTAATGTACTTCACTTGAATAAGCTCCTTTACGGAATGAAAGATCAAAGCTTACTTCAGGTCAGCTTGAAAATTAGAACATTGTGCAAACGCCAAATACACAGAAAAATGCTTGCACGGTGAGATGTGGCTTTCAAGCATGCATGTTATATAACCCACGCTATCTTTCTCACAGTATTCTAGTGCATTTTCTTCTTCATATTATTCTAATCCTGTTTGATGCTCTCGTCCGCCTCGCTGTCTCTTCAGCAGTGAAGCTATGAAGGTGCATAGGTTGCAAGAGCAAACAGGCTCTTAGAAGGAAAAGTGAAATGGTACACAGTGTCATTTCATTACCAAAACACCACACTGTGGTGGCAATAGTCCTCACTAACAATGCCAGGTATTAAAACCACGCAGGCCATTCAGCCAGATGCTGTTTGTCTTGGGAAACTATAACAGTCAAACTGGAAGAACAACGTTAGGTGAGACTAGTCGTATTATTGCCAACACAGGACCTCCTCAAGGAACCGAGCTGGCTCATTTCATATTCAACCTGTATACCTCAGACTTTGCACGCAACTCTGGCTTGGGTCATCTGGAAAGAAATTCAAAACATGCTTAGTGGACTGCATCAAAGGTGGAAGGGAAGAGGCATGCATGACTTTAGTGTCATAAGAAAACAAGCAACAGCTCAAGATTAAAATTATCATGCAGACAGAGGTAGATTTCAGAGATCTGTGCTTTTCAAGTCCGGTTGGGATTAAAAAAATTCTGTACTATTGTGACAGGCAAAGGAAGATTATACATTGTTTTTCATGCATTTTTATTTATTAATGTTCTGATGTTGCACACTGACCAGTGCACCTTGCAAAAGCTAGACTGTCTGGTCGCATTTTATGTCATCTGATGCGTGCTCCTGAGAGGAAGATGCCTTAAAATGCTTCCCAATTAGAACTTATCAGTGTGCAGTAATATTCGTCTCCCACATTTTAACCCAATCTGTGAAGTAAGACACACATCTACACAC
>JAYDZG010000001.1:22344391-22359100 GCA_034509265.1 Microcambeva bendego | reverse complement strand
CCCCTGTGCGTCCGTCTCCAAAGCTCTTCGGGGATGTTAGATGTCCTGGTCTCCATGCCGGCCGGCTTCAGCGCGAACAGCTGATCCCGAGTGTAAACAAAGGGACCATGCTGCTGAGCCGCGGTACGTCAGAAGAGTGAAAGTAGAACTTTCACAGCGAAAAAAGTTACCCAAACTCTCTCTACTAGCATGTTTCGAGAGGGCACAGCTTCACTAAGTTGCTTAAAGAATAAATTTGAAAAAATATTAAGATAAATAAGAGTTAAAACGAAAAGACGAAGACAAAAACGGCAGCTGCGTGCACAAGTTATTGTCGGAGCAAGCATTGTCGGATTCCTAACATTCTTGACAAATAAATTATTTGAATAATTAATAACTAAATGGAAATATGTTCATATGTATAGTTTGTCCTCCCCGGCTCCCCATTTCTAAATTGATGTGCAAGGAAAGAAAATGGCTTTTGTAACTGTGCACTACTTTTAGATCTATAGGGTATCAGAATCAGAAATACTTTATTGATCCCAGGGGGAAATTGCAGAGTTTGTGTTCCTATGTGTTCATAATGAAGAGTAAGCAGTCTTTTAAAATTCTGCTGCACCAGAATGCCTGCACTTTCGATCAGGCATGCCTCACCAGCGTGCAGGTGCCCTGGTCGTTGGTGGATTAGGGACATACTGGTATCCCCTGGGCCCAACGGGGTTTGGGGGTGTACGGCTGAAAAGCCAGAGGTCCACGGCATCACTGGATGTTTGGGAAAGATCCAGTTCGGCAGCCGCCATCTGAGGACCGCAAAAAAGCCTGCGCTGTGAGTTGCACCCTATCCAGTGGGTGCTAGGACCCAGATGAAGCCTTAGTCATCACAAGCCAGTATTCCCTTGGCAGGTTCCTGGCCCCCTCTGCTGGCCGAGTTTCGGGTCTATGTTCCCCTCTGCCACAGAACTTGGTCAGAACCGTCAGCCCAGCGATCAGGGCACCTCTCTTTGTTTTATTAGTTTTGTTTAGTTTTTTTTTGTTTTTTGTTTCCGTTTGTTTTATTTTACAGGAGCGAACCCCCTGCCCGGGGCTGTCGGTGAAGCCATTACCATCATTGCTAAAACCCTCTTCCGACACTGCAGAGTTCTGGATTTGTTGTGGCGCAGCGCAAATGCACCTGACTCAAGCTGAGGAGTCAGTGGTTTGAGCCCCAGCTCACTCTCACTTCCTGCAGTGGTTCAGCTGATGTTTCAGTTTTCCTTTTTTATTTTCATTCATTTATAACCGCTGTTTTTATTTAATTATATTTTAACTCGTGTTCATTCTGCAATTGTGTCTCACCCTTTTTATATTTTTCTTATCAGAATCATAACAGCACCTAATACATTTATGTCAGTACAACCTAAAAGTCATGACTACCGTGTCATTATGATAGTTTTATTGCAGTGCTATGATTGACTCACCTCCGTATAAGTTTAAAGGTTTACAGAGCAACCAATGGGCTATTGTCAGTAATTATATACCCTCAAAGTACATCACTAAGGTAAATGCAGCTTAAAAACTGTGGGCCATTGTTGGCCACTCCCTTTTTAAAACAAATGATGCATTAATTTGGCCAGTTGACTATTGGTTTATTAGTCCCATACCAAGATTGTTTTAGATCAGCTTTACATATGCACATATTATAATCAACAATGCCAACATATGTGAAAGATCAGTGACTATGGCAGTAAATCTGTGTCATCAGATTTCGACATTTAAAAGCCTTTGATTTTCCAGCACTGATTTTTTTGAAATTTTGATATTTTTTTTTTGCCTTACAATTAAATGCATTGCATTTTACATTCAACATAGTCAACATAAGGACTGTTATGTGGTGTTTTATATTATGATCCTTTGGAATAAATAAGGTGAGGATCCAGATAACAGAGGGATGTTGAATAATCACTGATTCAAAGTCCTTTTGGTATCTGGGTTATGATCCTATGGAATAAATAAAGTACTGAGTATCTCTGAGTGCTTTGGGATGGGGGCGTGGCTCACCGCACCTTAATTGTTACTACTGAGCGATATGCTCTTTCACATCCAAATCTTTAAAAGTCTCCAATAACTCCAGAAAAGTCGCTTTTTTTGGAAAAAAATAGTGAGAAAAATCGCTAAATTTTAACCATTGGTCACATAATTTCTGGTTCGATTTGAGACGGGATCGATTGCTCCTCCTGCATGTCCCGGATGTTTAGTCTGAATTTTTGACGTCGTACTTTGTGATATGAATTTATGGAGTCGAATTTTTGCATCCGAATGTATATCGTTTAAATTTTTTAAATTGAATTTTTGACTTTTGAATTTTGGTTACATTGAAAAAAGAACATAAAAATAAGTCAATGCAAAATGCAATGCGTTTAATTGTAAGGCAAAAAAATAAATAATTTTCATTGCAAAATAATTCAGTGCTGGAAATTCAAAGGCTTTTAAATGTTGAAATCTGATGACACAGATTTACTTCCATAGGGACCTCTATCAGGACAAACATCTGCTGTTTTATTAGTGTCTCTTTTAAGATGCCATGGAGCCATTATTTCTTTTCCATGAACATGTCTTCAGAGAGCATTGTGTAGAATTTAAAGAAATTGCTTTACAGAAAATCTTTTTTTCTCTCACTCTCTGTGTCCAATAGTGCCACCAGGTCCTCATAATGAGAATTACAGCTCCAACTGAAACCTATGACTCACATAATTAAAGTTTACTGGGTGTGCACACTCACGTCATATGTTTAAATGAGATTAATCACACATGGCTTTGGTCATTACAATGAACATGGAAAAGTGGTCACACAGTCTGGATTTTGACTCAGGTTTAAATGCATAAACTACATTGTGCTAAATCTCTGTAATGCATTTATTAAATAATTAATTAGCTAAACATGTGAAAGAAAATAATAAACTAATAATAAATATTTTTATTGATTCTCCAGTCACCTCTGAATAAGTTTATTTAGAGCAGGTGATTTAAATAATAATAATAATAAGAAGAAGAATAAGAAGAAGAATAAGAATTAACAATTAATAACATGCACTGCATAACTAATAAAACTTTCGATTTTTCCATTCTAAACAATGATATTATACACCCCCCTCTAAAAGTATTGGAACAATTAGACTGATCAATTTATTTCTGGTGTAAACTAAAAAAAAATTGGTTCTGACATTAATAGATAAAATGATACAAATGGGGAAATCCAAACACCAGACAGGGATCAAAACCAGAAGAGAGTAAGAATAAGCAAAATAAACACAAGGAAGTAGCAAACAACATAATCTGAGAGAGAAATGGGTCATACACAGTGCATGAAATAAGAAATACATAACATAACATTAATCAAAAACATAAGAAAACACAAGAAAATGGGCAATACTTTGTGAAGAGGACAACAAACAGACTTCTGTAAATGTAGGATTCAATTAATCGATACCAGCTGAATAGGATTAGTACTCAGAATACAACACCCTTTTTTCTGAACCCACCCATTTTCCTTGTGAGCAAAAGTATTTTAATAGAGCGCAAAAGAACAAGTGACTGTCAGTCATGTTTTGTTACCCAGGAGTGTTTTTTACATGTGATTTTTCAGACAACAAATAGCGCTGAATGTCCACACTCAGTTGTAGATTTGGGTTTTGCCTGTGCAGACTGTATATACAGTATAAACAGTATACTGTACTGTTTGCAGAAGAAAATTACAGATGCTGTACCAGAGGATACAAACCACTAATTACAAAAAAGTACAGATCCAAGGTTCAGAAATTATTGGACAAAGTTGTTGGACTGATGAGATAAAGATGAACCTTTACCACCATTTTGATGGGCTAACATTTGGAAAACAAATCATGATCCCAAACATACAAGCTAATCTGTCAAACATGGTGGAGGTGTTCTCATTGCTTGAGCTTTCATGGCTTCCTATGATGGGCTTATTAATCTACAAGATAATTATCCAAAACACTGCCAAAACTTCAAAGGAGTTCATCAGGGGCATGAAGTGGACGGTTTAAGATGGGCCTAGTCAATCTCTAGACTTAAACCCTATAGGACATACAAGTAACATCCTAAAGAGGAGTAGCCCCATAAAACAATAAAAAGAACAATTCAGAGGCTGCAGTGAAAGTCTGGAAAAAGCATCACAAAACAAGAATGCAAAAATGTTGTCAGTTGGTCACAGGCGTGATGCAGTTATTACAAGCAAAGGGTTTGCAACTAAATATGACGTCTTACTCACTTTAATCTATTTCAAGTTCATTTGTTCCAAAATTTGTTGGGTTCAGACAAAGGGTGCTATTTTCTGAACTGTGTAGTAGATCAAGTCTTAAGTATCTGAAAATAACCCCATATGCATATTTTAATGTCAAACCCAAATATTTTTGTCTTCGGCAAAAATAAGTAAATTGGCTTTACTGTTCCAATACTTTTGGAGGGAAGTGTTTAACCATCATTACAGTTTTAAAGTGAGATACTGCAAGAGCAACATACTGCAAGAGTTTGGACTTTTAACAATTTAAACAAGTTAAACTAATCAATGCTTAATGATATGCTAAAATTGCATGTTTAAGAAACTATGTCTCATGTACTCTACCAGCCATTATGACATTGCAGATGGGCAGAGTACAAAGTTCTAAGGGGGCAGATGTATCTTATTGCAAATGCCTGTTCAGACTTCACCACTGCTAGGGTGCCGCTCTTAATCCTAATTGCTCAGAATTTATAATGTAGCTGTACTGTAAGTTGCTTTGGATAAAGGCATATGCTAAATGCTAAAAATGTTAGTGTAAGTTCCTTTGATGAGCTAGCTTCTCAACGTTACAAGAAAACAACAAAAAATCCATAAATGCATATCATAGTCTAATCCATATTATTTTACTAAAGTAAAAGTCAAGTCAATTTTATTTGTATAGCACTTTTTACAATAGACATTGTCACAAAGCAGCTTTACAGAATTCATTACCACGAGGCCAAAACCCCTCTGTGGAGCAAGCCAAGGGCGACTGTGGCAAGGAAAAACTCCCTAAAAATACAAGAAGAAACCTTGGAGAAACCAGACTCAGCAGGGGCCAATCCTTCTTGTGTGGACTGGAGAATATTTTAAATAACAAGATTTATACAGTTCAACAACAACAACAACAAAAATTACATTAGACTAAAAGTTATAACTTGCAAAAACTATGGATATACAGGAGTTCTTAATTATTCAGTCCAGTTTCTGAAATAGCCCGCTGTTCTTTGAGCTAACACGCCTGGCCCTGTCTCATCTATCAGGAGCAGCAATTGTTGGCATGTCAGTCGGGATGTGCAGACTTGAGAGGTGAACAGTCTTCCAGCAGAAATATCACCTCGGAGTGAAACAACAGATGATGTAGTTAAAAAGTGTAAACAGAGAGTAAAGAGTAGATTCAGACTCTGGTGCCTCTAACTATAACAGCATAACTAAAAGGGAGAGCAAGCAGGCAACAAAGTCATGAAGGCTTTCACAGGACACCAGCACCCACACACCAGCTGTCATCAATCAGAGTGATCAGACAGGAGAAGCAGAGCGACAGCAACACAATATCTCTGATCACCACTAGTTTATATGACCAAGAACCTCCAAGCTCTGCTCCTTTTTCTATATTTGGGTGTACAGCCCCCGCCCTGGAGGCAAAATCAGAGGCAGCCAGAACCAAACATGTAGTGGCAGAAATATGACTAACATGAGAGCATCAGACCGTCCAGATCTCAGTCTCCAGGACCGGAGCCACACACCCCTAGTTTGAAGGCTTAATCAAAAGCCTGAGTAAATAAATATGTTTTTAACCTAGACTTAAATGTTGAGACAGTGTCAGAATCCCGAACAGAGGCAAGAAGATTATTCCAAAGTTGGTGAGCTTTGTAAGAAAAAGCTCTTCCACCTGCTGTGATCTTTTTAATTCTAGGAAGTAACCCTTCATCTTGTGAACAAAGTTAGTGTGTTGGGTTGTAGTGCTCAATACACTCAATCAGAAACTGAGGAGCAAGACCATTTAGTGCTTTATAGGTTAGCAAAAGTGTTTTATGGTTAATGCGAAACTTAACTGGTAACCAGTTTAGCAATGATAAAATAGGAGTAATATGGTCAAACTTTTTTGGATCTAGTTTGCACTCGCGCTGCTGCATTTTGAACCAACTGAAGCTTGTTTATGGATCTACCAGTGCATCCAGTTAGAACAGCATTACATTTATCTAATCGAGATGTTATAAATGTGTGGATCAGTTTTTCAGTATCATTTACGGAGAGTACATTTCTTATTTTAGAGATATTACGTAAATTAAAGAAAGCAACTGTGTTTAGGTTTAGCACCAGGTTAGATAACTTTTCTCTTTCTCTTGCTGACTTAGGTCCTACAAGTAATACCTCATTTTGTCTGAATAAAGTAGAATAAAGTTACATTACATTCAGTTTTTATATCATTTACACAATCTTCAAGCTTATTGATTGTGTTTGTGTCGTTATGTTTGGCTGATATATACAGCTGCATAACAGTGAAAATGTATGCTGTTTACAAATTATTTCTTCTAAAGGTAGCATATAGAGTTTAAATAAGAGAGCCATTTCGCTATATGTTTATTGATTAAATTGTTGCCAGATTGTCCTCAGGTTGTTATTTTTTGTCAATCCCTAAGGTTTGGGTGGTGCGCCATTAATGGTATTGCAGTGACTGAAAATAAAATAAAAATACATTTTTACGATATTTCTTTTGATCCCCGCCATGATTGAGGACAGTGAGACACCACCCAATCTGACATGTGTGCAGTACCAAATACATCTTTTCACCTGTGCAAAGTGAGTTCATATGCAACTCAGTTTTGAGTACAAAGCCACACACTGATCCCCCATTATCTTTGGACTCAGTGAGCCAGCAGAGGTCATAATTGTCTCAGTTATGATGTGTCCCTGTCAGGCTGCCCATTCTGTATGAACAACAGCCAATAGTTTTTTTTTTATGAAGGTGAGACTTTTATTTGTCAGTTCTTGTGTGCTAGTATTTTAATTATTGTGCTTTTATGTGTTGATCTGGTGTACCAGGCCGTTTTGTTGAGATTTTTAATTACAATATAGGTTACTTTATGTCACATGCCCTGTCTGCACTTGTAAAAGTACAAGATGTGGTTCAGGTGATGATCGTGCAATCAGTACAATATTAAATAAAAATTAATGTACCTCTAGAATAAAAGACATCATAAATCGATCAACATTTAAATGGAATGGCTACCAAAGGTGTGGAGATGACAGTTTTTCTTTAATGGAGTGGGGTTGTCCGTTATGGAGCAGTTATTATTAGCAGCTGTACAGTAGTATCATTGTTTACGGTTTGCTACCTGCTTTAAGTGGGATCAATGAAAACACTGACTGGTTTGATCTGGTACAAAAAGCGGTGTCGTACACACAGCCCCACTAAATTGAATAATAATAATAATAATAATAATAATAATAATAATAATAATTTGTGAGCCAGAACTTACCACATAAATTGTGCTTTTCACTAAATGTGCACAAATTCTTTTCGGTGCACTCAAAACTCAAATCTGAATGCACATCCTGAATCGTAACCTTTACAAGTGTATGTCAACGTTTGACTTTATCTGTACATTTTTCGCCTTAACGTAGTAAAATTCAATGGATGTGGGAGCAGAGCACCCCTCCCCCCTCTTCTCTCCCTCTCTCTCTCTCTCTCCCTCTCTTTCGCATCCACCCTCATTGCGTGAGCTGGTGCTAGCATCAGACGCATGAGAAAATTCACCTATCGGCCATCAGCACCTACCGCTTAGAAGCAACGCGATGCTCTCACGGGCTCAAGACTTATAAAAGCCAAAGGAATAGATCGAGTATTTTGTTTGTATTGTACTGACCGAACATCATGCATCAGTGATGAAGCAAAAATAGTGCTATCTGTTCGTTCTTCCCAGGGAGTTGCCCCTTTGTGCCTGAGCGCGAGTGTTTATGCGTGTGTAAGAGATAACCGAAAGGATGCTATAGCAGAGCAGCGGTAGGTAAGTAAGCATATGCACACATAAATTGAACTATATAATTAAGATATGACCGAGAATAAATGTTTGTATGTAATGGGATTCTTTAAACTCCATGGGTTGCAGACGACGCCAATTCGATTTGCTTCTGTTGCTATATAAGTGAATGACCGATGGAGTGTTGATATTACCATCAAGTGTGTTTAAATATCAATAGGGATTGATAAATATAACTGTGCGAAAAAGACAGTTCTTGTCGTTTCATCCAAGGTACAACAAAAAGTGTTCAACGTTTTTATTTCTGTGGCGTGCATTTGCCCTTCGCCGTAACGCTGTCACGCTGTCGTGTAAGTGTTCGTGGAAACCTGAACATTTGGTTCTGGGTGAACAATTTGTACTGCAACATATTACCAATTTGGTGTCGCCAAATTTATTTGTATTAATGTTCAATATGATAATATTTATTTTATAAATTTAGCCTCTTTCTTTGACCCAGCTAGACTCATAACATGACTTCAAAACACAATATTTCTTTCTTTTCTTGCTAAAATATTTTTACAGTGTTTTTTTGTTGGTTTTGTGAAGAAAATAGTTACTTTTAACAATAATTTCACAAAACGACACAGCAAAAAGTCACATGGATCATTTGACATTATTAATAAGTCAACTTGCTACATGTTTGACTGAAGGTACTACACACATATAGTCTTTCTATTATTGTTACAGTATGGCAGCATTTCTTTCCTTGTTCTGAAAAAGAGGCCTGCTTTAAACAGAACACCATACCCTAGAATTCATATGAGAAGTAGTATTTGTCCCATTACAGGAAACCTTCAAGGTTTTAAAAACAATTAGGACTTTAGTCAGAATTATCAGGCTACATTCTAGGCCTTGACGACATATGATTATGAATAAATAAAAAAATACATTCATTGTTTTTTCAGTTCTCACCATCTGGACTATCAGAGACATACATTAACAATGTATATTTTGTCCAGATCCCATCAAAATTACTTTCACTTTTCTTTATTCTGTAATAGGTACAAGTTTGTGTTTGTGTTATCTTGCAGTATTATGATTCAATAATGCACCAGGTTTTTGTGTTATAATTTGTGAAGTATTTTGACTTCACGATTTTATGAACCAAAAACCGTTTATTTTATATCATAATCTAAATGTACTAAACAATTTGAATAAGAGTGCTATAGCAATATATGTTGCTATTTGCTGTATACTGCTACTTTTCAGCAGTGGACCAGAAGTCCTACCAGCTTAGATATGGGTATTACCTGCCTTTCAAAGCCTGATTTACTTAATTCTGTTCAATAGTCAAATTGAAAATTCCTCCTCAGAACACTTGACAGCCATTTTCGAAACCATGTAATTAAGTGTCTTTTGTTTTTTTGTCATTCTTCCTATGAACATTCTGTAAGGTCTACAACAGCATCATTGTCTCAAATGTCATGTACACATTTTTCATAGATTCTCTATTGAGGACAATTCAGGACTGCAGGCGTCCAGTAGCAGTAACTTTTTCTTACGCAGTCTGTGTTGTTATGTGTCCAACGCGTGGTTTTGCATTGTCGAAAATGCATGGATGTGACTGAATCAGATCACATCTTAAATGATGATGTTGCTCTAAAATACCACATACCAAGAAAAAAAAGTATTAAAACGTATTTTAAATACTTAATAAGTATTAATAAGTATTAATACTTAATAAGGAAATCCCATAAATTTCCTTATTTTTATCTCAATACTGGTGCTGGCATTCCTATGCAAGCTGTTCTGGAATGTGTTGTAGTCCTTAAATGCAGGAATTTAGCAATATTGATTGCCTTTATTATACAGTTCCAACCTTAAAATGCTGGCAGTTCCAACCTTACAATCTGATTTGTTGAGAAGCGTTCCAGCCGTGCTGATATTTTGTGATAACAGCACGTGTCTTTTCACACCAACTGTATTACTCTGCTGATGAGTAACAAGAGACATGTTGCTTAGTAACGAGTGAATCATTGCTACAGTAACAGCAAAGTTTATGCATACAAACCGCTAGTTATTTTGTTCAGTTCAGTTCATTTTCTTTAACCCCTTATCCTAATTAGGGTTGGGGTGGGGTGCTGGAGCCTCTCCCAGGTCTTCAGTGAGTGTAAGGCACACGGCAACACCCTGGATGGGGCGCCAGTCCATCGCAGGTACTTATAGGAAAATGCAGTGTCTCAGATAACACACTGCCTCCCAATGTGTCTCTGATAACACACATTGCTGCATTGCTTATGTACCAAGCTAAACAGAGCATTACAAAGTCACCAACCCAAGTCACTTCCCGCAGGCTGTTGGGTGACCAAGACTCATTTACATCAGAGCATTTCCATTTTCAGCATTTAGCAGACGCCTTTATCCAAAGCAACTTACAGTACAGTTACAGTATACAGTCTAAGCAATGAGGGTTAAGGGCCTCGCTCAAGGGCCCAACAGCATCGACCTGGCAGTGGTGAGGTTGGTGCAGGCAACCATTTGATTACTAGTCCTGTAACCTAACCACTAGGCTATGACTGGCCCAAAATGTGTGTATATTTCTTCTTAATTTACACAGATTTATATATGTATTTTGTACATTTTAGCTAACGAGTGATTGTTTAACTAAAACTATATAATAAAATATATTGACTTGTTTTGATTAGCTTGAAGTTGTTGGCTTTGTATCAAGCCAATCTGCTACGGTGCTTGCGGCTGATAGGTGGTATGGGGCTGCATATGTTAGTACCTATAAGCAGCAGTACATGCTCTGTGATGAGCATTTATTCACTTCAAGTGGGCTTTGCTTTTACTGGCTTTTTATATATGATATTGCACATTTTTGAGTGTGTGATGTTAAGCTCATTCTGGTCATGGTCAATGACATTTTCTGCTGAGTTCTCACTCACATAACAATGACACATATATGATAAGTGGTTTTAATTTTGTAAACCTCTCAGGTGTGCTGTTTTTTGTTAGTAATTTCTGTATTTATTAGCAGCTGTTATTTTAGTACTATAGAGTTTCTCTGGTCACATTCTTAGCACAACCCAGCTCATTACAGAAGAAGTCAGCCAGTAGCTTAATCAGGATAAGCAGAACAGAAGCATATATTTACAGTTTCAGGACATTTACAATTCACAGATCAATAAAAACTGTAATTTGTTACATTGACAAAACTGATAAAAGTACAAAGAAATTACAGAATGACCACAATATGGGTGATCTGCATATATGTGAAGGTGTCTGTAGAGGCGTATTTGGTATTTTGGAGAGGCATATACTGGAATGACAATATCGTCCCAGGAACTCTGTTTTCTTTAGCAGGAAAATGCCAGGCCTCATTTCAAATCAGATGCAACAGTGTGGCTTTGTAGATTGTGTGTGCTTGAATGGCCTGCGTGTAGTCCAGATCTGTCTTCTATTAATAATGAAACTCATTAAGATGAGAACAGCTGCAGTGAGCAGTGACTGTTAAGCCATAGTAAGAACACTTCAACTACAACTACTCCTTAGGATGTGATGGGCAAAGGGTTAAATCATGTTCATATGATTGTAAACGTGTTCATTCGCTGTCTGACCAAAAAGATTATCAAATATTACGGCACACATTTGCTGTTGCATCATTTCGACAAGCTTCTGCAATGTCACAACATTTATTTTGTCCAGATCTTGTTATGATGAAGGGAGATTTAGACCACTGTGCCAAGTGTTCTCCAGCATATCCCAAAAATTCTCAGTGGGTTCAGGTCTGGTGTCAAAATGGTGTGTCTCAAGCTCCCTGAATCACTCTTTCACAATTTGAGGCCTAAGGAATCCTGACATTGTCATCTTGGAATATGCCCAATGCAATCCATTGATTGAGTAACCTGGTTGTTTGTTATTTTCAGGTAGTCAGCTGACTTCATTCTTTGAGCACTTAACATTGCTGTACTTAGACCTGACCAACATCAGCAACCCCAGATCATAGCTCTGCCCCCACAGGCTTGTTTGGTATGCACTAGACATGATGGGTGCATTACTTCAGCCACCTCTCTTCTTACCATGATGCACCCATATTTCTGCAACAGGGTAAATCTGCACTCACCATAGCTCCAGATTTCAATCTTTATTCTCCCTAGCAAATTGAAGCCATTTTGGCCAGTTTGCCTCACTAGTCAAGAGTTTTTCTTAAGGCTACACAGCTGTTCCCTCCCAGTCCCTTGAGTTCCCTTCACATTATGCATGTGGAAATTACTGTCCTTATAAAATATTTCCCTGAGGTCTAATGTTGTTTTCCTATGATTTGATTTCACCAAACTTTTAAATGATCACCGATCATGATCATTCAAGATTTGTTTCTGACCACATTCCTTCATCAAAGGGTTTTCCCCACTGTCCCCACAAAAGATGTGTTGGACAGTTTTCAACCTGATTTTAGTTCCATCTCCTAAGATGTTTTCTCTGCTTGATGTATCACAATAATTTGACTCTTCAGAAACAGAATTCCACAGGATTTGTCTCTCCACATGACTATTTAATAAATGAGAAGCTGATCACTTCATTAGTTAGGGTTTAAATAACTTTAAATTGCCAGTTGAAACATAATAACCAATACGGTAACCAATTTATGTGAATCTGCTGTTACTTTGCTTGCACAACCCCCATTCTGATCAAGAAGAGCTTTATCACCCAGCAGACATGTGCTTGATCGGTGGCCGCTTCTCATCGTTTGCCAGTGTTGGGTTCCCTCACAGAGATATATTGTCTATGGCTCTTTTCACAACTGCCATTAAAATTTAAAGCTTGCTGCTCTGGCATCTATGTTTTTAGTAATTTGTTGCAGAATACCCTGTATGATTTGAATTATGATCTTGATAAAGTGTAAAAAGGGATTTTCAATTTTGAAACAACAGGCTTAATTCTGTTAGCTTGCTGGTAAAACATTGCATAAACCAGTGACTATTAGTTGACCATTAAGTTCTATCACACTGTAAATAATAAAAAGCTCGCTCAATAATGTTGTATCATAGTTAATTGGTTAATTGGTGAATAAGGAGTGCAAGTCAAATGACCTTATCCTTGTTGCGTATTAAAGTGGATATCTCAAGATATTCTTTAGAAAAATGCAAAATCATGTGGAGGTACAACCCTGGTCAGATTTTTCACAAGTTTATGTGTCTGTGTGTTAATGGCCATGGTAATACATAGCTCTGTGATCCATTTTCAGATTATTTTTCTGTGCACTGTAGAAAATTATTCTTTTGTTACTGAAAATTGCAGCATTAGGAACAAAAACGGTTATTTTTTGGCCATTTCGTTCCTTCACAAATAAAATTTAATTGAGGAATAATATGCTATATTACTTGAACCCTATTTCAATTGTTACGTTTAATTATTGCTAATTCATGTTTGAAAGGCTATTTTCTTTTTTTCTCAGTCTAAACTAATAGAGAAGTGGCATGTGTTATCAAAAATGATATGTGCTGTGCACATCAATGTATGTGAAACAAACAGCAACTGTTACGGTCCCGATTTCCCCCACAGAGCCGTGTTGTCATGACACAGTGCTGTCTGCTTCTCGCGATGCTCATAAGCGCTCCGGTACGTCAGAGGCAGCCCATGGCTCAAGTGCTCAAGTTCCCATGGCACTTCCTTCCTTAGCCGCCCATTGGGTGGGCACGCTACGTACCATTTGTGATCCCCGGCATCCTTTTGATCCTTTTTTTTGTTTTCTTTGGTCTTTTGTTTTGCTTTTTCTTTCCTGTTACAATTACATCGCAAGTAATAAATGTTTGTCTTTACTTACTTCCCTCTGCATTTTGTGTCCACATACACCCCATTTAAAAGCAACCTTTGAATATTGAATATTTTTGAAGGTATTGGTCAGTTGTCTTGACCATATAATATGATGCCATTATTTTTATCATACTTATTATTTCACTAGCTACAACTAAACATTTTAAGGCACCCAAGTGAAGGCAGTTAAGACAATATTAATGAAGGATGTATAAATTGCCAACACACAGTGACTGCAAAGACTGGTAGTTTTGCCACTGTTAAAAGACACTGCAAAGTGCAGAGTTAGGAGGGGCCATGCATTTATAGATCAAGCTGTTTTACATTCCAGATTTTTTTTTTACATGGGTTAGTGTGACCTGGGTTTTAGTGATTAAGATGGAACTTGGAACTCGATGTCTGCCCTTTAACTGGGGAAATTCAAAGGCATTACTCGTTTTAGGATTGACTGATTGTTCTGGTCATACTTAGTAGATCAGACAGGTTGTAAATTGTATAGGCATGGGTGGTTTACCAATCAGCATGAGTCCAGTGGGGTTTATTTGCAGCTTAGATCAGAGTGTGTCTGGAAAAGGAGCTGAGCTAAGCACTGCCACACTGATGCTCACTTTAATTGGATTTGTTTATTTATCTACAGCAACTGTGGTGATTTATGATGTGCCCTAAATATGTCAGCATCAATTTTCATTTTGAATCAAAGTTGGATTGAAATACCCATGAGGAGGCCGGGAAAGTGTGAAGGGGTTCGTCATGTCCTTATTGGGTGCTGTGAATGGATATACATTAGATGAGCAAAATTATTTAATTAAGTATTAAATTAAATATGATGATCATTATCCGATTAGTCACAGCCGACTCTCGGTCACTTGATGGATCATCGATCCATGAAGTATTTCGGCAATGATAGTG
>JAYDZG010000001.1:22333996-22344291 GCA_034509265.1 Microcambeva bendego | reverse complement strand
CGATCTAAGGATTCAGAAATTAGGGGGTGTTGTGTAGTAACTTAGGTTTTCAGATTGCTTATTATAAAACACCTGAAATAGAGGTAAAGCTTTGAAAAGGCTTTAGTTTGAGGGCACCTTTTCCCAGGCACTTTACTACTGAGCATATTAGAAAGGCCTGTAAATTGTGTATACCCAGATGTGTGTCCAATCACTTTGGACTCCCAAAGCAGGAGATCATTTTTTTGTAGGAGTAGCAAATATAAACAAATTGTTTGTACAATAAAAGTCAATCTGTCCAGCACATTTAAGTATTCCAGGTTTTTAATGGCAAATAGATCTTCAAGAAGTTTACTGGTGAAAATTGAAAGTGATTTTCTGTTGAGGTGACTTCAAATGTTTTTAATACAAGTTTTTAAAAACAACAGAGCACAATAATTCTGTTCATAAATTGTCACTTTAAACATTTACACTTTTATAATTTAGCAGATGCTCTTATCCAGATTGACTAAAATTAATATTTCCATATTACCATACTCCATATGACCATACTCTAGTTTAATTAGAAAACAGTTAGAAATAGCAAGTACAAATCAGTTTAATTGACTGGTAAGGCCGGGGTTGCCTAAGTGGGTAGCACTGTCGCATCACTGTAAGAGAGTTCTGGGTTCCATCCCCATGTGGACATCCAGGTCCTTCCTGTGTGAGTTTGACTTTTTTTATCTGTGTCTACGTGAGTTTACTCTGGATGCCTTGGTTTCCTCCAACAGTCCAAAAACATGCAAACGAGGTGAATTTTAGAGACAAAATAGTCCTTGACTGTGTTTGATATAAAACAACCAAAGTTACAAAGGCTACCATCAGTACAACACTATGCTGAGAGGGACTAAAATGTCCCCCTGCTTAAGCCAGTTAATGTCCAGGCCCATATGAAGTTTGCCAGAGAGCATATGGATGATCCAGAAGAGGATTAGATAAGTGGCTGACCAAATACTTTTTGCCCCCACTGTAAGTATATATGCAAATGTATTTAACACTGGGAAGAGAACAATGCAAATGAAAAAAAAAAATCTCCAAGAACTCCTTGGTCCATTAGTGTTTCTAAATGGCATAGTTATTATAATGCTTCAGAAGTATGATAGGGTGTTAAAGGTGTTCGTATTAGGGATGTAACGATACACCAGAAGTATCCGATAAAAAATATTCCATGGTTCAAACTAGTTGTGAATGTAAAAGGAATCGATATTCACTTTAAACAGCAGAGGACACTACCAATATACACCTCGACTGGCTGATGCCACTGAGGTAGGACAGGTCTGTGGGATTTCCAGCCAAATAGGACTTAATTAAAAATTCTTTTGCATAGTCTCTACCTACCTCAGAAAAGTATTCAAAATGGTAGTTATTATTTAATGAATAAAATATAATTACACATACAGTATTTTATTCATGCAAAAGAGAAATTAAAAATAAACTTTCTCAAAACTTTTAAACATTTTGTTTAAACAGTTTAACTTATTATCATTAAATGCATCACAGTGTAGGTAGAGTGTATCATTACATCCCTACTCAGTATAGGAGTAACTATCCCTGTAGCTATTTTCATATTAATACATATATTACTTTTGACATCAGCCAGCTTATTTCTTTTATTTATGTGGTGCCTTTGACTCATTTGGTTTGGTCAAGTGTTTACATACAATTGCATTACATACAATAGTTTAACAATTATTATTTATTTATTTATTATTTATTTTTTTGCATTAACTTATCTGTGAGAAAGATTAGAATTTTATTTGGAACTAGAATGGGCATTGATTATTTCAGACTACACATGTTGGCAAGGCTCCCTTGTGCCTTTTTCTATTAAGTTAGCATCCATGCTCATTAAATTAATATTTTTGGCTGTTTTGTCAGCAATCTGGCAGAACCCATGCCTATTCAATGTGGAAATTTAGATGATGATTTTATTGAATAACAATGCTGGGCCTTGTCTGTTTATACTGTTGTCCAGATGACAGCTTTTTTGGAAAGTAAATAATGCATAAATAGATAGATACATAAATGGATGAAAAAAATAATTATCACCAAATGAAAATGTGGGAAAATAAATCCTTAAATATGTGCAAATGAATTCGGAGAGTTTTTGAAAATATTTGTTTAAATAATAATTATACTATTTATTCTACTGTTTCAAAAAAAAAGAGATGAATCCCTTGCACTATCCTGTTATAACCAGTTTGATCTATAATACTTTTCAACATACTATTTAAACATACTATTTAGCATAGTAGTATACCTCTTCTTGCATTGTTTATTTGAGTTCCACCATAGATTTTCTTAAGTGGCCTATAACGTTTGCTGATTTTTGTCTCACTATGAAACAGTGGTAGGCCAGGACCCTTAAATCTCAGATCTCAATGATCATTTATGTGGATGGCTGGCCTCACTGCTTAGCATGCAGCTGATACATCTTTATAGAGAAAGAAAGAAAAAAGAGAGGTCCTAAATAGTATGTAAATATATTTGGCCTACACTACTTTTAGACATTTCATTTTAATTTTACCAAGCCTTGGCATTAGTAAATCAGTAAATGTCAATGTCAGCTGCAAAAGCATAATTAGTTAATAAATCTTTTATGTGGAAACAGGTGGAAACAAAGATGCAGAGAGGATTAATCAAAAGATGTATTTAAATTAAAGAAAACAATAAGTACACGAAACCCAACAAACACAAAAACCGTGCAAAGCCCACGCTCTTCAATCACGCCACTGGCGGCAGAAACTGCATGACTTCAGAGGTAGGTATAACTGAAAAACATAAACGGAAAAGGTAACAACTCTGAAATGAAACTCCTTGTATGACTTGGGACAGTTATTGACACTGGCGTAAAGAGGACGCCGTCGATGTCCTGGACTTATTGCTAAGACAATTAGGGGCGTGAATGCTGCCCACTACCAGGTAGCGGCGGATTCGATCCCAGGAGAGAGGGGATGATGTCAGCCGACTCTGGAGCGAGGCAGAAGTGAGGGAATCATGAGCAGCGAGGGGCATGGCAAAATTCTAGTCCACGGGCAGATGCTGCTGAGAGGGATGAAATAAACTGATGCTGACCGGATCCAAAACACTGACCCTGTCCAGCTATGTACCTCCAGGCCTCCGAGCCTGTACTCTGGCTGACCTCTCTGATTGAGGCCAGTCGTTACAGTCTAACCCTGGGGATGCGGACGAAGGAACGAGCGAAACGCGAATCATGAACTGAGTTCCGTATAAACACATTTGAAGGTGCGACAACGAACACCGGAAGCGCCAGCCCTTTTAAAGGGTAACCCAGGTAAATGCTGTTGCGCGTAATAAGCTGGAGGTGGTATAAAAGTGGGGAGCAGAAGTGCTCGGTAATGCTGACTCTCCTAATTGCCAGCGCGTGGATCGAGGCCAGTGGCCAATGCTGCACCCAAGCGTCATATGCGTGGTGCACCAGCGCTCGTGGATCACGACCGACAGACGGCATCGAGTCAGGACATCTCTGTCTCAAACCGGTGAGTGGTTCCATGGACGGGATCATAAATTCCATGGACGGGATTCCCCCTCTAGGGACAGCTCCTAAGGTCCCAAGTCCGCTGAAGGTCCAAAA
Organism: Microcambeva bendego; assembly: GCA_034509265.1. NCBI lineage: Eukaryota > Metazoa > Chordata > Actinopteri > Siluriformes > Trichomycteridae > Microcambeva > Microcambeva bendego. Next base: position 22,340,678 of record JAYDZG010000001.1, on the reverse strand, counting down.
TGTGCCTGGCAGGTACCCATGAACGCTCCTCGGGGCCGAACCCCTCCCAGTCCACCAGATATTGGGTGCTTTTGTGGAGTGCCTCGAACGGGGAGGTTTTGGGTGGATGCTAACACCCTTTGGCCCGGATGCAGGGAAGGGGTCTGCTGGTGTTTGCCATTGGCGGTGCACTCCATAACCTGTCGAGAGGCTACAAGTGCCTCTCTGGCCCTCCGCCAGGCCGTACGGCATCGCCAGATATGATTCTGCACTGTTGGGTGATCGACCCACCATTCCTGCTCAGGGAATAAGCGGGGGGCATACCCAAACTGAGCTTCAAAGGGTGACATCCCAAGGGCAGAAAAGTGGAAAGTGTTTTGGGCAAATTCCGCTCAGAGAAATTTTTCCACCCAAGCGGAAGGATTCCCTGCTGTAATGCAGCAAAGCATCTTCCTGAGGTCTATGACAAGCCTTTCTGATTGACCATTTAACTCGGGATAATAAGCCGTGAAGCCGAGAAATCTCTGCACAGCGTGAACAGAGGTGGGGGTTGACCAGTCTTCCACCAATTTCACCTTTGCGGGGTCAACTCGAAGAACGCCCTTCCCTACAATGAATCCAAGAAAGGAAACGGAAGGGGCATGGAAGACGGACTTTTCCAGCTTGACAAACAAGTGATTGTTGAGTAATAGATGGTGGATGCATCTCACATGTGGTGCTCTTCGAGGGAGTCGCTAAAGATGAGGATGTCGTCCAGGTAGACGTACGTGTATCGTCCAAAAGCTTCACGCAGCACCTCGTTGATAAAGCGCTGGAAGACATAAACTGGAGTGTTATGAACTGGGGCGTTCATAAACCCAAAGGGCATCACACAGTACTCATACTGACCAGTAGGGGTGATGAAAGCTGTCTTCCACTCGTCCCCACACCTGATGCGGATGATATTATTTGTTTAGTAAACACCAAGGCTCTTTGAAGGGACTCAAATGCCGTATTCATCAAAGGCAACGGGTACGATCCTTGACCGTTATAGAGTTTAGGCCACGATAATCTATACAGGGACGTAGGGATCCGTACTTCATGGCCACGAAGAAGAAACTCGCACCGGCCGGAGAGGAGGAAGCACGGATAAACCCTAACTTGAGCGCCTCTTGGACGTAAGTCTCTATGGCAAGCCTCTCGGGCGACGAGAGGGAGAACAAGCGTCCTCTAGGGGGAGAGGTGCCAGGGAGTAAATTAATCGCGCAGTCAAGTGGGTGGTGAGGAGGCAATATTATATGGGTGTTATGCTCAACCTGCCAGGCATGACTGAAAACCACCTTCAGGTTGGGCATGGTGGTAACTAGAAACATGAAACTAATCGTTTCAGGTGATGGGGAATGGAGACTGTGAGGAGTGGGGTCCGCCCCTGCCATGGCTCACTGATGATCGTGGGGAACGAAGACTGGTCCCTGCGGTCCAATTCAACAGATGAGTTTCTGCTGCAAGGATTGTTAAAGACGTTAATGCTGGTTCTGATAGAAAGGTGTAAGAATACACAGTGCATCACATTTTGTTGAGTATGGAGCGGCATAGACACAGAGCAGTCACTTAGGAAGGTGGCTATAATGTTATGCCTGATTGGTGTATGTTCAAGTTAACAAAAATGTTATTTAAACCTGTCTCAGGAATCAATAAACATATACTTACAACAATTTCAGGGTTGTTCAGGTTTACCTTTAAACTTTTCTCCTTCATTTGTATAAAATAAACCCGATCAGTTTTTAAAGGGAAAACCAAAACTGAATGGGTAATCTTAAATTCCAAAAAAGGGATCATCACAAACCTCAAACATCAGTAATTACTTTTTCCCACACTTTGTTCCGGTAATTTCTTTAGACTGACAAGTATGAAAAGGACAAAATTACACGATGATAGCAATTTAGACAATACTTCAGTTAGTAAGAATTTCCTTGTGTTTAACATCCACCGAAGTGCTGTTGCATTGTTGCTGTTCCCCTATATCTTATAATCAGATAGTATAAATGGTCAGCATTTAATCCTAAGCTGCTTAGGTAAAGAACACATGCAAAGTTTGATAAGGAGGCTCTAAACAGACACCAGCAAGAATGACATTTCTTGTCTCTCACATTCTGCCTTTTTTGTGGCTTTTTTGACCTGGTCTTTACAGTTGTGCTTAAAAATTTGTAAACCCCTTAGAATTTTCCGAATAAATATGACCTAAAACATCATCAGAGGTCTAAATAATAGATAAAAAGAACCCAACTAAACAAATGAGACAAAATATTATAATTGGTCATTTATTTTTTGAGGGAAAGTATCCAATATTACATATTTGTAAGGGGCAAAAGTATGTGCACCCCTAAGATTAGCAGTTACTTTGAATATGAAATTAATCAGGTGTTCTCAATTATTGGGATGGCAATCAAGTGTGAGTGGGCTCCCAGTTTAATTTAAAGAACAGGCATCTATTAAAGTCTGCTCTTCACAACACGTTTGTGGAAGTGTATCATGGCACAAACAAATGAGATTTCTGAGGATCTCGGAAAAAGTGTTGTTGATACTCATCAGGCTGGAAAAGATACAAAACCATATTTAAAAACTTTGTATTTCACAAATCCAGTTAGACAAATTATTTACAAATAGAGGAAATTCTATAACCAATTGTTACCCTCCCCAGGAGTGATCGACCAACAAAGATTGCTCCAAGAGCAAGGCGTTTAATAGTTCATAAGTTCACTAAGGACCTTAGGGTAACTTCCAAGCAATTGAAGGCCTCTCTCACATTAACTAATGTTAATGTTCTTGAGTCCACCAACAAGAGAACATGGAACAACCATGGTGTCCATGGTAGGGTTTCAAGGAGAAAGTCATTGCTCTCCAAAAAGAAAATTGGTGTTTGTCTGCAGTTTGCTAAAGATCATGTGAACAAGCCAGAAGGCTATTGGAAGAATGTTTTGTGGATGGATGAGACAAAAATAGAACTTTTTGGTTTAAATGTATTGTTATGTTTGGAGAATAAAAAATTCCTGCATAAGAACCTTATCCCATCTGTGAAACATGATGATTGTAGTATCATGTTTTGGGCCTGTTTTGCTTCATCTGGGCTAGGACGGTTTGCCATTATTGAAGGGACAATAAATTAAGAACTATATCAGAGAATGCTAAAGGAAAATATCAAGACATATTTCCATTAACTGAATCTCAAGAGAAGGTGGGTCATGCAGTAAGACAATGACCCCAAGTTTCACACCAGATACTGAAAGCAAAGGTTCACATACATTTTGCCAATCACAAATATGTAATATTGGATCATTTCCCTTAATAAATAAAGTAAGTATAATATTTTTATCTCATTTGTTTAACTGGGTTTAAATTGATCTACTTTTAGGACTTGTAAAAATCTTATGTTTTAGGTCATATTTATGCAGAAACAGAAATTTGTTGTTACTTGGTGCATTGTAACAATATTCTTTAGTTATACTCGGTGCCTTGTAATAATAATCTCTTCCAAACAGCCTAATAAAGGTCTCTCCTTCATGTAGAATCCCTGAGAGAGGAAAGGATAAGATTCCTTTTGCCTTGCCCTCTTCCTGTAGGCCGGAGGTGGAAGAGAGTAAGTGATGGAAAGTGCAAATATAAGAATGAAGCCCAGCCCTGGGAAAGAAAGTGGCCTGCAGTGATCGATAGCATTAGGCAGCGTTAGAGTAGAATGCATGGGTCTAAGAAATAGATTGAACAGGCCTCACGGAAATAAAGCTGTGGCTCTTTCAAGCAAATTGAAAAAAGCATATTTTCAAAAATACATTTTATTATACAGCATACTCTAAAGTATGTTTCTGTGAAATGTTCTCTGTTAATCTTGCTTGACAAAACTTACATTCATTTATTTAATCATTTCAGCTTTAGCGTTATTTTGATCAGGTTTAAGGTGGGTCCACGAAACTTTAGAAGTTGTGTCCTTGATTTTTTTTTCATTATGTCTTAAATGTAATGTCAATTGTATTAACATTTTCAATATTCAGCAGCTGCTTTTTTATCCAAAGTGACTTACATTATACAGCAATTGTTATGAGGACTAATGTCCGGAACCCAGAAGCCAACCACACATACACAGAGATTAAGGTTCAAACAGAAGATGTTTTATTGTAGTTGTTGAGTTTAATAGAGATGAAGGGTGATTATATGAACAGCAGCGCGAATGGAGAGAATATAGTGGGCGGCGGCGCACCGGGAAGAGACCAAGTGCTATTTACTGACCGATAGTAGTTGTAGTGTGCCGGTAGAATCATCCCAGTAATGGCGGAGGACTCCAGGAACGTAGCGGATCCGGAATGCACAGAAGAGTGAGTCTGAGTGACTGGTCTGTAGCGAGGATAGATGAAAAGACAGCATCCGGTCGAATACGGAAAGTTTCAACTGTAGTCCAAAAGACTCGGTTCACAGAACACGGGTTTTGGCTCGGTAATCTTGCAACGCGTGGGACGCTAAACAATAATCTGGCGTCTTACGCAGGCAGAACTGGAGAATAAAAGAACTACTGATTGGCGCGGTAATCGGCTGCCGGTGTAAACAAATTCAGAATTATGACAATTAATAACATAAATATAATAGCTAACTATCTTGTTAGACAGAATTCCAAGACTTAGTAATACTACTAGCTGATGTAGCAAGTGTAAAGCTACTAAAGATTATGCCTTTAAAATAATGAGCAAACATGATTCACAACATTTACAACAGACTGCCTACCCCAACATGTCAATATCTGTAAATTGACTAAAAAAATTATATTTCACAAAAATATGTCACAATAACTAACTGGACAGTTTGTAAACAAATATACAATGTATAATAAAATAATGGGTAAACAGATTAAATAAGTAATACGTTATATGGGAGCCAAGTATAGATAAAAAAGAAAGTTTTTCCACAATTTTGGCCACCAGTGTATTTATCATCCGAATGTTATAAGACTGCTTAGCATACTTAGCTGAGATGTGAATACAGACAGCATCTTATCTGAAAACGTGTTATGTTTGTGGGTAGTCATTCCTGTGTGATGGCTATCAGATGCTGACTCTACTTCTGATTTGGTCAAACACAGGAATCTAACATATCTGCTATGCTCAGTATCTGTTAGGACACAAGCAGGAATGGCAGGTATCGCTGGGCAACCGATGCAGGTGTAGTTCCAATGTAAACATGGAAATCATTCGTGAGTCGCTCCCCAGCGACCGTGGTAAGCGCAACTCCACCTCTACACCTGTGGCTTATTACCACGCTAATCAGTAGCCCTTTCATTCCTCAGTTCCCCCAGTGACAAATGCCAGAAAATTGTTTAGCATTCCGCGTGTCGCTATATCAGTTTGTGCCCGTCTATATTGCTGGTAGTCAAGCCTTTTATTTTTTATCTTAGTATTACCCCTCTCTGCCTGTCTGTTTCCTTTTTCTAACCCTATATCAGCATGCAGCCTTTTACTGGCATGTAGTATAATTCATAATGTGTTCTTTTGAAAGGGAGCAAATGTTTTTAAACCCTCTGCATCATAGGGGATAAATATTAAATGAGTAAACAGGAGTGACTTAGCTGAGACATGAGGGTTATATATATATAAACATATCATTCAATAAATTTTTCGGCCATAAACCGAAAACTGTTATGCAAATTGCCACTGCTGTTTTTTCCCCCTATTCACTTTGGTAAATAAAAGAACACTTAGCTTAGTGCACTCAGACAGTTTTACGAAGTCACAATCACTGTACAGTGAATACATGACTCATTTGCTTGTAATTATTATCTGGTGATTACAGGATAGTTCACACTGTTTGATCTGTCACTGATTACAAATGAGCAGATATGGAGACATGACATCACCACCAAAACACCATTTTTTAAACAAATGTGATGAGCTAGGGATGCATGAGCACTATTTATTCTACCAATAACAATTGCTCTAGTATGAGCATGAAGTATCCTTCGTAACTCTCTCCAGCATATTTGTGATATGTGAATCTGTTTGGCTGCTCCCATTAGGAGTCAACACGACAGATCTTGGTCTGCATTACTGATTTGTTATGTTTTTTTTTTTCCCACACAGCTGCCCTTCCTGACACAACCATTCCTATTTATGTGGGCTTTGGACTGTCACGTCAATGCACTGGTTTGTGTATCCTAGTTGCTAGGATGGCACCCGGCCGACTAATGGCAACGCCAAGTTTTAAACCTAGTTCAGACCGGGTGTACTGGTAGAAAATCCCACTGTTTCACCTAGGCTGTTTTAGATAGGGTATAATAACCAAATACTTTACTGAAATACAGGGAAATGGTAGGAAGTTAAAAAAAATCTCCTTAATCTACAGCATAATATTGGCTCACTTTAACCTTTATGAAATGAAACAAGGTAATGCTATTAATAACCCCTAAATTTGTCCTGCTATTTATTGTCAAAATGACTTGAGCTTAATAAGCTTTTAAAACAAGGTCTATTACATCAGGTTTGGAACATTACAAAAACGGGTATTATTCATTGGAAGTTTGCTAATATGCATAATACCAGTCAAATTCCATTCAAAAAGGCAAATTATTTGACAGACATACGGTTTGTTTCAAAAGTTTTCACCCCCTGGCTTTTTACCTATTTTGTTACATTACAATCTGTGTTTAAATGTTTTTTTAATCTGAATTTCCTGTGGCTGCAAGATC
>JAYDZG010000001.1:22299106-22310469 GCA_034509265.1 Microcambeva bendego | reverse complement strand
GAGTAATATTCAGGTGTAGTACTTCCGTTTCTCCCGCCCAACAAAAACATGCAAGGTAAAGAACATCAACTCATGCCTTTGAAAACTAGCTCACCAAATATGAATGTTCTGTTCCCTGTTCTTTCAGGCGTCTACTGAGTACTGATCTCTGAGTTATAAGAAATATATATAAAAAACAGAATATGCGAAGGAGGGGGGATCCATTTCTGCTAAAAGTAGGACATGAGAAAAGAGGACAACCCCGGACCAGGCAGTGGCATTCCAATTCAGTCAGGGAGGAAAGCAGAAGGGAGGATCACAGAGATCAGCTCTCTGCTTTTTTGTGGAACATTTAAAGTCCACATCACTATACTTCCAGTAGATATGGGATTGCATTATTTTAGCCAACAACAGTGGTGGTTATACCGCAACAAAAATATCCCTATAATAATTTGTGTCAAGAACTTGGCATGTGCCTTTGAGCATCAATAACATGCCATATATAAATATTCATATGCAATGCCTCAGCAGACAAAAAGCAGACTTGTGAACTGCATGACACATCATTGCAAACATCGTTCATTAAATAAAAATTACAACTATGCAAAAGTAAAACTGCTCATCATCCATTGCTAGACTTGGTTCTTCTAAAACTTTACCTCCATGTTAAGTCTTGGCTCTTTCCTTGGTGTTGAAATTACAGTGTTTATCATGGCACTGCAGATGTAGTCCCTCAGGCCCTAAAAGACTGCCTGCACACAACCCAGGAAATGTCATGTTGCAGGTTGTATGCTGGTAAATTTGTGCTATCAAGACTACAGTTGATTTATTTAAGTGTGTAATGCTATTCATTGTATAATATATGGCCTAAAAGTAAAATAATGCTTACAACTTTTTTATTTATTAGGTTTTATTCTGGTGTTTTAGCAACACTTACCATTTGCAAATGTATGGAAACACTTATAGATTATACATTCTCCTTTCCTAACTAGCATCACCCTTATCTGTTCCAAAATAACAAAGATTTACAAAAAAGAATTTGTGGAAATAAAAAGCCGTACACTGCACAGAGCTCGGCTTTATGGAAGAGTAGCCAGAAAAAAAGGAGCTGGATAAGTTTTGCCTTGGGGAATGGGCAAAAATCCCAGTGGCAAGATGTGGCAAGCTCATAGAGACCTATTTGTTGTCTGCTTCATAATAAAAAATATCAAATGTTCATAGTTGTAGGCATGTTCTGTAAATTAAATGATGCAAACTCTCAGAAAATAAATTTTAATTCCAGGTTTTGAGGAATTTTTCACATTGGTGGTGAACATTTCCTATAATATTGAAGTGCTTTTCATGAAACAAGGTTAAGTAGCCATGTATGAAAATGCAAAATCTAATAAATAGAGTGCATTCGGAAAGTATTACCAGCACTTCAGTTTTTCCACATTTTGTTATGTTATAGCCTTTTTTTCAAAAAAGGATTACATTCATTTTTCACTCAAAATTCTACACACAATAGCTCATAATGACAGGGAAAATAAGTATTCAAAAAAAATGCTCAATCATTTGTTGAAGCACCACTGGCAGCAATTACAGCCTTGAGTATGATGCTACAAGCTTGGTACACCTTTTTTAGGCAGTTTCTCCCATTCTTCTTTGCAGAACCTCTCAAGCTTTATCAGGTTGGATGGGGAGTGTCAGTGAACAGCCATTTTCAGATCTCTTCAGAGATGGTCAATCGGGTTCTGAGCTCTGGCTGGACCACTCAAGAACATTCACGGAGTTGTCTCAAAGCCCCTCCTTTAGGTTCTTTTTTGCAAATTCCAAGTGGGCTGTCTCTTGCATTTTACTGGGGTGTGGCTAGGCCACTCCAGGACCTTGAAATGATTTTTATAGAGCCTTCGTTGTATTTGGGATCATTGTCAGGCTGGAAGACCCAGCCACATTTCATCTTCAATGCTCTCACTGATGGAAGGAAGTTTTGGCCCCGTTCATTTTTCCCTTAACATGGATCAGTCACCCTGTCCCCTTTGCAGAAAACTGCCCCAAAGCATGATTCCACCCACACACTCATCCAAACATGACAAGTTGAGTTTTTACCAAAAAGTTCTATTTTGGTCTCATCTTACCTCAGAATATTCTCTCAATCCTCTTCTGGATCATTCATATGCTCTCTGGCAAACTTCAGATGGGCCTGGACATGAACTGGCTTAAACAGGGCCACACGCCTGGCACTGCAGGATTTGAGTCCCTCTCTGCAAAGTGTGTTACTGATGGTAGCCTTTGTTACTTTGGTCCCAGCTCTATGTAGGTCATTCATCAGGTACCACTTTGTAGTTCTGGGATTTTTGTTCACTGTTCTCGTGATCATTTTGACCTTATGGGATGAGATATTGTGTGGGGCCACAGATCGAGGGAGTTTATCAATGGTCTGGATTGTCTTCCATTTTCTTACAATTACTCCCACAGTTGATTTATTCAGACCAACCTGCTTGCCTATTGTAGATTCCCAGCCTGGTGCAGGTAAACTATTTTCTTCCTGGTGTCCTTTGACTGCTCCTTGGTCTTGGCCATGGTTGAGTTTGGAGTCTGACTGTTTGAGACTGTGGACAGGTGTCTTCTATAAAGATAACTAGGTCAAACAGGTGCAATTAATACAAGGAACAAGTAGAGAGCAGAAGAGCTTTTTAAAGTAGAAGCTCTGTGAGAGCCAGAAATCATGCTTGTTTGAGGGTGACCAAAAACTTATTTTTCACCATAATTTGCAAATAAACTCTTCAAAAATCCTTCAATGTGATTTCCAGGATGTTATTTTTTCATTTTGTCGCTCATATATGAAGTGTACCTATAGTGAAAATTACAGACTCATCTCATATTTCTAAGTAGGAGAACTTGCACAATCAGTGGATGACTAAGTACTTTTTGCCACACTGGGTCTACCACAGGTGGACTCCAATTAAGATGTCAAAACAACTGAATAATGATCAGTGTGTGTGTGTAAGGGAAATAAATAAATGTAATCCATTTGGAAATAATGTTGTAATATAACAAAATGTACAAAAAGTGGAATGTCACTAACGCGTTTAGTTTGTCATTTCATGGCAACAATAACTTCAATTCTATACTACTCATGTAGAAATATAATTGTTTTCGACTGGATGTGGATTGTTTCATGGATGTGAATCCCCAAAAATTAAAGGCCTGGCTCTGAAATCTTTTTAAATCAATTTTGATGTACACCATAAGGTTGTAAGTGACAGAGTTAATCTGTAATTTTATGTGCATGCTCAGAGTCTGGGTAGTACTGCAAGGAAGTGGGGAGGGATAAATATTGACTTTTTCTACAATGCTAATTTCAGAGGCTGTTGAGCACTGCTCTGTTTGTTGGCTGTGTTAGAATTGTCCATTTTTTAAATTTCTGTGCAGAGCATGAATTCTTTTGCCAGTGGACAAAATAATTCATATTGCAAATTGGTGTCAGTTGGGGCATGTCTAACATGCTTGAAATGATAATATGGCACCAACATTTATCAGCATATGTGTCTGCATTAAAAACTATTTTAACAGTTTAGCAATTATTATTTTTCTGATCCAAAGTTACAGACACATTTTCCTCCTTCAGTCTGATCTGTACTCTGCTGCAATATATACTGCAAGCTGGTCTTTATAATATATACAGTTGGGTGAAAATATTTTTAGTCAGCCACTGATTATGGAAGTTTGAACTTTGAAAGATGAGAGATGTTTGTAATTTTCATCAGTGGTACACTTCAACTGTGAGAGACAAAATGAGGGGAAAAAATCCAGGATGTAGGATTTTTAAAGATTTTTTTTGTAAATTATGGTGGAAAATAAGTATTTGGTCAAAAAAAAAATCAACTCAATTCTTTGATACATAACCTTTGTTGACAATGACAGAGGTCAAACATTACCTTCAAGTCTTCATTACGTGTGCACAAAGTGTATCTTGTATTTTGGCCCATTCCTCCACTGCAAATTTTCTATGGGGTTGAGGTCTGGAGACTGGCTAGGCCCCTCCAGGATCTTGAAATGCTTTTTACGGAGCCACTTCTTTGTTACCCGATGTGGTGTCATTGTCAGGCTGGAAGACCCAGCCACCTTCCATCCTCAATGCTCTCACTAATGGAAGGAGGTTTCTCATGATATATGATGTTCATTCTTTCCTTAGCATGTATCATTCGTCCTGTCCCCTTTGCAGAAAAACAGCCCCAAGGCATGATGTTTCCACCCCCATATGCACAGCAGGTATGGTGTTCTTGGGATGCCACTCAGCATTCTTCTTCCTCCAAACACGAGTTGAGTTTTTACCAAAAAGTTATGATTGTTTGCAGCTGTGTAAAGGTGTCTTTTATACAGATAATGACGTAAAATGGGTGACATTAAAAGAGGTAATGACTTCTTATTTTTTCCCTGTTGGAATCATAACACACCCCTTTTGAAAACTAATAATTTAATTGATATCTCACTGAACACAAGAACAATTGTTACAATTTTGTCAGGTCTGAGTTTAATAGCACATTTATTTTTTCCCATATTATAAAAGTAATGTTAAGAGTATAACTTATAGTACATAATTTTCAGTTTTAGTCAAAAAGTTGCAAATAAATTAATACAACCCACCTTAAAATCTAATATATGTAGACATTTCTATGACCTTCATGGTTTTAAGTCTTCTAAGCATAGAAATGAACAAGTTATCGACATATTGCAATATCTATCTTTTTTCCATTATTCAAGAATGACCTGTTTTAGAGCCTGGATGCTGGATGGAGAGTGATGCTCAATGTGTATCTTCACCTTTTTTTAATAGGTTTTTTATTGAAATCATACTAGTAGACATACTTGGCCTCTGAATCACTTTTACCTTTCAGAAATGCAACAGTGGTCTTAGATGTTCCTTCTTAGATTGTCATGAAGATCACAGAGAGTTGGTAGCACCTTCTTTTTCAATGTAGAGCAGTACATCTGTGAATTCATGTTACCATCTGTGATACCAGCAGCACTCTTGAAGCACCACACAATTCACGAGCAGCCAAAGGCTCCTTTGTCAAATTGCCGGCTGCTCCGCAAACAGTCTTGTCTCATGCACCCTTTTTTTCTTGTCTATTGTGGAAAATAAATCATAGAAATATCTCTGAATGTGAGTCTTCCCCTCTTGTCTCATCTTAGCCAAATTTGTTATAGTCAGGCAACTGCACATACATGATTGGCTTCCAGGGTTTTGCTAAAAAAAACAACTAACTCTTGTCAGTTTGCTCTGTGCTGGTCCTTATACTAAATATAAAGGAGGGTTGTATCAGAAGGTTCATAAACACTATGCCAAGTAATCAGATCTAGATCTGGTGTGGAAAAATTGTGGAAAAATGTGTGTACTTGCACATACTTTAAAGAAAGTAGAATAATACCCTTAAATAATTACAATTCTATAGTAATAGTTATTCAACTTTTCTGCAAATTTTCATAACTCAATTACCTCTTATACACTTACTGATTGCATCTGATTTTTCCAAATATTTTACAGAAACCTGTTAAGGAATTTAAATATTTACATTAATCTAATCATGCTGCAAATCCGTATCCTAAAATATAAAACCTGACTTGGTGGGGAAGGAAAATGATTGGCAGAGAAGTATTGAATTGTTGTTTTTGTTATGTGAAACTTTATATCAACTGCAGTGCTGAAATCCGAACCATCCCCCTGTGGCCAGATTAAAACAGAAAATCTATTTTAAGCAGTGTAAAATCCATTGGAAAATTATTTTCTAAAGTGCATGAATTAAGAGGGAGCTGGATGATCTGATGATGCCAAAAATAGGATTCAGTGGCAGTCTGCAAGTTTTCCTCTTGATCTTTAATCATAATAAATTCCATTACCAAGAAAATTCTTGACTAGAACCTGAAAAATATTCTTTTACAGAGCACTGTCAAAAGGCTTAAAAGCATTGTTATCATCATACATGCTTGTTCATGTGGCAATGCACATATAGGTCTCATACAGTACTATAAAAAATAATCACTTCTGGATAGCTATGACAATTGTAAACAGTTAGTAGCCAATATAAGATGAATTATTCAGCACGGTGTATTTGCATCTTTTGTTTCTCTTGAAGCTTGGCTTAGGACCTGGTTAAAGCAGAAATGGATGAATGCACAAATGCTGCACTTCATTTGTATGCTAAACATTTGATCATTGACTGGAGAGCATGCCAAAGGTCACTCAGTTGCTGTATATTCTGCCTGTGTATGTTTTATGGGGCACACTTTTAGGCAAAGTGAAGGCTTGAATTTAAGTCTTATAGAGCCTTGAAATCCAAAAAGAAATGTATTTTGCACTTCTTGCCCAGGATTTGTTAAGAGCATGTGTGGAATATAAATGTATCTTCATGAATATTTATTATGAAGGAAATAAATCATTGATGGCTCAGTGCAGAAAATATGTTGTCCAGCACTGTAGTGACAGGTGAAAAGAGGGCAGTGGATTTTATAGGCTTATAAAAAGAGAAAAGGAAAAAACAAAATTTCTTTGACTTAATGAAAGAAGTTCAATACATCAAACAATATAGGTCAAATTTAAAAGCAATTTAGCAATTTTAGTATATTTAATTGTCCTGCACAGTATATTTATTACATTTTATACTGTATATTTATGTATGACATCTATACTGTATATTTATGTATGATATCTTTCAAATAACCTGACTGATATAATTTAGTGCAAATCATCAGAACTAGGTCAGTGTGAATTTTAAATCGCTTCCTGCAATGCTGAACATCAATATGAGAACAGAAATGCATTTTAAAAAAGCTACTACTACTTAAATGTTGTTTATGTTGTTAGCATGCCACACTCTACTTTATACATGCTGTGTAATGTAATTGCATTTTACTTTAGTATGTATCTTATCTTATGCTATTTTTGTATTTCTCGTAAAATTAAGATGAATTAAGATGATGTCAGAATCTAAAAAGTTACTTAAAATGATCTCAGAAATCTAAAGGCTAAGGTTTAGGTTGTTCACATTTTGTAAAGTATGATTTTTAGAGTTATATTAATGTAAATAAAGGTGTACCTAGTAAATTCAGGTGAGCAGAGAGGCCCTTATTCAAATAAAATGTTACTATGTGGAAAACAAACAAAACAATTGTTTCTCTGGAAAGTTTTCCAAATTCACTGTGAGCTATCAAGCCTGTACACAAAAGGGTTTAAACATACATGTTAATGACCTGCTCTTTAATCTTTTCGGTATATTTTGTTCATATATTTTTAAGAAGGCGTTCATAAACGTAATATTTGTTAATCAGATGTTGTTAAAGATCCAAAGATTGGGTATAATAAAACATGACTTTAGCAAGGTATGGTTTCATCAGCTTAAAGATTTAATAAGATATGGTCAATAAGGGAGTATTACGCTGAGATTATTATTTACACACACTCTACCCGCTCAGGGTTGGACATTGTCCTGCACCTGAAGTAACCCATTGCACAAGAAAAATGATCTGGTAAAGGCTATGGGAATTTAATCTGAGACGTATCAGCATTCATGGTACCATTACATTTCTCATGGAGGTTGATGCAACCCTCCAAGGACATGCTTGCCCAGACCATTGCTGATCTGGCTGCAAACTGGTCATGTATGATGATGTTGTCTGCAGCATAATCCCTGGATTTATTCAAGTCTGTCACATGATCAGCATGAACCTACTCTGATCTGTAGGGCAGATTAGAAAGATTTTTTTCTGGAAAATGCCAATTGAGCTGTGTATTGCTGGGCTGTAAACACATGTCTCACTAAATAATGGCAGGCCATTATGTCACCTTCATGGCTTTATTTCTGACAGATTCTTCATAAATGTACTTTAGAAGGTTGCTAGAGGTCTTCCTCGTCGCATAAAGGAGCATATACTGGCTCTGCTGTTGCATTGAAACCCTTGTTTAGCCCTGATCTTGTGCAATGGTCTTCTGTATTCTATTGAGACAGTCCTAGAAGACTCAGTAAACCGTGGAGGATCTGGACTACCTGTGTAACCTGAATTGCCTACATATACCACCTAAAGTTCTCAATAGTAGTACAATTACAACAGCCAAATACAAAATAAAAACAGTCAGGCATGATAAGGAGAGATTATTTATCTTCACCTAAAAAACATATTTTCTGGAAGTTATCTTACTGATTCCTCTCTAGTGCACCTGTTAGGAAGTTTAATGTTTATAAAAAGCAAAAAAGGACATGATGCTCTAACAAAGAAACACTGTTTATCTCCACTGCAGGTGGACTTGTGACACATTGGAGCTTTGGACCTTTTCATCCAAACATATTCTAAATTAAAAATGACAGGTTTTATCCATAATACAATATAGCCAATATAGATTTATTTAATTCAGTTCAGTCCATTTTCTTTAACCACTTATCCTAACTAGGGTCAGGGAGGGGTGCCCTCTTCAACGGGCGCAAGGCACATAGTAACACCATGGACGCGGCGCCTGTCCATCACTGGTACCTACAGGACAATCAACCTGGTCGCATGTCTTTGGACTGTGGGTGGAAACCGGAGTACCTAGAGAAAGGAGGACCTAGATCACCCCACCCGGGATCAAACCCAGGACCTTCTTGCTGTGACCCAGTGTCTATTCGCTCAGCCACCGTGCCGCCCTAATTAGTTCAGTTAAGTGCAGGAGCCTATTCCAGCTCTTCAACAGGCGTAAGGCACACGGTAACACCCTATATGGGATGCCAGTCCATTGCAGTTACCTACAGGACAATTCAGTCTTTGGACTGTGGGAGGAATGATTAGTCATTAATAACTGTAAATTTAACATTCGCAAGGTCAGTTGAACAAACCACATTTAAAATATTTTGTTGACTTTTTATATTCCAGTTGCTCTTGTTATAGTGAAACAAAAAGTAAGTCGGCTGCGACTAAAACGGATAATCATATATGTATGTGTAAACGTCAAATATTCCTACATTCATTATTTCTGCTTGATTAAAATTTAAACTGGATTTTTCCATTATGAAAAATTCTAAGTTTGTCTTGCTCCTCTGGTGTGCTTCAATGAAAATATTTATTATTTTTTCCTATTAATGTGCTTCTATTAACATGTGTTTGCGCTACAAAAATAAAGTGCATCAGAAAAAGGGCAAGCTCATTAATTGGCAATTTTTGACATATTTCACAGGTTACTACATGCTTTAACCTTCATCACTCATGAGAGTGGGGTATACACAATGTCGATAAGGTGTCTAATAATAGCTTGTGCCTGAACATGCACGACATGAATCAGATATGACTGCATACATTTCAAAACATAAATAGATTTCTAGCTATGGAAGTGAGTGAATGAGAAAGATGGATGTCATAGAAAATGAAGGGGAAACAATGGCATTGTGTTCTTGTGTGAGTGCTTGACTCAGTGGGCCTCTGGGTTTCAAACCCAATCAGGATACCATTCATGTATTGTTAGAGAAGGAAAATCCTGTCACTAAAAATGATGATGAAAGTAAAAATAACCAACATTTTACAAAAAAAAAATCTTAATATTAATAAAAATCAGACATTGCTTTTGAAATGTGGTTCAACGTAATAATAAAAAAAACTAATTAAACTGGCCTGAAATGGTGACCCTTAACTTAATATTCTGTTGCACAATCATGAGGCAATCACTACAATCAATCAATTTCAGTAACTATAAATTTGACTTCTGCATCTTTACACATGTATTTGGCCCATTCCTTGTGTGCAAACCGTTTCTGTTGCCTCAAGTTTGAAGAGTGCTTCAATGTTTTAGCTCCTTCCACAAATGTTCAAAGAGATTTAGATGAGGTGTGTTCAAATCATCTGTGTTTTGGGTCATTATACTGTTTTACCCATAACTTGTAAATGAAACCACCTTTCTCACACTGAGCAGCACATTTCACTCCTTTAGATGCCTTTAGATGCCACTGTACCCTGCACAGATGCAGCAAAGCATCCCTAAAACATAAACAAGCCTCCTTTATTTTTTTGTATACATAATCTTGTATCTGTGTATAAAGAGTTGATATGACTTGCCAAAAGCTCTATTTTGGCTCATCTGTTCAATGGACATTCTCCCAGCAGGTTTGTATTGCTTGGCTGTCTTCCATTAAATCCACTTTTACTAAAACAGTGACAGATGGCGTGACAAGGTTTGCACACACTGTAGCTGGTATTCTGGTGCTGGAAAACACAGACTTTCAACTCCCTCCACTAATCAGTCCGGGACTTTAAAAATCTTTTTACAGAGCCACTCCGTCATTGCCCGAGCGGTGTGTTTGGGATCATTGTCATCCTGGAAGACCCAGCCACGTCAATCTTCAATGCTCTCACTGATAGAAGAAGGTTTTGGCTTAAAATCTCACAATACATGACCCCGTTCATTCTTCCCTTAACATGCATCAGTCGTCATGTCCCCTTTGGAATAAAACACCACCAAAGCATAATGTTTTCACCCCCCATGCTTCACAGTAGGTATGTTGTTCTTCTCAGCATTCTTCTTCCACCAAACACGAGTTGAGTTTTTACCAAAAAGTTCTATTTTGGTTTCATCTGACCCCATGATATTCTCCAAATCATCTGATGCTCTCTGGCAAACTTCAGATGGGCCTGGACATGAACTAGCTTAATCAGGGGGACACATCTGGCACTGCAGGATTTGAGGATTTGCTCTCGGCATAGTGTGTTACTGATGGTAGCCTTTGTGACCAGCTCCCTGCAGTGTAGTTCTGGGATTTTTTTCTCACTGGTCACATGATCATTTTGACGATGAGATCTTGCGTGAAGCCCCCGATCGAGGGAGATTATCAATGGTATAGAATGTCTTCCATTTTCTTACAATTGCTCCAACAGTTGATTTATTCACCCCAACCTGCTTGCCTATTGTAGATTCACTCTTCCCAGCCTGGTGCAGGTCTATCATTTTCTTCCTGGTGTCCTTCGACAACTCTTTGGTCTTGGCCATGGTTGAGTTTGAAGTCTGACTGTTTAAGGGTTTGGACAGGGGTTTTTATACAGATAACAAGGTCAAACAGGTGCCATTAATACAGGTAATTAGTGGAGGACATAAGATCTTCTTAAAAAAGTTACAGGTGTGTTTATGGGTGACCAAATATTTATTTTCCAACCTTAATGTTAGGAAACATTGGTGCCCTCTACAACTGCCACACCACTATCGTGCAATCAAAGTAGACAGGGAACACCTGGCCAGAAGAAGTGCGAGCGCGATACTCTTCTTTAAACTTCTCTTATGTCATTAAGCACAAGAACGGAATCTAAAATATATAAGTTTTAGTTTTATAACGGTGGATGTTATTCAACTCATTTAATTTCTTTCTAACTCCCAGTGTGTGCGTGTATAT
>JAYDZG010000001.1:22239415-22250539 GCA_034509265.1 Microcambeva bendego | reverse complement strand
AGACCAGGCCTTCCCTCAAAAGTGGACCAGTTATCTACAAAAGCGATGTTGTTTTCCGAGCACCACTTAGACAGCCATCAATTCAGCGACAATAACCTGCTGTAGGTTTCGCCACTGGTCGCCTTTGGTCCTGATTATGTGATTATGTGATTATTGTGATTACATTTTTACTTATGTGCATGTGTGTTTGCCCCAACTGTCAGTCATAGCCCTTAAAACCACCCTGTCAGTGAGGATTTTGCTTTGTCTAGGTCAATCTCATTTCTATTTAACTTGTGTCTTCTCACAAAGTGTTTGAACTCAATTTACCAGGAACATGCTACAAAAGTAGTTGTTGGTTTGATAAAGTTGATAAAAGAGGAATTCAAAACAAATAGTAATCTAAAATGGTAGAAAATACACAAGGATGAATACAAGATGATGAATAACCATACTCTTAACTTACTTACTTTTTAATTGCTTATCCAGTCTGGAGCCTGTTCAAGCTTTTGGTTGGAAACGGGAGCTCCTGGAGGAAACCACCCAGACACAGGGAGAATATGCAAACTTCAAATACATAGGATCCTGATCATCCCACCTCGGGATTTGGGTCCTAGCCCAGAACTGTCTTGCTGTGAAGTGTTACCACTTAGCCACCATGCTGCTCATTCTTCAGTCAGTACTATGTAACGTTAGATATAGTTTGAGGGTGACGGTATGCATCTTAACCTAGTAACTCCATTTTGTATGTTATTTTGATAACATAGAATTCATCTTGTATGTTTTTTTATTATTTTATACACCACACCTACCAAGCACTTGACGTTTCAGTATGGGAATACTGACAGTAGCTCATCCATTGTTTTGTACAGAACCAGTTTTGTCAGTAGTGTGTGTGAAGAAAACTCACTGACTGGATATGTGATAAGCTTCATTATTAGGATATGTAAACGATCATTATTATAATAATCTTTAAGTCCACACAGTACAGCTATCAAAGTTCCATGATGGATGTCGAATATTTGTGGATAACTGGATTAAAATGAAAATAAAAAAGACTGAAAATCTAGAGATGATCAGCCTAGATTCAAGTAAAAGACAATTTGGCCCATTCAGTTAATAATGGGAATCAATGTTTAAAACTAGGTTTGAGTTTGAAAAACAAGGACAAGTTACCTTCTAATAAGTTCCCAGCTTCATTCAATTTGCAAACACACTCACCAAGGTCCTGGTTCCAGCATTAAATCAAGAATGGGATATTATTTAGCTGATAAATGTTCTTACACTGAAAATAAGCATTAAAACAGGAAGGTCTAAGTAGAACTACACAGCTCGAATATTTAAGGCATAGCATTTCACTTGTTTGAAATGCTATTTGGAGCTATTTCTAAGCAATTTCAGATTTCTACATTTTTTGTGTAAATGCTTAGAGCAGTGGCCACTTTGCCAAGATGAAAAATATACTGTATGTATGTATGTATGTATGTAAAATATGTACTGTCTTCCATAAATTAGAAACTGGTGGATCACGTGTGGCTCTGATCACAATCGAGTGAGCTTAACTCTGCTTTTTCGCTCTTAAATGAGGTTTGCCCCAAAATGTTATCCTGCATAAAAGTGCCTATATTAGAGTACAGATTTTCCTCTTTAAGTACATAGTAATTATAAGTTACTTGACAGTGGAAGTAACACCAATGTTTTAGCAGCCTCAAATTCACAAGTGATTACATTTCCTCAGCTTGTTTCCACACATCTTGTCACCTATCAGCAGATTTCAATCTCTTGTCAGAAATAAGTGGCTGTTACATGGATGCAGTGAATGTCTTAAAAGGATTTTCAAGCAAGCTCATGTTTAAACCATGTACCTCAATGTTCCAGCACAGACTGAGTGAGAGTAGCACCAGACTAACAAAATCTAAAATGTAGCAGACTGCTTACTATTAAGTCAGATCATAACCTGATATCTTGTTCGACTGTCCCCTTTTTTAAAACCAAAAATGGCAAGGACAGACATTGCAATGTGTCACTATTCTATTATGCTGGAATATTGGGGTTCAGCTTTGACAGTACTGTTAGTGCTAATGCAATAGTGTAGAGGTTTTACATTGCAAATGTAAATTTATTATATGTTAAATTTAGTGAAGAATAAAAAATAATCTTTCAATTGACAGACGCGTACACAGGCCAAAAGTCTGATACCAGTAGTGAAAATGCTTTTATTTTGCATTTTATTTTTTAGATTAATATTTATTAATATAATTTTTTTAATTTTCATAATCTAATACAACTTTAAAGTGCTACACATATTATTGGAAAACTAATTAAATTTAAACACGATCAGGCATAACACCCTCTGAATATTGTGTTGGTCCTTCCCTCCGCTACAAAACAGCCCTGAACCTGTGGTACACTATGTATTCTGACACCTGTCTATCAGTAGCTCGTCTGTTGGATCGGACCACACGGACCAGCCTTCGCTCCACACATGCATAAAATAGACTGGTCGGCTGAGGGGCTTTCTAGCCACTAGAATGCACAAACCAGGCCCAAAACCAGATAAAAATAATCAAAAAAGTGTGGTTTGTGGATATCAAACACCCAGCTATTGCAGTCTTTAGACATCTTGGTATTTGGTAATCTGGATATTGTACTTTTGAGTTTGTGTTTTGCTGATAAATCATAATACACCATTACAGAAAGCTCTAAACATTATGTTCTCATGACTGTGTTGCTTCCAGTTCCAGTTGAAATTCAGTTGTGAGCACTGCAATTGAATACAGATTACTTTTGTGCCATGTGCTGTGCACACTCTGTTATCCTTTACTTTAAGCTTGTGTGGTCTACCACTTTGGAGCTGTTGTTGCTCCTAAACATTTCCACCTTAGGCCTTTAGCAAGGGTCTAGCAAATTTATTTTACAAATGATTTTGATGTAGGGCAAATTTGGTATATCTACAGTGGGACACTGCAAAAAATATGTCACTTCTAAAATCTGTTACCTTTCACTTTATAGCTCGTGGCCCTAGTTTTTAATAAACAGCAGCCCCATTAGCGGAAAAGCTTAATCAGAGTACAGTGTTTTTGTACAATTGGTGTTTATTTTCACCAATTGTACATTTTCTAATGTTTCCGAATGAGCAATAGCAAGAGTAGAGAAGAACTGGGTGTGCTAAAGAAACGGTAGCTTTGTGGAAACAGTGGCATATGTAACAAGCAGCTGCTATGGGTGGACTTCCACACAGAGACTGGAACTCCTGACTGTGGGATTCTGGAAAGATCTGCTGATGTTGCTGCTGGAAAAGTATTTATGTCCTCTTTAAGACTAAAAGAATGTTAAAGGGGGCCTGGACATGGTCATTCTGTGATTTCAGCTGGAAGGAATCAGAAGGAATATCATATTATGATCAAATACAAAGAAGCTTTTAGACTACCATGGTTCTTGTTTAAGGGGTGAGCAACAATATTTTTTTAGAAAATACATACAAAAATGATTATTTGAATACTCAAAAATATACTTTCCTGTACTTTAATATTGTTACTAGTTCTATTGGACTTAATCAGATTAAATCCCTCAACACAAGCTACAATTGCCACAAAGCAATGCAGAACCATGTAACTGAAGCCCGAAAATCAGTAGCTGTGTGAAGTAGATACACCCATAACATGTTGTGCTTGAAATCAATTTACAATCGTATGGTGTGTGTAAACATTTAATAAGATAACCGCAATACAAATGACCCACTCACCTGTAACCACTGAATAGCAAGCTAGTACATTGGGTGCTGCAAACCAACATGGGTCAAGGTGAGCTTAGTTGGATCCATGCCTTTGGTTACTGTCTGTGATGTTCCAAATGTTAACTGTATTTAATCCAAAATGAATTAAAATAGTACATGCTTTTTCCAGCAACAGAAATTCCAACCCGGATTCCTTGAAACTTAAGAAGATTTCTTGGAAGAACTACAGGAACAAGAGAGTGAATAGTTTTGCCTTTATTCATTTGTAATAGGTTTTGCTCACAGGCACATTGTTTATCTAATCATCACAAAGTTTCGCAGCACTTAAATGTATTCCCTTGATCCTAACATCCAATATATGGATGAATCTTGCAGTTTCAAGTACAATAGTTTTAATATAACCAATAAAACTTTTTCTAAACCTTTTAAAGAACAATTTGTGGTCCTTTAAACCTTTTATCAGCCCTTCTGTAGGGATGTTGTGTATGCAACGCCTACACAACTTCCACTTCCACAGGAGATTCAGTAATTAGCATAAATGTTACATTATAAAGTATTTTTTTATGATTGAATGATTGGAAAATTCCTTACTTATAAAATAAATTCTTAGTAAAATTAATTATTAATAAATTATTAGACTAAAATTAAAGAATTTAAACCTGGTGAGGGGTTGTGACATACCAGTTAGGAATTACTGCTTTACTCTGAATGGGATATTTCTGAATTACATATTTACAATATAATGTACAATATATTAAATATCAATTATTAACCAACTGTTAATTTATTTGTCACTGCTTTGAAAGAGGGAGTATTCGGATCCTCCTCTTTACCCAGTAATAATTCCCTCAGATGATAAATTCCCCTTCTCAATTCACCACTCAAACTTACCCCTAGTTATGAGCGAGTAAGGGAAGAGTGGCATTTCATTTCTAAACCCAGTCATGATTCCCTCCTGCTCATTGTGAATGTGTAAAACACTGTAACTTTTTATTTCATCTGTGTGTGTTGCAGTGTGTTGTTTTATTGCATTTTACAAAATGTTCCAACTTTTCCAAAAATGGGGTTTGTACAAACCCAGTATGCTTCTCCATATTCAATTAAAAATGAGGGTCAATTAGTAGCATGTTCCTCTTGTTTAATAAAATTATTTCTACAGAAAATTTGTCCAAAGATGTATTTTAACAAAAACATTTACATATTATGTTTTAAAGTGTTTTACTCTCTGTCCCAAAACCCTGCCTCATCATTAAATAATAATGTTTTAGATAGGGCTAGATGGCATAGCTGATCAGTCAACTGCTAACACTTGGTCTAGTCTAGTCATAACTTTGTGGATCCAGATGTGTCAAGCCTCCAGGTTGAAAAAACACGAGTGAGTTCTCTGCTGAATACCAACATGTGTATGCACAGCTTAAGAACACGAAGCTTAAACAATTGGCCTCTGATACTTCATCCGTTAGATCTCTAGACTGATAACAGCTATTGATTGTGGAATTGCTGCCCCATCACTCTTACATTAATTCACCGTAAATAAACACTTGCTTTTTCTGCCTGTTTATTTACAATTAAGTTTAAGTCAGTACTGCCCTGTGCATTTTGAAGGCAAAAACATGACCCACAAAGAAACCTTTGTGCTGAAAGGTCTTTGAGCCCGTTTGCCTGCAATCTTCTACACAGCATGACCCTTCAAATTAGTGTTTTTCTTACAATGTTTATAAGCGAGTGAGATCATACAGTCTGGCAAGGATGATGAATGTCAAGAGCCTCTAACGCTTATGTGATTAATGTTAGACTGCTCAACGGGACTTGAGCTTACACAGACAAAAACAGACAGTTCATTGTAATGTGTATAAACAGGAAGCAGTAGCAGGATACTGTCAAAAAACTCTTCACCATATAACTTCAACACTTTTATACAGTGCCTTGCAAAAGTATTCACCCCTTTGACAAAATAATAGAAAACTTCAGTGTGCATAACTATTCACCCCTCTAAAGCTTTGGATAAGTCTCTGTGAGCTTTCCACATCTTGCCACTGGGATTTTTGCCCATTCCCCAAGGCAAATCTGCTCCAGCACCTTCCAGTTAGATGGTTTCCACTGGTGAACAGCAATCTTCAAGTCTTTGACTGGGCCATTCCAATACATTTACATGTTTCACTTAAACCACTGGAGCGTTGCTTTAGCTGTATGCTTTAAGTCATTGTCCTGTTAGGAGGTGAACCTCTGCCCCAAATCCGTCTCAAATCACTGACAGACAAAAAAAAGTTTTGCCCAAGAATATCCCTGTATTTAGCACCATCCATCCTCCCCTCGACTCAGACCAGTTTCCCAGTTCTGCATGTTGCTTCATTGTGGGGATGGTGTTTTCAGGATGATGAGAAGTGTTGATTTTGTGTCTGACATAGTGTTTCCTTGGTGGCAAAGTTCAATTTTGGTCTCTTCTGACCAGAGCACCTTCCTCTATACATTTGGGGAGTCTCCTAAATGCCTTTTGGCAAACTCAAAACGAGCCTTCCTATTTTTGTCTGTAAGTAAATGCTTTTTTTCTGGCCACTCTTCCATAAAGCTCTATGGACTATATGGCTTATTGTGGTCATAGGGACATATACTCCAGTCTCTGTTTGGGAACTTTGCAGCTCCTTCAGGGTAACCTTTGGTCTCTGTGCTGCCTCTCTGATTAATGCCCGCCTTGCCTGGTTTGAGAGTTTTGGTTGGCGGCCCTCTCTTGGCATTTCCATTTGATGCTAATGTATGTGATTATGCTCTGGGGAATCATCAGAGATTTGGATTTTTTTATAACCCAACCCTGTACTTCTCTACAACTTTGTCCCTGACTTGTGTGGACATTTTCTTAGCCTTTATGGTGTTGTTTGGTTAGTGGTACCTCTTGCTTAATGGTGTTGTAGCCTCTGGGGCCTTTCAGCAAATGTGTGTATATACAGACAGATCAGATTTCACTTGTTTGTTTGTTTTGAAATTTATGAATGAGGCAGGCATGGTGGCTTAGTGAGTAGCACTGTTGCCTCACAGCATGAAGGTCCCTGGTTCGATCCCTGGATGGGGTGATATAGTTCCTTTCTGTGTGGAGTTTGCATGTTCTCTGTGTCTGATTGGGTTTCCTCTGGGTACTCCAGTCTCCTCCCACAGTCCAAAGACATGCTATCAGGTTGATTGGAGACACTGAATTGTCTTGTAGGTACCTGCGATGGACTGTCACCCCATCCAGGGTGTTACCATGTGCCAGTTGAAGAGCTGGCATAGGCTCCAGCACCCCTCCCCGACCCTAATTAGGATAAGGGGTTAAAGAAAAGGAACTGAACCAAATGAGTGTGTAGCTAAAATGAGCAGTGTTGTTTTTTTCTATAAACTTTTAAAAGAATATAACTTCTCATTTTGGTCAAACACATAAACAGACATTGCAAATCATGTTATTAAAGTTATTAAACCTCGATGCTCTTACAGAAAGACCAAAAACACTGTACCTACTAAAACTGAATAAGGGAGGTGGGCACGCTTAGATTTTACGAATTTCACGTCATCTATCTTAGTTCCAACCACCCGCCTGTCAATTTTTAAAACCAACTGTGCCACCAACAAAAAACCAACACAAAGTGTGCCCACCTCTGATTTTGCGACATATTCATAGTAGGGGAAAGATTGTGCAGTCACCACTAGTTGTGTCCCGAATTACAATTACCCACTAATGACATCAAATATTAACACTCCAAAATTGTTTTGGTGGTGGACATGTTATACATTTGAAATTTGTTTTGCCAACCATTAACACTGCCCAAATACTTGAACATGGTTCACGACAGAGTAGCCTTTTCCCCTTTTCCATTTTTAACAGCCTTCTTTCAAAAATATTTTTTAAAAACAAATATAGACACAAAAACACATCTGATCAACAAATTTAATCATTTGACAAACAGAGTACACTTGTGTTGATGGCAAGTTGAATGCAATTGACCAAGTCTTCACTTGATACACTTGATAGTCTTTTCACTTATTACTACATCCCTGTCAAGGTTTAAGCTCAGCATAGTCCAGACCTTATCCATCTGCAACCACCAAAAAATAAACTTTTTTAGAAAAGCCAATTAACCATCTGCATATTTTAGAAGATAAAGGGTAAAATATGTTACCCAGAGCAAATCAACTCAATCAATAAATTAGCATGTTGCATGTAATAAAATTATAAATATTTGGGGCATCCACATTAAGATGTGTGATTTCATTCATCTAAAAAGTGTCTCCAGTAATGTTTCTCTTTCACACAATCAATAATGGGGGAACAGGCAGACATACTTACTTTCTCATACCCTGTAGAAGGAAAACAGAATCCAGTTTAATTAATAACGTGCCTGATTAAATAATCTACAGCAGATCGTGATCCACATCATTAATTTGCCATAGTTTTAATGCCAGATTCCCTTCCTGACCCAACCTCCCCAATTTGTCTGGCCTCTGAACCATCACTACAATGCACCAGTTTATGCATCCTAATACCCAAATACCTATAGGACAATTCAGTGTCTCCCATTAACCTGGTTGCATGTTTTTGTACTGTGGGAGGAAACTGGAGCTCCTGGAAGAAAACCCACACAGACATGGGGAGAACATGCAAACTCCACACAGAAACTCAGACTCCCCAACCTGGGGATATAACCCTTGCTATGAGGCAACAGTGCATAGTCCTTCAGTCACCCCAGAAGGAAAACCGATTCCATGTGTTAAAAAGCCTAAAAAGAAAATAGTAAGGAATAATTAAACACAATACATTATATCGAAGTGGACACTGAAGGGGTATAGCAGATTGAGAAGTGGATGTTGTTCTAGAAAAAAGGACAGTAAAGAAACTTTCCACTTAATGCCATAAGTGGCCACCTATTTCAAGCAATTTGCTTGATGTGTCCACAAAATATTTTGTCACAGATCAACTAGGTGGCTTTTCTGGATATGGATTTTCCAGGGCTTTTCTGACATTCTGCATCAGCCAATGAGCAATCCAAAATAATGACTTCAGCAGAAAATATTTACATAATATTGAAAACATATTAATCAAAATTATATTTAATATTTTTAATATAATAAATGTTTATAGAAAACTATTCCACAGGGATCGTAATACCACTCATGAGTCAAATGTGACTCACTGAGTGGGTGAGAATTAACACTGTGACTATCTGCTCCCCTTTTGCCAGCCAAATTAGGCTGCACAGCAGGGCACAACTCCACACTTGTACACTGCCAAATATGTATCCAAATCCTGAAGTTCCGTCATGCTGAAAAAGTTTTTTTTTTTCTCCATCTGTCACCATAGCCAAAATGGGGCATGGTGTGACAATGCTCGTTTGCTGCCACAGTACCTACAGGTAGAAAGGAGCAAGTTACAAAAAATTAAATACACCCTTGCCTGAGATCTGCCAGCTTTTCAGTTTTGGTCAGTGCATTCCGTAATAGGAAGAGTTGACAGATGCTCCCCATAACTATGGCTAACGCTCTAACAAATAGGAGAGGAGAACATACATTTTAAATAGGAAACAAATCAGTGCTCATGATGACTGTCATTAGAGAATGAAAGTCACACTGTAACTCTATGCCCCCCTCTGCCAACCAAACTAGGCCTCACAGCTAGACATGACTGTAAACGTGGGTGGACTGCCAAAACTCTGTTCAGCATTCACCACGTTACAAAATCCATATGTTCCCCATTATTATTTTACAGTGAACTACTGCACAGCAAATCCCAAAACAAGAATGGACCAATGCAAAGCTGGTCTGATTATTCAATTACGTTCTGTAAGGGTTGGATTGTTTTACATGCTGAACTGGAGAAAGGGTAGAAAGTTTCAACAGGTTTAGGTAATTTTCTCACCAGATGGAGATCCCGTCTAAGCACCTTTACCTTTCACTTCATTATTCCACCCTTCTTTCACTGTTCAAGATTGCTTATATTACATTTCGTCCAAGATTCAAACATAAAGAACATATTCCACACTTAAACTCCCACTTAAATTACTGTTGAAAGATTAAGTACTATTATTTGTATTATTTATTTTTTAATTTCATCTATATATAAACTCATAATAACTATGATGTGCTGCTCCAATCTGGGTTTAATCCTTGGGTTTAATCCTTGCTTCCAGTTACCAACTCTAAGGACTGTGCCATGCTCTCCCCATGATCACATAGCTTTTATCCAATTGTACCAGTTTTCTTGCACATTCCTAAACAAGCAAAAACATTGAGTTGTAAAGTGGGTGTGTCCGAAAATCTAGTGAGCTGCCTTGCTTCCTATTACCTATCTATGCAGCTGCCGTAGTAGAGAGGATTCCAATAAAACATCAAACTTACAAGGAGGTGGTCTATGCTTGCTTTAGAAAGGTTCTGGATTTAGTCATTTGTTTCTATAATTTCTATTAGGGTTATTGTTAAGGACAATACACTGCTGGGACACTAATATGAATCAAACCAAGGGTTTTTGTTGTTCTCAGGAAAAAAAAATCTTATGTCGTCATGGCTCTTGTCTGTACTGGCTCCAAAAGGGGTCGAACTTTCCTTGTCTGTCCAAGCACTTAATATGAGAACTAAAATGTACTTACATGTGCCTTAAATAACTTCAACACACTTAAACAGCCTGACATAAACTTGTACGTAATTCTTAATTGATCCTATTAAAAAGCCATTTATTAGTCTGCACTTAATGGCACATTTACTAGGAATGTTTTATGAGTTAAATTGCCATGGAAAAAGCTAACATTTTCTCCATGATAAGGTCAGGTGTAATTTTGAGTATCATACTTGTGAGAACATTCTGTACCTTCCATCACAGAATCATTTTGAAAGGAGTTTCCAATCACACATTTCCTTGTACACTTTTAATGAACCTGTATAGTAAAACAAATTATATGCATCATATATGCAGCTATTGAACATTTTTTGTTTGTTTTGGGTTCAATGTGATCAGTAACAAATTCCAAAAAAATTTTTTACAAATGGATGGTTGAATGTGTTTTCAGTGTCTGGTTTTCCGATTTCCATTGAAGCTGGAATCGAATTGTTGAAAAGGTTGAACAACTGTGCTTGATGTTACATTTAAATCAGTCAGGCATTGCTACCAGTATGTACTATGTACAAAAGCCTTTTATTAAAATTTTGTTTAAATTCAACCATCTCATGTAGATTTCATTCCTCTTAAAAAAGTGAACAGAAAACTTTAGCCACAATGTTAAAGCAAAATGTGCATACCATTCATTTTGTAACTTCAGTGTTTTAGCCTAGATAAAACAAGCCCACTTAAATAAATTCTACTTCTTTGTGGACCAAATCCTGCCAACTACACCATTTAATGTCGCCCATGAGAATTTAAAAGATGTATCAGTGTCTTGAAATACATTGCACAA
>JAYDZG010000001.1:22223470-22239315 GCA_034509265.1 Microcambeva bendego | reverse complement strand
CACAACATATGTCAATTGTGTGACCCTTAAAGTGACTGCATCCCACTCCCATAAACGACAGTGTTTCCACATTCGGGTCTAACTTTCGCTCCACAACAAGTGGAGTTGGTAAATATCTACAAATAATCCAAAGATGTCCAAAAAAAAGAAAACTGATTCAGCGGTAAGACAAATATGATGGTAATTCAAGAAGAATATTGTCTTTAGTATTATGAATTCGTGTCTGTGGTTAAGGGGTTGAATATATATTTAGATGTACATTATCCATTATTACATTAAACACAGAGCTGCTATGTTTGCTAAATTTAGCCTCCAAGAAGAACAACAAAATGTGTAAGAATTAAAAGGCAGCAGGATACGTTACAAATGGTCCATGTGGGCCACCAAAATCCTGATGTGGCCCACGTTGAAAATTACTTTAACACCCCTGCACTACAGTAACTACAGACAAAAATTAAGTTCCAGAGTAACTGTTGCTATACACCCTTCTGGCGCAGTTAAAATAACTGCGTGCACATTGATCATACATGATGAACTGACAGAAGAGGTAGGGATTTGAAATCATTTTAAAGACTGAAGGCATTCCAGATCACATGCTGCTTCCAAGCATGCTCGGTTTTCTCCAGATGGTACTGGCCCTGAAACAGCTTTGAAACAGCAGGCAGAAATGTTTGGCCTCACTCATTCATATTTCATAGCTCCTTAATAGTTAGACCATGGGTATTATAAAAAACTTATCTTTTAGTTTTGCCCTTTAACTCCATTCTTTTATTCTCTTGGGCTTTCATTTTTGTTGGCAGTTGCATAATTTGTAGCACAACGTTTTGAGCTTTCCATGAATCAGATTATGCCAGTAGGTACTCTAGTGAAGGTAAAACTACAGGTCTAAATGTCAAGATGAAATAGCAGTCATATTATGGAAAAAAAAAATTTAATACCAGACTCCAGTGTTTTTGTCGTTATGGATGTTTTGACCAACCCATGACCTCCTGGTACTACATATTAGTTAAATGAGTGTTTAGTAAATAAATAAATCAAAAGCATGTTTGGTGTTAGTCTAATTAGTCTAATTGTAAATTAAATTGTTAATTTAATTTACAATCTCCTCATACATATATGAATAAGTATATGTTCACATATCACAGATCACATATAGGGTGGCACAGTGGCTCAGGGGTACAACTGGTGCCTCACAGCAAGAAGATTCTGGGTTTAATGCACAGGTGGAGTGGTCCAGGTCTTATTGTGTGGACTTTGCATGTTCTCCATGTGTGTCTTTGGGTTTCCTGCTAGAGCTCCCGCTTCCTCCGTCATCCTTAACCTTCTTGGCTCCACAGATGCTGGACAATGACTGACCCTGCTCTCTTTTCAGCAATTAGCAGATGCTTTAAAAAAGACATTTACAGAACAGTGACCTTTAACTGTCTAAACAGTTGAGGGTTAAGGGCCTTGCCCAAGGGCCTAACGGATTGTAACCTTCTGATCCAGTACTTTAACCACTAGGCTACAATTGCCCTTTACATGACAACTAAAGCTATTCTAAGCATTTATTATTGTAGCATTATTGAAACATTTGTCACCTAAAGAACCTACAATGATTTTTTTTCTTACAAAAGAACAATTAGTGGTCACAAGCATAAACAAATCATCTTTGTAAAAATATTCATGAACATCTGTATGACATTAATTTTTATCTGTGTGTAAAAATGCCCTGAGGGACTTCTAGAAGGTGATCTTTAGTTTGTAGACTAGATTTGGGTGGTCGTAAAATGCCTATTTTCTCGCCATTGTTGGGCCTTATGCTTTAGAAATCTATGTTTATAAAATGTATCACCTTTTTCCAGTTTAGTTGAGAGTAAAAACAATGGGAACCAATTTATTTCCTATGTGTGTTATTTGTGGAAAGATGCACAGAGGGCTCTTTCTGATGAGAACTGGGCTAGACAGGTGGCTAGACATAGTTAATGCCTGG
Organism: Microcambeva bendego; assembly: GCA_034509265.1. Classification (NCBI taxonomy): domain Eukaryota; kingdom Metazoa; phylum Chordata; class Actinopteri; order Siluriformes; family Trichomycteridae; genus Microcambeva; species Microcambeva bendego. The sequence continues at coordinate 22,237,343 of JAYDZG010000001.1, read as the reverse complement.
GAAAATCTTTAGCACTTCAGTCTCTCAGATCCCCTTGTGAATCCTCTTAGAATTCTCCACAACCTCTTGAGTTTTCCTTAGCAAAAGTATCTGTAGAAATTGTCAGTTATGCCACTCTTGAGTTTTATGTCTTTATGTCAGATTCCAAACGAGTTAGCAGCTCTTTGTTTAATCAATTTGAAATGGAATAATATGAATGTTTTAACAGTCTGCATTATGTTTTCTCTGGGTTTTTTTCTGTTCACAGTTTCATACTTTGGGGATAGCTACTGTCAAATAAATGCAGTCCAGGATCTGTCGAGTTTTCATCTGTCACTCCAGTTTAAAACAAGCCGACGCAGTGGTCTTCTTCTCCTGGCTGCTGGAAACACTGACTTCATGTCTCTGGAGCTTTTCAATGGCATGTTATTGGTAAGAAACACAAAAGCAGAGGACAACAACATTTATTAATTAATTATTTTAATAAAGAAACAACATAGGCTTGAAAGAAACTATGATGAAATATTTAGGCATCATTCTCTTTTCTTTACTTTGATAAATCCTTACACTTTGCTCTTTCTCATTTCCTTCACAGAGGTTTTTCCCTTAATAAATAAATAAAATTGAGGGGGGTTCGTTTCCCAGCACAAAAAAGCAGAACATTCTCATGGTCTTCAGTTATTGTCAATACATAGACAAATATAATTCTTTTTGGGGGAAAAAACACTTTAAATGTCTCCTGCTTACCAAGTTAGCATTTTTATTGCCAAGTAAAATAATACAAGGTTTTCTATTTAAATACTTTTCAACTGTAAAGGACGAGCAAAAACTGGACATAAGGTCTAGCAGCACCAACAGATACAACCAAAATCATTTGTTTGTAATATTAATATAAATTTGTGTTTTAAAGTTTTTAGTCAACACTGTGGAATGTGTTTAAAAATGTGTTGTTCAAAAATGTGTTGCTGTCTTTAAGATGGCTAAAAATAATTAGCTGTTTACTTTCAGCTAGCTAGAACTTTCTGAGTATATCTAATCTATGTTCTTTGAAACTGACAAAGCCTAAAGCATGAAATTATGTTAAGATAGCTGTATAACATGAAATATTTGTAATGATAAAAGTATAAAGACATTTTACTGAGTAATCACATTACAACCTCTGCTGGCTGAATAATATTGTCCATGCACAGTAGAGAAATAATGAGTATCGGGCTGTGTCGCTCTGTGCACAAATCTTATCCACATATGAAGTGCAGGTGAATAAAGGCAGTCAGCAACTGCACGTGTGGGAGGGATTGGGTTTCGGTCTAATTCTACTCAATCAGAGAGGGGGTCAGCATCAGAAGAGTGGAGGCATAAAGCAATTGGGTAAAGAGTTAATGTGCTAAATAAGGAGAAAGTGGCTAAATAATACAATTAAAATTATATTTGGTTTACAACTCCCCCTGAACACCTTTAGACAATCAATTGAGGCTTTATTAGCATCAGTCAAATACAATTATTAAATTGTAGAAATTGGTAAACACTGATTTCCTCTTAACAAAAGTAATCTGAATCTCTTTGTCAGAGATACAGGTTGAGTGAGAGATTTTTATAACATTATCAAATGCAGTGTTTGTGGTAAGGTAAATTGCCTTGGTATATTAACAAGAAATAAGATAAAAAATTAAATAACTTAATTCACTTAAATGACTTGTAAATGACTCATAACATGTAAATATATTTTACAGGTAAGAATGGACATGGGATCCGGTGAAGTGCAGCTGTCATCTTCTAGGGGTGTTCAACTGAATAATCTTCTGGATCACCATGTATCACTTACTTTTAATGAAAACCAGCTCAAGATGACCATTGACAACATTTTCACAACATCCACTGACTTACAAGCAGAGGACAATGACCTTAACATTGACATCGGTGTATTTCTTGGAGGTGTAGGAGACTTGGAAGTTGATTACCTCAACACTGCTATTTCCTACCTACGTGGCTGTATAAGTGATGTCAAGATAGAGTCACATCAGTTTGACATTTTGTCCTCGGTAGCAACTGTGTGCCATGACACAAGGCAGGAGTGCAGCAGTGAGTTTGAAGCAGGAGAAGGCGAGTCCATCAGCTTTCTCAGTTCAGACTCCTTTATCTCCTTTCCAACCTGGACCAGAACAAATACTGACTCTCACAATATGGAGATGCTCATGAAAACTACTATTGAAGATTCTTTACTTCTCTTTCATCCGGGGTACCAAACTGATTTCATTGGGTTGGGCATGACAGGAGGTCACCTGAAAGGTGTTGTAGACCTAGGCAGTGGCATGACAGTTCTGAACAACATGAATGTAAAGTTGGACGATGATCAGTGGCATAGAATAAAAATGCAGATTAATCCTCAAAGCTTTGAAATTACAGTGGACAGTGAATCAGTCTCAATCCCTCTGAATGGATCTGATAAACTGGATCTAGTTGGGAATCTTTACATAGGAGGAATTCAGGGTAAAATGAAAGATGTATTTCAGGAGGACTTTCTGACTCCTATAGAAAAAGAGTTCTCATCTGAGTCTTTTGTTGGCTGTTTAGGAGAGATCATGGTGAACCAAAAAGATAGAACTCTTCTAGACGCTTTAATAACTAAAGACATTAAAGTTAAATGTGATGGAGATGAAGACGATTATTCCACTTATTATGATTTTGAGACAACAACTACACCCCCAGTAAAAATCAAATATGTGGGTTTTACACCTGGTGAAATAAATTGTGTCCCAACTGATGACATGCCAGAAATCTTTCAAAATGTTTCGAGACTTTTGGACATCACTCCTCTTCTGGTTCCTGAGAGTGGAGAAGCAATTATTGATATAAAAAATCTAAACCCAACATTCAATCTAAATGCTGCTGAAATCAGACAATCTCAAATTATATTTACCCTCTTGAGTGATCCTTGGTATGGTGTTGTGGACATGGACATCAATACCAGACGATCTAAGAAGTTTACTCTTCTTGATGTGATGAATAATAAAATTAAGTATCTGCATGACAACAATGAAAAATATAATGATGAAATCCAGCTTGATGTGGTTGTGTTTGGCCCCAATCTTCCAGAGTGTTTGAAAATTTCACACCAATACATTCTACCAGTTGAAATTGTTCCCGTCAATGACATACCACAGCTCAGCGGAGGAAACATTTCAATTACAGCAAATGGACGTACTCAGTTAAGCACCAACCTTATCAAGATAGTTGATTCTGATAATCGATGTGACAAGTTGATCATTACAGTCACCTCCAATCCGGACCCTAACGGTTATTTAGAAAATACCAAACATTTTGGCTTGAGTCTTCAAGAGTTTACCTGTCGACAGCTTAAGGATGGTCTCATTTACTACGTCCATGAAGGAGGCTCAGTGTCTGAACTAACACTAAAGATTTCAGATGGAGATCTTCTCACTCAGTCGACTACTTTTAGACTTGAGATAACTCAGCCACAACTGAGTGTCCTGACCAACACTGAATTACTACTCACTCAGGGCAGCAACATTTCTATTGGGATCCAGAACCTGTGGGTGTCTGCTACTCCCAGAAATGGAGATATCAAATTTAATGTTACTCAGCCTCTTAGATTTGGAGAACTGCAAATTACTGGAGCTCATGGTGAACCAGAGAAAGTGTCACTTTTTCATCAGTCTGACCTGGAGCAAAACAGACTTAGGTATGTTACAACAGTTGATGATCTAGAAGACACACAGACTGAGTATATTCATTTTAATGCTCAGCTTGGACAGTTCACTCTCATGGACAATCTCTTCAAAATTATAATCATGCCCGCTCATGTACGAATGTCAAACATTGTTCCGATTGAAATTTTCAACAGAGAGCCAAAAGTTATCAAGCAAACAGAGCTTAAAGCTGTAGTTGAAGGGAAGAATATTGATTCAGATGTTATCTACTACATCATTTGGAAGCGCCCAACACTGGGTTCCTTGATGTTACGAGATATGGATCTTTCAGACGGAGATAACATTACCCAACATGATATTGACAATGGACTTGTCAGTTATAGGCCAACAATGTACAGGGCTGTGGATGCTAAAGATTCCTTACAGTTTCAAGTATTTGCAGACAATCAGTACTCTAGAGTATACACATATCCAATTATTATAAAAACAGACTCCAGCATTCCTGTCTTGACCAATGAGAGACTGGTGGTACTAAATGGTAATGAAAGCATCCTAAATAAAGAGTATCTCTGGGTGCAGACTCCACAATCCACAAACTTTGTGTACAGGATTACTGAAGATCCTAAACATGGACTTCTTATTAGGGACTCCCCTCCTGGTGTTCCAAGATTTGAGGGTGCCATTCGAGTATTCAGTAATGAGGATCTACTTTTAAACAGGCTAATCTATAAACATGATGGCTCAGACACCAGCAATGACCAGTTCAACTTTCTTGTTTTTAATGAACAAAAGGATAGCCCTCATTTACCAACTGAAGGCCAAGAGATCATCAAAGCAACATTTAACATAGTAATTAAATCCACAAATGATCATGAACCTCAAAGAGTAATTGATAAACCCTTTAATGTCGTAAGAAATGGTCAGCGTTTGCTGACCACTGATGATATCCTATTTACGGATGATGACTCTGACTTTAACGACACCCAGCTGGTCTATAATCGCGTGAGAATTCTTTCAGGTAGCATTGTCTCCTCTACAGACCCTGCGCAACCCTTGTACCGTTTCACACAGGCAGACCTAAGAGAAGGAAAAGTTCTGTTTGTCCATAATGGTGCAGATCGTGAACAATTCCAGCTTCAAGTTTCTGATGGATTGCACAAGACCACAGCACTGCTCCAGGTACAGGCCAGTGAACCCTACTTGAATGTGGTTAATAACTCTATGGTTGTCATGGACCATGGCAGTACAAAGAATTTTGACACCAGTATTTTGGGCACTGAATCCAACATGGACATTCAAAGTGATGAAGACATTGTGTACAAGTTAAAAACACCTCCCAGTGATGGCAGGATAATTGTCAATGGCATTGAAGCCACCCAGTTTACTCAAGAGGACCTCAAGAAAGGTGTGGTCTCCTATGAACACATTGATCAGAACCTCCGTTCCAAAGACTTTTTTGTATTCACCGTCCAAGCAAAGGGATTATTAAATGAAGGCACTTTCAGAATTAAGTTCTTCAAGAGAGGATACCTGTCAGAACCTCAAGTTGTTGTCAATGAAGTGATCATTGCATATAAAGGAGAGCATACTATCATTGAGCAAGATTATCTGCAGGTAAGATGAGGGGTGAGGATTGAGAGTCTTTTTTTAGCTTATTTTGAAGGCATTTTTTGATCAGTGTGCTATTTACTGTTTAATAGTGGAAATGAGATAAGAACCTTAGCATTGTGTTCGCTTGCAACATGATGCACTTGCTTTTTATGTTGTAAGAAAGAGCCAAAAATAGTTTCAATTTAGTTTTAATTTCTAAAAAAAAAAGGTTTATGTTATATCAAGAAATTGACATTCTAATAATAAAAAGCAATCAAATAAAATTGCAGCACAAGTTTTTTTGTTTTAGTCACTGTAAGATGTTTATTATCTAAACACTTTTTACTGCAGGAATCATGGATGACATCATTGGTTAGTGTGAATTCCAGGTGCAGCAGTCTGGGTTATTTCTGTGTGTCGTTTTTATGCTCTTTCTGTTATGTTGGAGAAGGCGGGACAATGCCACAAACAGAACCGATGAATTAAATAAAAACAATGGAAACAAAAATGTAAAGTCCCAAGATCAAACCCGCAAAGTCCGGTGTGACATGTGGAGTGTACTCGCCACCCGAGAATTACAGCTCGGTCCTTGGCGAACAAAACAATTGATCAGCGTCGAATGGCTGGACGACTCACAGTAAATCCCGACGGGGCTTTGATGCTGCTAGAGGCGTAGTGGAAATGGTCGGAGGTTCCGGAGACGAAGGCACTCCAAGTGGGCGTTCACCACCTGTCACGGACTCCTGACCACGGCACCTAGTTAACTTCGGACCTCCTGATCCATAGCTGACTGAGCCCTGTAAACAGGCCCAGCCATTACACACTGTCCCTACCAGTAGACACCCCGGCCGGAACCCGGGAGCATGGCACGGGAAATGATTGGTGACCTGGATGTTGCCTGCAGTTATCTGTGACCCTGAATTGGATAAAGTGGGAAAACAGACAATGAATTAATGAATGTTTTGCTGCAAAATACTTAGAGTAAGTAGTTCAGACATGGCTTCAAAGTTTTACTAGAATTCAACATGGCATGTGGTTTACCTCCCACTTTGTAATTGCATTAGTGCAGAGTTAGCTTTAAACACGACACGCTAGAAAAACTTCATTAACTTTAAACTTCTGTTCTTAAACATATATAGCCTAAAGTATGTGGACACTTAAGTAGTGTATGTGCTTGTTCAGATTTTAAAATGGATTGTGCTTGTTTAGCTAAAATTAAATTAGGAAGTGTTCAGTAGTGTTAATATCAGGGCTCTGTGCAGGTAATTGGAGTTTATTCACAACATCTTGTCATTTCATGTTTTTATGAATATCATGTTAAGCAAAAGGGCACAGTCATGCTGGAAAACTTAAACCTGTAGTCATAATGAATATACTTTGTTTTTATTTTATAGATTTCTGATACCCGCTTGTTGAAATGAAATAATGAGGAATAAATCACAATTTATAATAAATTCCATAATTAATCATTTGTCTTTGGGTTTATCCTCAATTGATTTACCCTGCTATCACACTGAAATTTCTTTCATTTTAGCCACTGGTTTCCTACTGTGTAAAATGGTTTTAAAAGACCAAGAGCAAATCTTTACTTTCCAGACTTAACCCTATCTTCTTTCTTTTTCAGGTGGATCAAGCAGACATCCTGCCTACCGAGATGGTGTTCACTATTAAAAAACTTCCACTTTTTGGTCATGTGGTCAAGCTAACCAATGACTCAGACAGCCAGATGGCTCCACAGCTGGACTTAATTAACTCTTTTACACAAAATGACATAAATATGGGCACAGTTCTGTATTTGGCGGGCTCAACGCAAGGTCAAGACATGTTCATTGTTGATATTAGTAATGGTTTCACAACGCTGGAGGGCCTTCATGTAATGGTTGACATCTTGCCTGAGCTTATACCTGTCCAGGTGGTCAACCTCACTGTGAATGAAGGAGGAACTGTGACACTTACTGAAGAGGTGCTTAACATCACACACCCTTTCTATAGAGCCAATAATATTGAATTCTTTTTTGAGGGGATGATTGAGCATGGACAAATAAGATGTCTGGACTGTAATGAGGAAGAGCTGTATACTTTCACCTGGGATCAAGTGAGTACATTTGCATTTCTAGGGTTTTAGAACCCATGCATATACTTTATAAAGCTTATACAAAAGACAATTACATCTGCTTGAACATAAATTGCTGTACCAGTCACGGCTTCATAAAATCCAGTGAATAATTATTCACAGTCTATTCTTAAAAAAATATGTGTAATCTTCCAATTTTCCAATTACCTTGCACATCAGTCAAAACATTAGTTTATTGAAATTAAGCTTTAAAAAATCATTACCCTAACCTCCTTCAAAATAGTTATTGGTGCAATGGAAAACAAGGCAACAGGAACCTTTCCAGGCTTCTTGTTTTTGCAGAGGTGCTAATCGCGTTTACCTGCCGCTGGTTAGGCGTAATTAGAAAGGCATTTAAACTCCATGTTTTTCGCCAGTACCTCATTGGAGCATTGTTTAAGTGAGCATTCATGCTGAGTTCTTCATTCGAGGTTTGTACTATCATGTTCTTGTTTTTGTTCCATTTCTTAGTCAGTCGCTTCTCGCGTTTTCTCTCATTTCCCTCTCGTCACAGTTTCTTTGTTTTTGTTCCCGTGTTTTCTGCCATTCCTTTTCCTCCAACATTCTACCAAGTTCTTCGTCCTGTTTCCCCCTCCTGTCTAGCCTTCTCTCGCTTCTTCTGAAGCCCTGCCACTCAGTCGCTTGCCGCCCGATCCGGTTCTCGTTCCGCTTCCCCCAGGCCAATCAAGATTTCTAGCCACCCGGATCGAGATTCATACCCACCAGTGTCAAAGTTTCAAGCCCGCCAGGACCAAGATTCCTTACCCACCAGTATCAAGACCCTGTTCCTCCCTGCATCCTGTATTGATGCAACTCTCACCTCTGCACTTAACCCGGTCAAGATCCTGTTCCTGCTCCTCACTGCATCTGCTATACACGCGCCACTGACCTCTGCACACCGCCTGGTCATGGTCCTGTTCCTGTTCCTCGCTGCATCCAGTATACATGCACCTCTTACCTCTGCATGCCACCCAGTCAAGATCATGTTCCTGTTCTCTGCTACTCTCTAGTACCTGTGTTCCGCTCACTGCACTCTACCCTCTCGATTACATCCCAGTCCATTGTTCAACCTGTACCAGTGCACCACTCCCCATGGTTCTCCACCCGGTCAAGGTCCCGTACCGGCTCCCATAATCTCCACCTCTCCGCTGTGCCTTTTCCCCTGCCTGAGTCTGCCCTCTCCCCATTGAGTCGTTGTTTGTCCGTGGACTGCCCCTTTGTTGCCTTGTTTCTGTTTTCCCCTCTTCAAACAAATATTTTTTGCATGTATTCCTGTGTCTGTGTCTGTCTGTCTGTGTGTGAGTGTGTGTGTTTGTGTGTGTGTGTGTAGATTCTGGGTTCCTTCCCTTATCCCCCGACTCCTAACCGACATCAGTTACTTGAATAGAACGAGTAGGTTTGAATATCAGTTCTGCTATCAGCAGACTTGTCTCCCAGAGAGAGGGAGAGCAAAAGGGATTCAGAGTTCTCTGGAAATAGTTTATTTAAATTAAGCTCATCTCACATGGTCCAAAGACAGGGGTAATGTGTGCTGTAGTCAGATTAATCCACAGTTCAGCTTGTAATCAAAGCACAAGAAAAGGGGAAAGGGAACTGTGCAGGATCATGTTGGTTTTATTAAAAAGACAAAAAGTGGATGCAATGTGGTACTCAATTACACCAAGATCTGTATGTTTTCTTCTTTCAGGATTAGTTCTATAATTTAAACACACTCAAGCATAAAAGGACATTTATTACATACTTAATTATAAGCCATTCACAGAATAATAGTTATTGAGGCAAACGTTGATCACACCAGTACTACAGAGAGGCAATGTTATTTCTTAAAAATTAATTTCTCATCCCTGTCCCTTTATGTTTGACTCTTATCTATGTTCATTGGAACTGAAGTCTTTTTGATTCCTTTCAAAATATAGGCTGTGTCTGTACTGCTCACTGTGTGATGCTTACCACAGCGGTAGAAAGGGCCTCGAGTGGAAAGAGTGAGAGACATATGACCAGTTTCTAGTGAAAAAAACTTTAAGAGCTGAGTAGTCATAGGATAGACGCTGTTCTCATTGGTTCAGTTTGGGGTTTGGCCTCAGCTCCATCTCTGTTCGTGAATCAGTGGAAACTCTGACAGAGCTTCCCTACTGCCCCAAGCCAAAATAAACTGGCCAATATGATCCTATAATTAAGCATTCACACAGCTCTCTCTGTGCGTGAGCAGTTTGTCAAAGATGCCTTTCTCAAAAGAAGTCCGCGTAGCTCAAGAAATAAATTGAATCTTTGATCCAAGCTTTTGATTAATTGTTAAGGTGTGTTTGCTGGACCAGACTAGACAATGATGATTTTTTTGTAGGGCTAACATATTGTACTAGGCAAACTGTGCTGTATAGTTGGGGAAATTTTGTTCGTATGCTTTAAATTTGTGCTTTAGGATAAAGGAGTAATTTTAAATCAGTTCAAAGTTTGACCACCTATGTTACATTCTTAATTGTACTGATCTCTCATAAAAATCCATATACCTAAAGAGTATAAGGATTGATCAAACAATGTTGTTATAATTTATATCATATATGTCTATACTATGATCACAGAGAAAATGATATTTTAGCTCTCTAGGACTGTTTCAGAGGCTCATAGAATCTTTGCAAACACCTTACTTAGACACATGAATAAAGTCCATTCTTTTAAATGTTCTGTGATGGACCTAATAAAGCATATTATATTAATAAACTTCTGAATTAATTTAGTTAGGTAATTTCATGTTTTTTCTGATATAGCTAGACCTTGTTCTAATAATATAACTGCAAAAAAAACTCTGTTTCATTTATTAATTCACTCATAGTGTGGTAGGTATATACTACAGAATACAGCCTGCTCTAAATGAGTTCCATATTGCTAGAAAAAAAAACACAGACATGCTCAGCAAAGAGACAAAACCAGAGAATAATGGTTCCTAAATGACAGGGGCCTTTTATGATACATCTCTGGAAATTTCTTCATTCGCTCATGTGGGCCCATTGGTTCTTTTCGAGCTGCTGCATAATGTCTGGATCCATAAAACAAACACACAGAATAGGCAACAGTTTTAAGTGTGTAACTCACCGAAAATATAAAAATGCCATTACATTTTATTATATTTACAGACAAAAGATTCAATGGAAGCAAGTCCTTAACAATTAAAAGGTTAAGTATAAGTAATGCAGTATAGCAGAAAAACTCTCCATGAAGAGATTCAAAAGGGGATTGTGATAGCTGAAATTCACCTCACTTTCATACTAGGCATGATAAAACTATATTGGATTAAAAGCCCTATAACATACGATCTAATCAATTCCTCTATAGGCAATGACTGTTGCAGTAAAACAAAAAAAGACTGTTCAGTGCACTAAACTGTATCAGACTATTGTGTCAACTGGAGGGTCCATGTTTAATTACTGAATAAAGTGTAAGAGATATAATTTAATTTGTTCTCTGCTTGATTCATAAACACAATGCCATCCTGAACATTAATTGGTTACTTGGAACTTCAAAATTTGGTGCATCCACATGCTGTTGTGTAAGATTTTCATTTTGTTTATATGCTGAATACCTTTTTCTAATACTGTTTATTTAGTCCAAGCAGAATAAGTAGAAGTAATTACCTTTAGTTAAAGTTTTTGTTTCAAAAATAGATGGATCTTTGTCAATTGTATCATCCAATATTCAGGGCAATTTTAGTAGTCATAAAATTACATCAGACCATTTAGACAAATTACCATACAACAGAGACTACATGCTTTACTTGACATACTTAAAATGGGTGCAGTTATCTTATCCCTTTTATTTATTTAGGAAATCAGTGCTTATTATCAACTGTGATCAATAACAAAAGTATATGCTCCTTAATTCACAGATCAGGCAAAAAATTATGATCATGCTCTTAATTTTGTGTTGGTCCCTGTTTACCTGCCTCTTACTCATAAAACTGCAATGCACTGTGTATACACCTTTCTATTTGAACCAGCATTGACTTGTACAACAATCTGAGATACAGTAGCTCATCTGTTGAATCAGCCTGCCTTCAGTCCACTGCTGCAGTTTTGTAGATGCTCTGACCCAGTCATCAAGCGTAATTATCTGGTATTTTGGGCCATAACTGCTGAATGTCAAAATAAGTAGAAAATCTTCTTCTAAACATCAAACTTGCCAAATACTCACAATCAGAGAATATACTGGGCTATTTCCTTCTTGAGGTGGCAATCATATGGAATCCATTAAATCTGCACACAGAAGTGAGTGTTCAAATCTGCTAGAGCAGCTCTGGGTTGGTAACATCCTGGAGCAAAAGCATGCTGGCTCACTGACATTAAATGACTGCAATAATTTAATGTTTACAAGGAATTTTGTTTATTTCTGAATGAGTGCAATATTATCAAATAATACTAATACTGTTCTATACACTATTAGGGATTTTGTGAGAATATACTATGTGATGTATCATTTGAAACACTGCTGCAAATAAAAGTTTATTGCCTGTTAATAAATTTGTAAAATATCATCAGTTTGTACTGTCGACGTGTCTAGGCACACTGTGAACACACTGTTTGTGCGGACTGATTGTACTGACTGAATATATTTACTCAGCATGTGTGCATATTGGTTTGTGTATTTTTCTGCCAGTTCTCCCTATTCATGTGTATGCATCTGTCAGTGCTGATTTAATGATAATGATTGCATTTTATGCCTTTTCCGTCATGGCCAGGTTCAGCAAAAGCTTATCTATTATCTTCATGACAACTCCGAGTCTACAGAGGACAGTCTCACACTGTACGCCACTGCATTCGATATAAATCGCCGCAGCCTCCCTTTTACCATTGGTATCACAGTGATTCCCATTAACGACAATCAACCACAGATGCAACACAACACCGGCATGGAGGTACATAATTAAGTGTCTCACTAACACATCCTGTCAAAAACACAAAGTTTTTGTTTTTGTTTAAAAGCTGTTCAACAGGTAGCAGTTGGAAAATACTATGAAATATTCTCTTGCGGCAGGAATCTATTGGATTTTTTTTGCCTGGGGTATCACATGACCTTGATAACTCATCTTTGACTATAGCAAAAGAAGCCAGCCCATCATCCTTCAAATGTGTTTTCCTTCAAAATGTGAAATAATAATATACATTTCTACTAGCATTTTCTACTATACTCTCACTTCAAAACTTGTTTTACCTCTTACAGTTCATCTCTCTTTGTTCACTGCATTTATCTTTCTCTGTCCTGTTGATTTAAAGCTGGAAGCCATATTCTTGTCAGATGATCAGATCGGACACAAAACACAAGCTCAGCATGAAAAGCTGTCTTTCAGTGTTTTCTATATACATTTTGGATCCTCCATAATGCTCATCGTGACATTCTCTGTATGGCCTTGATGACACATTTTGGGTGTAAAGGAGAAACAGAGATAGAATAAGAAATTTCCACATATAAATTCAACTGTAAATGCTCCAGTGATCTATTTCAACTAACTTTTTTCCCATGATGTAATCCAATCCCGAACAATGAGAGATATAAAATTTACCATTTGTTATGATTCCGACACTAAAAAAATAAGGTAGACTCCAAACTCAACCATGACCAAGACCAAAGAGCTGTCAAAGGACACCAGGAAGAAAATTGTAGACCTGCAACAGGCTAGGAAGAATGAATCTACAATAGGCAATCAGGTTGGTGTGAAGAAATCAACTGCGGGAGAAATTGTAAAAAAAAAGGAAGACATACAGGACCAATTGATCATCTCCCTCGATCTGGGGCCCCAAGCAAGATCTCATCCAGTGGGGTCAAATTGATAAGGGGAATGGTGAGCAAAAATCCCAGAACTACACAAAGGGACCTGTAGAGGGCTGGAACCAAAGTAACCATCAGAACAACACTACGCCGAGAGGAACTCAAATCCTGCAGAGAGAGACATGTCCCCCTGCTTAAGAAAGTACATTTTCAAACCCACCTGAAGTTTGCCAGAGAGCATATGGATACTCCAGAAAAGGATTGGGAGAATCTCGTGGTCTGATGAAACCTAAACTGAACTTTTTGGTAAAAACTCAACTCGTCGTGTTTGGAGGAAGAAGAATGCTGAGTTGCATCCCAAGAAAACCATACCTACTGGGATACCTCTCTATGCTTGCCACATCTTGCCACTGGGATTTTGCCCATTCCTCAAGGCAAAACTGCTCCAGCACCGTCAAGTTAGATGTTTTCCGCTGGTAAACAGCAATATTCAAGTCTGACCACAGATTCTCAATTGGATTAAGGTATGGGCTTTGACTAAGTCATTCCAATACATCTAGATTTTTCCCCTTAAACCACTCGAGTGTTGCTATAGCAGTATGCTTTGGGTCATTGTCCTGTTGGAAGGTGAACCTCCTTCCCAGTCTTAAATCACTTACAGACTGAAACACGTTTTTCTTAAGAACATCCCTGTATTTAGCACCATCAACCTCTCGACTCGGACCAGTTTCCCAGTCCCTGCTGCTGAAAAACATCCCCACAGAAT
>JAYDZG010000001.1:22203643-22214630 GCA_034509265.1 Microcambeva bendego | reverse complement strand
CATTAATGTCTAAACCACTGGCAACAAAAGTGAGTACACCCCTAAGAGACTACACCCCTAAATGTCCAAATTGAGCATATTGGCCCCTTCAAAATGACCAAGCTTAAATTTCTTTCTCTGGGGTTTTATAAATTGTTTTTAAAAAGTCTAGTGACATCTGCTGGCAAAACAGTGAAATCACATGGTATTTACAAATTTGCTTTAACTTGTGTATGGAATTATTTCTTTGATATTTGTTTTTTGAATTCATTGTTTGGATTATTAAATGCAGGGTCTACGTGGTTCCACTGCCAATATGTTACTGTTGGACCATTGTAACTCTAATTGCTTAATTAAAAATTGGTCTCAATTGTAATCTTTAGTCAGCTTTTGTGTCTGTAAAAAGTTTAGAACCTAAACACTCAAGTTTAAGCCTAGCTTGTACAGAAGTTGAAACCTATTGTTTTATAGAAAAGGGGTTAGAAATGCATTTTAATATATTGATATAACCACAAAACTAAATGTCTCTGCGAATTAAGATTCCAAAGTGGGACAAGTGGAAAGTTATTTTAACCTATGGTGTTTTACTAACATAAGAGGTTTGTGTCATCAGGTTCTAAATCAGGTGGTTTCAGCTTCACAGTGACAGATGGAGACTACACCACTCCACTCTACCTCTTCAAAGTCACTGCGAGACAGCTGACAATTTCAGTGGAAGCCCAGGGCGAGTTACTGGTCTTCCCAGGTAGGTCTCCCTGGAAAACTCATTTTTTTATCCCTAATAGATAGAAACATAAACTCATACCAAATTCCTCTGTACCTCTGTGCCTGTGGGTTTTCCTCTGGCATAAGATACACAATAGCATGTGGACATCCCATGTGCCTTAACTGATCGATCTGCATCCCTCTTGGTAAAATATATCAATTAAAATCTTGAACAGCTTTGTCAAATAGCCTCTAGTGAAAGAAAGTGTATCGCCATGCATGTTTTATCATGCAATTACATGATGGATCTGATGTGCATTTGTCACAGGATCAAGGCAAGTGATCAGTGGTGATCTCCTTCGTGCAGTGACCAGTGAGGATGGAGATGAGATCAGCTACTCGCTTGTAAAGCCCCCACGTCTGGGACGACTAATCAAACCCAACCAGAATGGACAATTTGAACAGATCAACAGATTTTCACAAACTGAGGTAACTTTGAAAGATAAAGTGTACGTCTCCTGTAGTATTTAATACTCCGGTAGTATTTATTACCCTATTTAGGATGTATGTAGAATGTTATTATGCATAAAAGAAATATCCTATCATATATCATATAAAAACATCACATTTATAAATATCAGAAGTCTTAACAAAAAAATTACTAAAAGGAGTAGGGTTAACTTTTGGATTCAAAATTAATTGTTAATTGTTCTTAAGTTCCAGTTATACAAGTTCTGGTTTGACTGTCTGGTCCTCAAAAATAAAAAAATAATATATCTATTTAATTAGATTTCATAGATCAACTGTGTAAAGAAAGTATTTATTGTAAATCATCAACAATGTATAATCTATATCCAAGTGTTGTGAGCATTCTGCAAAAAAAGTATGCTTTTTATCAGGGTGAAAATAAAAACAATTCCAAGAAAGGAATATTTGCACCATAGGCTGAACACGTTTCTGTCTCATACTTATTGGGTTTTTGGACCCAAAATTTTCATAATGCTGACCAACACTATTATTAGCCACATATATTATTAGCCATGCATGTTTTAGGCCCAAATCTGTCCAGATAAAATATAATAGATACATATAGAAATGTGTATCAAACTTAAACTATGGCAATAGAAGTTTTTAAAGAATATGCATATGTTTCATAATTAACAAAAGCTTACATTTTCCAACATTAAATTAAGGACAATTATCTCAAAGTAAAAAAATCATTCCAAAGAACACTGCAACATTTCATTTTATTCAATTTATTAATATACATCCATTCCTTCATTTCAGGCCTGAAACACATTTCAGAAAGTTGAGACAAGGAAATTTAAGGGTAGTAATGAGGTAAAAAAAGAAAAAAAAGTAGTAATGTGATTTTAAACAAGAGTGGTGTTCCCACTCTCAGTAACACAGAACATAACACAAATACTGGTTTACAGTAATAATATAATATTATTGTTACACATGTACACAAAATGTCATTTTATTTCATTGAAATTTGCTGTGTTGTTTTGGTTTTGTTTCAAGCCTTGACTTTCAGTAAATGTTAGCTGTATGGTCTGATAAACCAAAAAAAATATTTTCAATTAGTAAAATTACAAATATTTACATTAGATTGATATTATATAATGTCATTATAGGCCAAAGCATTGTAGGCCAAAATTGCTGTGTGTGTGTGTGTGTGTGTGTGTGTTTTAATGTGCGTTAATGGCTGAACTCACTCTGTACATTTTTTTCTTTATCAGCTGAATGCTGGTGCAGTTTATTATGAACATCAAATGCCCTTGGAACCCTTCTGGGTAGTAAAAGACTCAGTGGAGCTTGAGCTCTCTTCACCACCAGCAGCACAACTTCACCACACTCTACCTGTTACTGTGTCCTACTATGCTGCCAATCGTAATGTGTCTTCACAGCTGTGGAGAAACAAAGGTACCATAATTGAATTTTGAAAATTATTTTAAAAGGGATTTATTATCCACCCGTGATGAGATGTTTCTGATGTGTTTCTTTGCACTACAGGAATGTCAGTGGTGCAGGGGCAGTCTAAGGTAATCGACTCCTCTATTCTGGATGCATCTAACCTTATAGCCAGTCTGCCTGAAGACAAACGAGCTGGACAGGACATTGTTTTTGAGATACGTCAGTTCCCTGTGCATGGTCGGCTCACTCTCGAAGGTACAGACCTTGCACGGGATGCCCCCTATTTTTTTCAGGCTGACATTAACAAAGGGAAACTGGAGTTTAACCATGATGATTCAGGCGCACCTTCAGACAGATTCTTTTTCAGTGTCAGACTGAATTCTCAAGGACGTCTGTCTCCGTCTGCACCAGGAGAAATAGTGTTGGACGAGGTCTTGCTTATTTCAGTTACAAAAAATGATTTCAGTCCCCCAGAGCTCGTCAGCATGGACCTTTTGTTGGAGGCTCTGCAACATTCTACTATGGTACTGTCCAAGCTGTACCTCAACACTGTAGACCAGGACAACACACCTGATGAAGTCAGATTCACTGTCCTGAAGAGCCCTGGCAATGGGCACCTTATAAACATGGATACCAGGGAAAGAATCCAGCAATTCACCCAAGAGGATGTGAACATGGGCAGGGTGGCGTTCGTAAGTGATGGTAGCTTGTCCGATGGATTTATGGAATTTACGATCTCTGATGGAAAGCACCACTCTAACCCACACATGATGCGAGTTGGCATCCTGGCTAAAAAGCTTCTTCTGACTAATGTGGCAGAGATCGAGGTGAAACAAGGAGATGATGAGACTCCCATCACAGAGGACATGTTAAAAGCATCCACTGGGGGGCCTGTTGAGGAGGAGGTCCTTTATAAGATCACAAGTGTTCCTAAGTATGCAGCTGTGATGGTGGACAGACAACAAACGTCTGCCTTCACCCAAAAACAGATCAGGGAAGGAAGGGTAAGCGTACGCTTTATCAAGTCTACTTCTCCAAATGACAGCTTCTCTTTTGTAGCCCGCAGCAGAGCAGCTAATGTTTCCTCTAGCCTTAACATCACAGTAAGACCCCTTGCAAATATGGCCAAGGATCTTGTGCTTCCATTGGGCTCTACAGTTCTGGTAGACAAACAGTTGTTAGATGCTACACCGCTTGCCAACAAAACCAGGACATCTCCAACCTTCAGTGTGACTCAGCAGCCCAGAGGAGCAAGATTCGTAAAGAGAGGTGGGTCTGTAGATGGACAAACTGTTGAATCATTTACCCAAAGAGATTTGGATGAGGGTCGTGTGGCTCTGGAGTTACTGGATGCCACTGGAACTCCAAAAGCTAAAGGTCAAGACCAGGATCAAGATGAGGCACGACTTCTCCTTAAATCACATGGAGTGCCTCCTGCAGAGTGTGTTCTTACCTTTCAAATGGTTCCTTATGACCCTGCAGGAGTCTACCAAGTCACAGTTCTCAAAGTCCCATCCTCTGACGCCAGCTCTGAAAAAAGTAAAGCAGACCAGCCTGATGAAAGAATGAGTAGAGAAGGTGACTGGCCACATAACGTTGGTCCCACCACAGCCTCTACTGGCTTTCCTGTATCCCCCGTTTCTAGACGGAACTCAATATGGGCCATCCTCATTCCCATTTTTATAATCCTCCTTTTATTGGTCCTGGCTGGTTTGCTAGTATTTTACCTGGTGCATCGCAACAAGACAGGGAAGCACAATGTCCAAACAGTTGGCAGCAAGCCAAAGAATGGAGAGGTAAGCCAAGAAACCTTCCGAAAAACAGATCCTACAAGTAACATTTGTATGTCAAATATGGCATCCAAAGACACAGATCCCGAATTATTAACACACTGTCGGACAACCAACCCAGCTCTGAAAAAGAACCAGTACTGGGTATGAAAGAAAGAAAAACAGAACTTCATGCTCTATTGATATTTAGTGTATTTTGACAGATGTGCAAACATAAATGAAAGGTCTATGATGACCTCCTTTAGTCATTCCAAACAATCTTTTTTATTTTCAAACACTAGTTTAAAAATGGTAATAATTTGGTAAAATCTCTTTATGTCATGTCTCTGATAAACACATATTAAGAACACAATCAATTGTGCCAGTTTTAAAGTACTGGTGTTTTTGGTGTATGTTATGCATTGCGTCACCAAAATGCCAAAACACCCTTCTAGACTCTTAATGTCTTAATGATTCTTAGAGTTTTTAAGCAATTGTTTTGTGGTGACTGTTAAGGCAGTATTAATACTGTTACCCCACAGTTATCACAACAGATAGCGGCAGACTGAAGTTTGGTAATCAGTAAGAATAAAGAACATTGTTTTGCAGTGGGTGTGTGGATAAACGTGTATTCCTAATCATTAGAAAATGCCCCCAAATATCTTGTTTTGTTAAGTGGTGCACCACAAGTTCCTATATATACAGATCATCTATGATTTAGTTTTTCTTTTTCTTTAAAGTATTATTCTAATAAAAATGACTAAATTCTGCTGTTTAATGACAAATGTTTAAAAAAAAACAAAAAAAAAACATTATTTTAGTTTAAACCATGTATTAAATAATGGTCTACTATCATGTCACATTTTGATTATTATACTTGGGAAGGGTTTAATGAATTTGACAGCATAAACTAAGAGGTACATATGTTTCATCACTAAAATGTATGGTTCATTCCTAGCTTAACACAAACAATAAAATGTCAATTGTATATTAATCATTTAAAGGTAAACTATTGCATTTGTGTTACATTTCAGTCATTTTGTTATTACTATACAGCCAAGCATCCCCTTAACATATTGAGACAATTCATTACAACCAGACTATATAAAGTTTTATTTATAAGGAATGTATTGACATGAACATAACTTATGTTTGAAAAATATTTATTTTAAAAAAAGACAGAAAAATAGGCTGTGTTAAAAAAATAATAATAATAATTTTGTCAGTTCGTTCACTGCACAGACTTGCTGGCTAGAAGTGATAATAATCTCTTGACTGAGAAAGTGTTTGTATCCTAAGTCATGTCATGGTTTTAACATTACTATAAAAAATAAAGGCCTGTAATGTATACAATTATAAAATATTTTAAGTTCAAACATTGTTCATGTTCCATTAAATATTAAATATATTAAGAGTTTCTGTCAAATTATTGTTGGGTAATTACGTGTAATTCATTTTATTAATTCTTTGTAATTTTCATTTATGTATTTTGCAATATAAAGTCATTATTTTAATTACATTAAGTTACTGTGTTTTTTAACCTGAATATAGAGACAAGATGCTGTTATGATGTCTCTATTATTAAAATGCTTTTACGATTGTTAAGTGTTAAATTGTTAAGTGGGATCAAATAAAATGTTTGGGCTCTTTACGTGTTAAAGTGTTAAACAATTCAGAGAAACAAATTGCAGAGTCAGCGTTTTAAGACACTGACATTTTAAAAAAAGATAATAAAGCTCAGCCTAACAGTTTTTTTTTGTCTTTTCTATGTCCAGTCCTGATCTCCGAAAAAAAATACAGTAAAATGTTCTTTGTTCAGGGATAAAACTAACAACACAAAATACAATGTAAAACATTGTTTTGTTTTTTTATTTGTACCTTTTATCTGGTGAATAATTTAATAGGTAGCCAATCACAGATTCTTTTTTTTAGAAATTGGTTGTGTAAATAGATTATAACAAGCCGATATCCTTATTTATGATTGCAGTATTCTGGTCATATTAAATCGTTTTATACGTCTTGCCTTTGTGAATCATGGAAAGTTTATTTTTGCATTCATTTTTAATGATTCCTAGATTTGTTTTTGTCATGCTTTATGCTTTTATATGAAATAAGCTTTCTGAACAATTTGCGGTCTAAAATGTAAGATGGAAATGGAGAATGGAGAATTCAGTATTTCAGCTGTTTTATTACTAATTCCACCACTTTTAGTTGAAAGTTGAACTGTAACATGTAACACTATATGTATTCTTTTAAGCAGATCACTATTTTTTGTTGTAAATAATGTTAAAATGTTTGATATTACACAGACATTATTAAATGCCTGAATAATGTAGTCTTGTGACGACTCAATTTGGTGAGAAAAAACAAAAGCTAATGTATTCAATTCAGGGTTTTTTTTTGGGGGGGGGGGGGTGTTGGTTTATTCTTTGGTTTTTGTTTTGCTTTTATTTTGTTTTGTTTACTTATATCTGATGAACATAATGTAAAGTCAATTTATTCTGTAAGTCTCAGCATTCCATATCATTGGTCATTCTGATTTAATTTGTTATTAATATGTTCAAAAACTATTATTATTATTTTTTAAATGGGTTTCTTCTTCTGCTTTATATTTATTATTTTTATATAATGTTATTAAATAAACTATATACAAAATAATACTAAATACAAAATTATTTTGTATCTTCAGTTAACATGAACACCCCTCACAAATACAGCCATTAAGTGCCCAGGTAGAGATTTTCCCCTTTCCAAACCCACCTGATTCAGTTTCAGTGGTATTATATGTGAAACCTGACTTTCAAGACCAGTATAAATAAAATTAACCCAAATTGTAAGTGTTTATTTGTTCTTCAACTGTGCCTAGGTGGAGTAGAGGATTTTCTACTGCACACCATCGGCGGGAGTCTGATGGTAGAACATACTGTAGCTAACACTTCTGAAAGCTAGT
Organism: Microcambeva bendego; assembly: GCA_034509265.1. Taxonomy (NCBI): domain Eukaryota; kingdom Metazoa; phylum Chordata; class Actinopteri; order Siluriformes; family Trichomycteridae; genus Microcambeva; species Microcambeva bendego. Next base: position 22,207,310 of record JAYDZG010000001.1, on the reverse strand, counting down.
TCCGATAGAAATGTGTCAATTTTCAGTTTCAGGTCGATTATTTTACAGAGGGAGTTACAGAGGGTATAAAAGTACAGCCACATGGTGCAGTATACACAGTAGCCAGCAGAGGAGGCAAGGGTGCATATAGCATATTTTAGACATGAAACAAGTAACATTTGTCAGCTTTAACTAGCCTCGCAGCCGCCGCCACCACAGCTGTGCTCATTCTTTCCTACACACGGCATTTTCTCTCATTGCACATTTCAACCTCTTTCATTTTTTTCTGTTGCATTTATTTCAGCTACAGCCACTGGATACTTAATTTATGAATCTAATAAAGACATGCACTGGTTTTAGCTAAATATTTCCACATGACTTTTACTACCTAGACTAGAACTTTACTTCACTTCCTGTCATGGAGTAAAGCCAACGTCCTTAATAAAAGCAGAAGCAAGTTTTTTGTTCCGTACTTAAAAAAACTTATTTGAATAGTGATAATATTCTTTTAACATGCATTTTTCGTTGTTAGATCATAACTGTTTAGTATGTCCTGCAATATCCTATGCAAGTTTTGGTCTTCATGGGTCTGTCATCACAAAATAAACTCCTTGGTGAGTTTGTTAAGGCATGTGAAATTCGCAAATGTTTATCTACTCATATGCAGAGAAAGTACGGCAGCTTTTGTGTTTGTGTCTTTCATCAAAGTGAGAACACCCCTCACATGTTTGTAAATATTTTATTATATCTTTTCATGGGGCAACACTGAAGGTATGACACTTTGATAGAATGTAAAGTAGTCAGTGTACAGCTTGTATAATGGTGTAAATTTGTTGTGCCCTCAAATTTAAAATACGCAGCCATTAATGTCTACACCACTGCCAACAAAAGTGAGTACATCCCTAAAATGACCAGATTGCGCCCAGTTAGCCTGTAAGACCATACAGCAGCTTAACAGGACAGGTTCCACTCAGAAATGGCCTCGCCATGGTTGACCAAAGTAGTGGATTGCACATGCTCACCGTCATATCCAGCGGTTGTGTTTTGAAAATATACAGATGAGTGGGGCCAGCATAGCTTGCAGAGGTTAAAAGGGTGGGGGTCAGGCTGTCAGTGCTCAGACCATACTCCACAAACTGCATCAAATTTGTCTGCATGGCTGTCGTCCCAGCCTCTTCTAAAGATGATGCACAAGAAAACCTCCAAACATTTTGCTGAAGACAAGAAGACTAAGGACATTTGTGTCAACTGGTGTCAAGTGAGAGTGCTGGCAACCAGGTGAGGAGTACAAACACAAGTGTGTCTTGCCTCCAGTCAAGCATGGTAGTGAGAGTGTCATGGTTTGTTGTTGCAAGAGCTACCAGCTGTGGGGAGCTACAGTTCACTGAGGGAACCATGAATGCTAACGTACTGTGACATACTGAAGCAAAACAGGATCCCCTTTCCTTCAATAACTGCTATATTCTAACATTGTAATGACCCCAAACACACCTCCAAGACGACCACTGCCTTGCTAAAGACACTGAGGTTAAAGGTGCTGGACTGGCCAGATCTACCCTATTGAGCATCTGTGGGACATCCTTAAAAAGAGGATTGAGGAGCACAATGTCTAACATCCACCAGCTCTGTGATGTCTTCATGGAGGAGTTGAAGAGGATTCCATTGGCAACCTGTGAAGCTCTTGTGAATCCATGCCCAAGAGATTTAAGGCAGTCCTGAAAAATAATGTTGGCGAAACAGTACGGGCACAATTTGGCCATTTTCACTTGTACCCACTGGGGTGTAGTCACTTTTGTGGCCAGTGGTGTGGACTTTAATGGCTGTGTGTTGATTTATTTTGAAGGCACAGCTAATTTACACCGTTATACAAGTTGTACACTGACTACTTAACATTGTATCAAAATGTCAGATCTTCAGTGTCAGATTTTCATAAAAAAAGATATTATAAAATATTTGCAAAAATGTGACGGATGCACTCACTTTTGCGAGATACTGTATATTGGAAGGGGTTTTGAGAAATGCTAAAAATGCCCTCCCCAAATACACTGATGTAAATAATCTCTCACTACTTTTGAGTAATGTTACGTAAATTACTGTGCATCAGTGTTTCCAACAACTGTTTACATGTGGGAACCCAATCCCCCCAAAATAAGATTTAGTCCTCCCTAATGTTACATTTACAGCTCTTGGTAAGAAGGAAACTAGAATTACATGTTTTATGAGGACATTGTCTAACAATTCTATAACAGATTTTTACTAGTCATTGCATAAAGTAAACAATACTAACTTCTGTTTTAAAAAGAAAATTGTCTCTTTGTAAACCAATCGAAATTATTGCCAGAACAGAAAACAAGTCCCTTGGGGTTTTTTTCACCAAGTCAGAGGAAAAAATGTATTTAGTTATTAGTATTTAAAGTCATATTCCACACTTTTTGGTTATATTCATGACAGACACAAGGTTATTCATTACTTAAGGTTAATCCTTTGACAAGTTTATATTAAACACAGTTGTGAACAACTTTGTCTCTTCAATTAACCTTTCTACAATGTTTTTGGACTGTCCAGACCGCCCCACCTGGGGATTGAACCCAGGACCTTCTTTCTGTGAAGGGAAAGTGCTACCCACTAAGCCACCATGCCCCATATAAAAATGTAATGGAATGTAAATGTGTATGCAAACCACATGGAGATACCTAACAGTTTTATTTGTCTGCTTTGTCCCTAAGCATTTTTTTTATTTCAACAGCATAATAGCATGGTACACTCAAGTTAAACTAAACATCTTTGCTATATATGAAATAGTGGCATGATTTCCAATTGTATTTTTGTATATACTTAGACCTCACCTGGGTCTTTCACATATCGATTTGTTCTGTTCCTACAACCTTTTTGTGTTTGATGGGGTTTTTTAATGTATCATCTGATTGTGATGCTAAAATGGTCCCATGGAGCTTTAAAATGCCTTTAAAGACTTTTTAGGTTCAAATTAATTGTAAATGCTTTTCATACCAAAAATCTTGTGTTTTTGTGGTAGGACTCACAGCTTCAGGTAGGTTTAACATCCCAGATGAGCAGGTTGAACATGCCATTCCTTGTAGATCATAACGTGAGAGATTTGTGTGTTCTTGCCATGTAATTTTGACAAAAATTTACTGCATATGGTATTTATTCACCCCCGTTGCTATGAAGCCCTTAAAAAGTTCTGGTGCGACCAATTACGTTCAGAACTCACATGCTAAGTGAAATGAAGTCCACCTCTGTGCAATCTAAGTGTCACATGATCTGTCAGTATATTCACAGCTTTTCTGAAAGGCCCCAGAGGCTGAAACACCATTAAGCAAGAGGCACCACTAACCAAACAACACCACGACCACCAAGGAAATCTCCAAACAAGTCAGGGACAAAAAATGTAGAGAAGATGGGTTAAAAAAAATGGGTTATAAAAAAAATGGGTTATAAAAAAAATCCAAATCTATGATGATCCCCCGGAGCACCATCAAATCCATTATGATCAAATGGAAAGAACATGGTACCACAACAAACCTGAAAGAGAGAGCGGTCCACCAAAATTATCAGACGAGGGCATGAATCAGAGAGGCAGCACGGAGACAAAAGGTAACCCTGAAGGAGCTTCAGAGTTCCCAAGCAGAGACTGGAGTATCTGTCCATATGACCACAATAAGCTGTA
>JAYDZG010000001.1:22189271-22203543 GCA_034509265.1 Microcambeva bendego | reverse complement strand
AAAGGTAACCCTGAAGGAGCTTCAGAGTTCCCAAGCAGAGACTGGAGTATCTGTCCATATGACCACAATAAGCTGTACACTTTATAGAGCTGGGGTTTATGGAAGAGTGGCAAGAATTAAGCTTTTACTTACAGACAAAAATATGAAGGCTCAATTTGAGTTTGCCAAAAGGCATTTGGGCGACTCCCCAAATGTATGGAAGAAGGTGCTCTGGTAAGATGAGACCAAAATTGTCCACCAAGGAAAACACTATATCTGGCAAATACCAAAACATCTCATCAAGCCAAAAACACCATCCTGCTGTGGGGATATTTTTCAGCAGCAGCGATTGGGAAACTGGTCTGAGTCGAGGAAAAGATGTATGGTGCTAAATACAGGGATATTCTTGAGCAAAACCTGTTTGGTCTGTCAGTGATTTGAGACTGGGGCGGAGGTTCACCTTCCAGCAGGACAATGACCCAAAGCATACTGCTAAACCAACACTCAAGTGGTTTAAGGGGAAATGTGTAAATGTATTGGAATGGCCTAGTCAAAGCCCAAATCTTAATTCAATTGATAATCTGTGGTCAGACTTGAAGATTGCTGTTCATCAGCGGAAAACATGAGCTGGAGCAGTTTTGCCTTGATGATGGGCAAAAATCCCATTTGCAAGATGTGGCAAGCTCATAGAGACTTATCCAAAGAGACTTGAAGCTGTAATTGCTGCAACAGGTGGCTCTACAAAGTACTGACTTTAGTGGGGTGAAAAGTTATTTTGTCCTATTGTCTGCTTCACAATAAAAACATGTAAAAAGTTGTAGTCATGAAAGTTGTAAATGAAATGATGCAAACCTACAAAAAATCCATTTTAATTCCAGGTTGTGAGGTAATAAAACACGTAAGTGAATGAATACTCTTGCAGTGAATACTCTTGCAAGGCACTGTATTTTGCTATAAGGTTCATGAACTCAAAAGTGCCCTGATATATAAAGTTTTCTTTATGAATGGCAACTGTATTTCTGTTTTTGTATTCTGTTTTTGAGTGGTTAAGCCAGTGGTTGCTAACAATGGCATCTGTTAAATATTTGTATGGTTTAATAGAATAAGAACATGTGACACTCCACTGAAGTACAACTGCTGAGCAGTGCCCAGCCGTCAGAATATGGTTTGTTGAGCTACAGTGAGCCGGACAGAATCAAGGCACATAAGGTCAAACACTGAATCTGTGTTCTTTCATGAAATGAATAATGGCTTGTTCTTTTTTTGTTCTTGTTCTTTTACCATGACAAATAGTAAATATCCCACAAGCATTCACTGGACACAAATATATGCACTGTTATTCTTGAACTGACAGCATTAGCTGCTTTGTGACTAAATATGTTGACAAACCACTGCAAATGTGAGCATTGCTGGAAAATGGCCTCTGTGACTCACTGTGATGCCAAAACATCCCGATTTTCACCAGCATCACATCTAACAGCATTGAGGCCATCTTGTAAAAAAAACAATGATGAGTTTCTGATGATAAACCACTTTACATAAACATTTATTATGTAGTCTTACATTTGTCGAATACAAATGTATTCCACAAAAAACCTGTTTGTACTTTTTTGTTCAGAAATTTTAATGAATATATTCTCCCTGGAAATCATTCGTGTGGATGTCATCATTGACTAGAGTATTGTCACATGCTCATGGGGTATGTGTTTATAGAATTAACATGCCCATGCTGAAATGAATTCTCTACTGGGGGGATTTAGAACTAGAACGTAAGTTGGAGGATAGAGCACTAAAACATAAGGGTTTTTTGGCAAACCAGTCATAGACCAGAACATCATATATATTATTTTGATTCAACAGCTGTTAAGGATGAAACCGGTATTTTGTGTTCCATTTGGGTGCAACTAAAACCAAGTGAAGAAGCAATTCCAATAGTATTATTATTTGACAAATGATTAAAGTGTGTGCAGCAAGCTTTGTGCTCAAATATTTGTAACAATTATACTTGAGTGAGAAAAAATGGGATTGTGTTACGAGTTTCCTAATACTGTTCATGTCTCAATATGACTCCAAACTGTCAGATATCCTTATATGCAAACAATGTAAATACTTCTGTGCTGAATTGGAATGTTGATTATGTGTCAGGTCTTTATAGATTCTTGATTCTTGTGGTGATAATACCTCAAAGAGTGGACATTGAGTAGTCTTGTCTGCTAAGAAGAATTGAACAGATGATAGGTGTGTCCTATTTCAGGGGCTGCATCCATCGAAGGCCGCATTCGAAGGCCAATTACATCACAGACACACGACTAGACTGTCCCATTTCGTGCGCTTCATAAGCAGCCTTCAAATGCATCCTTCTTTTCCTCAGAAACAAAGGATTCAATGATGTATCCTTCGCCGCCCAGTATATCCAAAGATCCAAAGACGCGTTGCGTCACGAACGTAAGGATGTGTCAGGAGAACAGCTAACACCTGCCGATGAGTACAGTTTAAAATGTAAGTTTTGGGTTAAAATCGTTTAAAAATCAACATGTAAAAAGTTAGTATTAAACGGCTAATAAATAAAAAATATAAATTCTGGTTTGTTTAGTTTGTTTTAGGGAGCAAGGAGCAAGCGGAAACGTTTGTGAAGCTGAGGGGGAAAACGCTGGTCTGTTTACTGGTGCAAAAAATTCTGCCGGTGTGGCTTCGAGGTAAGACAGCACTAACATATTTCCATTTGACTATCATGTAGATCGTTTTTGTAAAACCTTTATTATAGTTTTTGCATCAATACTGACTTGACATACATGTAAGAGTGTTGTTTTGCTGTTACTTTTAAATTCTTCTTTCTTGTGTTTTCATCCCAGGGTTAAATGATCATGTTACCTTTTATTTTGTTTTCTCTCTGTGCTTAGGACAATTGTAGAGAAAATTGGCCGGCAGGCCAATAAATTGGATAATTAAAAAAAAAAATACAAGGTATGTTCATGGGATTTTAATAACAAATGATGTTTGTTATAACGATGAAAGCCAATAAACACACCTTTGCTGAAAGTTGTTCTTGTTGTGGTTTTTGTTGTTGTTACTGTTGATTTGTGACTGCCATTTTCCCTGTCTTAGGATTGTAAGTGTTTAGGGTCAGGAGAGGGTGTTCGTGGGAAACCTACTGCTGCAAGATGGCCTTGGTTTGTCCTCATGGATGAGGTGTTGCCTCCATCCTTGAGGACACACCAGGACCAAGTTCAATAGTGGATGACCAGGAGCAAGAAGAAAGAAAGCCTAGAGAAGGAAAAAGGGGAGAGAGAGACAGTGAAGCTGAGCTTTTATATCTCATTAAAGAGGACATAAGGTTCCAGAGAGAGGCAGAGGAGAAGATAGCACAGGAGAAAAAAATTCAGAAAAAAATGATTGAGAAATAAAATTAATTAATTGTTATTTTTATTTATCAACAAGGCCACTATTTACAAAGGCAACTATTTACAAAGGCAACAAATGTATTCAAAAATAAATACAAAACATAATAAATAATAAATTGTGATTGGTAAATAGTTTGTATGAGTGAATAATTTTACAGCTAAGCAGGGTATTGAATGATTGAATAATTTTACAGCTAAGCAGGGAGTCCATGGTGGTGCTGCTGGACCTGGATGAGCTGCCACAAGACCCTGGCACAGAATCCATTTTGCTTGAAGTCCATTGTGAAGTTTCCACTGTCAGGGATGGTTCGGGGTGCCATGTCATCTGCTGGTGTTGGTCCATTGTGTTTTCTGAGGTCCAAGGTCAACACAACCATCTACCAGTTTTAGAGCACTTCATGCTGCTGACCAACTTTATAGAGATGCAGATTTCATATTCGAACAGGGCTTGGCACCTGCACACAGTACCAAAGCTACCAAAACATGGCTTAAGGAACATGACATCCCTGTTCTTAATTGGCCAGCAAACCTGACCTTAACCCCATAAAAAATATATGGGGTATTGTGAAGAGGAAGATGCGATATTCCAGATCCAACAATTCAGAAAAGCTGAAGGCCACTATCAATACAACCTGAGTTCTCATGACACCTGAGCAGTGCCACAGACTGATCGACTACTTGCCACACCGCACTGCTACAGTAATCCAGGCCAAAGGAGCCCCAACTAAATAAACATGCTCATACTTTCCATGTCCACACTATTCAGTTGGCCAACATTTCTAAAAATATTTTGTATTGGTCTTAAGTAATATTGTAATTTTCTGAGATACTGAATTTGGGATTTTCATTAGTTGTCAGTTATAATCATCAAAATTAAAAGAAATTAACAAATGAAATATATCAGTATTTGTGTAATAAATGAATATAATATACAAGTTTCAATAAATCAAATCAATATATTTATTAATTTTTATATAATTTTGTTGTAATATATTGTCAGAATAGCTTGATATTACAACGGTTGTTGGCTAACAATATACAGGTTAAAATATGTAATAAATCATGTATTTTACCTGATGACGGGTCTCTCTCATAACGTTACGGTACATAACACGCCGGTGCATGCGTCGACGGTAAAGCAGCTCAGCCTCAAATAAATAAATAAAAATAACATAAAATAAAACGCTTCAGGCTCCCTATTTAAGAACTGCTGCTCAAATTAGCCAGCGGGGTTCGTTCGTTACGCAACGGTCGTAGAGTAGACCGACGAAGGATGCAGCCTCTGAAATGGGACGCAGCTAAAGTCTCTCATGGAATCTTGGTAAGTTAAGAAAGGAAGAAAATATTCATAGAACATGGAATCTGGTGTAAGCCAGTTAGAACTGGGTTTATTTTAACAGTATTATTCTAATACTGGACTATGCCTACTGGCAATCGTGCCCTTATCATATATAGACATCCAAATAATTACTGATTAGTACTTCTAGTTAAATCAATGTTTTCCCCAAATAAGGTAAAATGTGCATGTAAAGTTTTACAAACTGAGTCTGATTAATATTTTTTCTATTTCTATGAGTTTTATTATTATCAGTTTTAGTGTGTATCCAGACTAATAAACCACAGAAAACTGGCACATACATGGGGCCCTCATGCTGTTGTAATTAATTCCATCTGGTGGCCCTGTATTATGTCGGTTGTTATGCTGCTGTGATCACTCAAGCATCCTAAATAAGGCCAGCATACAATCTTCTTTTTTCGTCTTAATAACATTGGCATTAATTTAATACCCATATTTTAAATAACACTACTGTGATAGCATTTCAATGTTAGTTTATAGTGAGCGAAAAGTCAGTAGGGTGACAGAGGACAAGAATTCCTGACTAATCACAGCCCAGTGTTGCACTTGAAGCACCAGTCCAAAACAAGTAAGCATCAGGAAGTATTTGGACCAGAGACCCTGAGGAGAGACTTTAAACAACTTAAAAATCTTTTGATCTGGGATCTGTTCTAACCCTCTCTGAATAATTGTAACTATTTTTCTTCTAGCAGAGCACCCAGAGGAGTTGGATACCCTTGACATGGAAAAATCAGTCTGTTCTTTCAGGCCTGGGAATGCTGTTACTTTCTCCTTAGAATGGCAAATTGTGTCATGAAAAAATCACATTAGCAATATTGTGCAAAAAGTACTGGTGCTTGTCTGACATATAAGCTGTATGTGGACACATGAGCGTTCTGGACATCATGATCCAAAATGACAATGACAATTTACTGACAATGCCTCTACTCAATGAATTTTATGTGTTTAAGGGGGTTTAAAGGGTCAAGGGTCTGTTCAGGTCACTGAGGTTCCTAAAGACCAAGCTTATTAAAGTGTCTTCACATACTGCATATATTTAAAATGGTTTCTTTAAATGGTTGCAGAATAATTAAAATAATTCTATTTCTTTCATAACATTTATATAACTGTTGTTTTTCATTACACCTGAGATAAATTACAAGGAATTGTCCATAGATTCAATTTCATGAAGGTTATTACTTTTTTTTTTAACAGGATAGGTTTTTTTCTAACCACTGAGGCACTCAGTGTTGCCCACCTCCTAACCTCTAAACTCCACGTAAGTAGGACCTTCCTTAATATACTGCTATAAAATTGGATGCACAATTTCTTCTGTCAGCAATTGTTGTAGCTGATATTAATTCAGAAGTTAGAAAGGGTGTACCGGTGATTTTGCTCGTATCAAAAGAAAAGCATTGAGTGGAGCAAGAAATTACATATTTACAATGAGGTAATGCATGCAGTTCTTTTGAACACAGTCTGTTGTAGAAATCTGAGGGCTGTATGAAATTGACTTAGCAAAAATAACTTCCATCATTGTAAACAGACAAACCACAGCTCCCCAATAATAGCCTCCTGACTTACAGACCATCCTTTTCTCCTCCCTTTAGTTAGCCAACTCACGCAACTGTCTCAAAAACAAATGCTTACCATTCAGGGTTAGTTGTTTTTGTGCTGGGTTTTATAAGTAGTTAGTGTATCCTGTATACACTCTGTGTAAATAATGCTCAGCACAAGCTGCTGTACACAACCTGACCTAATAAACAGATGTCACATCTTTGCTCAAGTTCTTTTAAATAACTGTTAGGAATTCGCACACAGAACCCAGAATCCAACACACACATACACACAGAGGATGAAATAGAACTGGTTTATTGAATGGTATTTGAAATGGGTGAATAGCAGAGAGGCAGGTATGGGAGGCAGTGGCAGATGGACCTGGAAACTAAGAGACAAGAAGTATGAAGAAATAAAGACGAATAGAAAGAAGAAATAAAGATAGATTTTTAATAAACTTTTTCAAATTTCTTTGTGCAGGTCAGACAGAATGTTAGGAATGTGGATTTGGCGTTCTAAGGAAGTGGCTGTTTTCTCTTTTTGGATCTTTGGCTCTAGGGTTGAGGGTGGTAAACTGAGGAGGAGCCTGAGGAGGAGCTTGAGCTAATGAGTAGCAAAGACTAGAACTTTTGTGAATGATGTCCTAACAATTTTATTTTGTGTAACAGGGTGACAGTGTTCACATGAAAGCTGACAGAACTTTACACAAATTGAAACAATTACAACATCCACATGTTTGACAGCATTTCAAACCACATACAACATACATCTTTGTTGTCTTGTTCACCAATGAATTTCCATTTTCAGCATTTATCAGATGCTTTTTTCCATAATCATTGAGGGTTGCTCAAGGGTCCTAAAGTGGCAGCTTGGCAGTGTTGGGGCTTGAGCCAGCGACCTTTTGATAACTAGTTCAGTACCTTAACTGCTAGACTATAACACACCTAAAGCCCAACTGCGGACTTCATCAAATTCCCAAGTAAACTGCAACAACAAACAGCAAGATGTTTTCTTCATTCATTCAGTGTTTTACCACGTCTTTATCCTATTCAGGTTCACAATGTGTACAATTCATAGTTGATAGGGATAGTGCTACCCACAGAGCCACCATGTCACCATGTTCTTTGTATTTCAAAGTTTTAGTTCCTGATTCCTTATTCTTTTTTCACCCTCTACATCCTCCATGAGCTGTACATTCCAGTAAACTTTATTTTATGCTTCCTCATTGAACAATAGTTTTTCATGGTATAGTATGTCAAGAATGACTGCACAAATGTCATTTTACATGCAACTTAGCAATTGCATAATGCTGTAGCAAAACTCTTCTGTTTCATGGCCTGAAAAAAATGTTGCTTGGGTTTCAAATTAAACAGTTTGCAAACATTAAAAATAAAACAGACTGATCTGTTTTGCTTGAGGGCATTCTTTTGGCAGTTCCTCTGCCACATGGGAATTAATTTCCAAGATAAGAGAGCCCAAAAAGAGGAAGTAGAAATCTGAACACAAAGGATTTAGCATAAACTGAGTTTATCATAATAAAAAAAGAATGATGATATGAGCTTGACCATGAGCTTGAAATTTCCATTTCAAAATGATGGGCAGTAATATGGAGTTACCCAGACCATAAGCCCTCCATCGTGGCTGTAACAGACTTCACTGTTATGCAATGGCTTTCCACTGGATTTTGGAGTGTTTCTGTGGGAAGGCCTAACTCTCAGTCAATGTTCCAATACATTTTAAATATGTTTAATAGGGTCACTAGATTTCCTCATGTCAGTCCACATCTTTACATAGTGCAGTCGTGTAATAAGTTAAATCTAAAGATTATTCATGTGGCAGCAGGATTTTTCACCAGCTGTGAATTTCAATCAGACTATGTAGGTCAAATGCTGAGTAAGGACCCGGATGGAGTTTTAGAGGTATATATGCAGAATGCATAGGTGGAAAAGGTTTCTGTTTGGAGCTGTGCACATGCCAGGAAGGCGTAAACTTCAATGTACACACCACAGTGTGGATCAATTGTCAAAGCACAGGATGTACTGTGAAGGTCATTCAATTTGTCACTAATTAATAATGGATATCTTTGGTTGAGAAGTTCACCATTGGTGGGGACACATATTTCAGTTACATTTCTTCATAACTTTGTAATGCTGACCACAGCCCACAGTACATTAGCAGGGCAAGCTGAACTCACTGCTAAATGAGTCCAATGAGGATTTATTCACTTGGCAGAGTTAACCTTAAGAAATCCCATAAACAAGTCATTGTTAACATGAGGTCAGTGTTTCTGCTTGGATTGTAGATCATCTAAAAAGCCTTAAAGGAGGGTTCAATCTCACACAAGGCCTGAGGAATTAAAAGACCTAAATTTTAAGGCTGTTTTTGTTGGCATGGGCAGTATAGGGCATTTGGGGGCATTCACCACCTAATAAAGGAAAATGTCACTAAATCAGCCAGTAAATTAGATCTGGCTTTTGCCATTAGATTTATTGATTACTTTTATTATTTTGTTATTTTGTGCTGAAGAGGAGGTTTTCATTAATGTTCTCTCTATATCTGCTGCTGAGAAGCACACTCATATGATTAATATGAACATGTATAGTTTAATTCTTGAGAGAAAAAATATTTTTCGTTTTTTACCAGAGGAATTTCTGGACTTCTTCCAGCTATGGATAAATCCAGGAGAATTTTAAGGAGCAGCAGTTCTTCCTTCCAATGAACAATCTTCCCTGTAGGAAATCCTAAAAGATACAGAGCCATAAATTTTCGAATCAGTCAATAGAATGTTTTTGGACCATCTGAATCAAGAACATATTACTTATTTGTGGCATGCTGCTTCCTCAAAAACAAAAACAGACAATGATCAATAGCTGTTTATTTTAAGCAGTGCCTTCCCAGTAGATAGTATTTTACATCTACACTATACAGCATATACAATACATCATTTTGTGTTTCAAGTTTTATTTGTCACATTCATAGTCATACATGGTAAAACAGGTAGTGCAAAAATAATAATCTGTGATTTGATAAATCTCTTACATTTTACTGACAAAGAAATAACAGATTTGCAATGTTTTAGCTGAGCAATTGAATTTTATTTATACAGCATATTAAAATCAAGTTTAGAACTTGATACCTGCAACACACTCAAAAATCAAAATAAGAGTAAAAGGCTTACACATTATTCAAGTTAGTGTTCCACAATTAGCAGAGCAGACGGCACTTTAGTATAGACACCAATGCCTGTTTGTGATCTGTGTGCCGAATTACAGTGTGGTAGACGTTACAGATCGTGTCCCTCCACCTGAGCTCATCAGGCAACCAGTGTTTGCCTTTGTTTCATACCCAGAGTGCATTGTGCATCAAAGGTACCCGATGGGGCGTGCTTGACAGGGACAGTTTGGGTATCATCTGGGTCCCCTTACAGGAGTCAAAAGTGTACGATTAGGAGATCGGAGGTAATTAGATTCTTGTTTGGGTAAGTTTTGGACTTGCATGGTGATGAATGCCCAGCCAGAAGCTGCCACCTCTGCATTAACTCCTTCATCTCTTGCAATGCCTTCAGGTCCACCTTCAGCTCGTCCCTGTTGCCCGGATACATCGGTTCCAGTCACCCAGGTCATCTGGTTCAACAGTGGAGATGTGAAGTCGCTACAGGATCACCTGCAAGCCACGACTCCTTTAGTTGTACCCTAATAATCTTTTCATTCTTTTTGTCGGCAGCTATTTAGCCCCCTTTACCATGGATCAAGCAACAAGGCTGGTGTGGCTAGTTCAAACATTGCCTTTTGGTTTTCTTTTATTCCTTTGTTTTTGGTTAATGCTCTTATTGTTCACTGTTATTTAGTTTCTTTGTTATCAAGCATCAACTTCTTAATTTGGTCAGCCAAACAAAAAACTGAAGCTGTTCTGTGAAAGAATTACATTTTACAAAATGTCCCAAAATTGCTGGAAACTTGTGTTCTGATGAACCTTGTGTATTGAATGTTGAATGTTTTCTGTCATTAATGTAACCAAAGTGTAAAACATGATGTTAAAAAACCAAATAAATAAATAGATATATAACATTCAAGAGCGTGTTGGAAGCATAATCTAAACATTCATTTAATTTCAATTTTCAAAATAAAATAATCAGTTTAAAAATTGGAAATATTTTCTTTCTACTTTTTCAGTTGCATAAAGATAAATGGAATTATCAACTTTTTGTAACTTTTTGTAACTGCTTTCAGGGAATTAGGTCAGTTACATAGTAACCTGAGCCAAATATTATTGAACCTATATTCCAGCAAACTGGTTTCTTTGATGCATCAGACATTACATGCCAAACATTTTGGGGAAAAAACTTTTGGAATTTAAGGGATAAGATTCCTTTAACCACAAGGCTTGTAAATCTGCCAGACACTGAGCTGAGATATTTTAGATGATGTCACAGTGCACAGTTGGAGAGCATTTGTGTTGCTTCATAAAATCAAATCTGTTAAGCATCATCCAGCCAATGCTCTTGAATAACTTATCTGTTTTTACTTGGTGAAGGAAGAGAAAGCAAAAGGCTGATTCATGCAACAAGAGGGTGGGGATGCTTTGCACATTCTCTCTCAATCCTTGAGAGATATTGAAGTCCATGAGCAGCACTTTTTGGCTCCAGCAGATTTTCCATCTGCACATTTATGAATGCACACAAGCTTTATCAGGTACTCCACTGTCAGCCAGTCCACCGAACTTCTCAGGTCTGGAATCTAGCTTAGGGCTTTAATAAGCCTTATTGTCTTTAGGCAGTGTCAATGGGCAACATCTTCCTAAGTGAAACATGGCTTAGTGGGTAGCACTGTTGCCTCACAGCGAGAAGATCCTGGGTTCAATCCCAGGGGTGGGGTTATATAAGTCCTTCTGTGTGGAGTTTGCATGTTCTCCCCTGTGTCCACATGGGTTTCCTCTGGGTACTCTGGTTTCCTCCCACATTTAAAAGACATGCTACCAGGTTGATTGGAGACTCTGAATTGTCCTGTAGGTACCTGCGATGGACAGATGCCCCATCCAGGGCGTTACCATGTGCCTTGCACCCATTGAAGAGCTGGGATAGGCTCCAGCATGAATTTTGACATGAATTTACAGATTTTCAACCGAGGAGGCCTTAATTGTTGGAGACTTGGATATTCATTGTGAAAATAAGTCTGATCCTCTTAAAATTGTGTTTGATTCTATTTTACAATCTATAGGTATGTAACAGGACCCACTCACTGCTGTAAACATAACTTAGATTTAATATTAACTTATCGTATATATATAGATAACACGGTTGTTTCACCACAAAATGAGCTGATTTCAGATAACGCTCTTCTAATGAGTGAAGTGTCGCAATCTAATAAAATACAGCAATAACTCATTCCAAATCTAAACATACTATTATGTCTGCAACTGCAGCAGCATTCTTAAACAACTTACCAGAACTACCAACTGATAGAACCTAAAGACCTAGATAAGGCAACTCAAAAATTAGAGTCTGTATTCCACACAACCTTAGACAGAGTAGGTCCAGTTAAACCTTAGCAGATTAGGGAGAAAAAGCTTGCTCCATGGTTTAATGAGCACACACGCAAACTAGCAGCACGAAAGTTAGAATGCAAGTGCACAATATGCTGGAAGAGTATAAGGTTGTGTGGAAAGATGCACTAAGTGAGTATAAAATGCACTTTTGGAAGCTAAAACATTATATTATTCTTCCTTGATAGAGAAAAATAAAAAAATAACCCTACAATCCATTTCGAGACAATGTCTTAACTAACCAAAATGCTAGTGAAACTGAATCTAATATGCCACCTGAATGTACCAGTGATGAGTTTTTAAAAAAAATTAATGACAAGATCGAAATTCCGATTTCAGAGTCGGAGTGTGTAGTTTGGCAATGGTAATTATCAATTCAGTTCGAGCAGCATAAGTGATAATAATGACTTATCTAACAAGGTAACTAAATTAGTTTAATACAATTTCCCAAAATGAATTATCTGCACTAATTAAATCATCAAAATCCTCGTCATGTTTACTCGACCCAGTTCCAACTCGTTTACTTCCAGACATTATAGTTTACTTACTTTCATTAATGCATCACTTAGCCTTGGTTAGGTACCAAATTGTTCAAATGTGCTGTTATTAAACCTCTGATTAAAAAACTAACCTTGATCCACACATTCTGTCTAGTTATAGGCCGATTTCAAACCTTCCATTTGTCTCCAAGATTGTAGAAAAACTAGTTTTTAAACAGTTATGTTCTTGTTTACATGAAAAAAGTATTTATTAAGTATTTCAGTCCGGATTTAGACCCAACCACAGTACTGAAACCATATTAAAAAGGGTTTTAAATGATGTCCACGGATAATGGGTGTGTCTCTTTTCTTGTTTTATTAGTTCTTAGTGCAGCTTTTGATACTGTCGATCATAACTTTTCGCTTGATAGATTATAAAATACTGTAGGTGTTAAAGGATTTGCTCTTTCTTGGTTTAATTCTTTTTTAACTGTCTGCTTTCAATTTGTCCATGTTAATTCTAAATGCTCAGAAACTACAAATGTAAATATGGTGTTCGACAGGGGTCAGTTTGTCCATGTTAATACTAAATGCTCAGAAACTACAAATGTAAATATGGTGTTCGACAGGGGTAAGTTTTGGGACCTTTCTTATTTACACTCTATATTCTACCTTTAGGAGAAATAATTTGTGAACACAGCTTTAATTTTCACTGTTATGCAGATGACAACAGCAGTATACGTATATCAGCCAAACCTAATGACCCAAACACAATCAGTAAGTTGAAGAGTGTGTAAACTACTTAAAAAAACTGGATGTCATGTAACTTACCCTTAATTCAGATAAAACAGAGGTATTACTTGTAGGAGCAAAGATATCAAGAGAAAAGTTATCTAATCTGGTGCTAAACCTAAACACAGGCTCTAACTTCCAGCTCAGATGTAAAAAAAAAAAAACTTGTAAGGTGTAACAATAGATTCAGATCTCTCGTTTGATACTCACATTAATAATATTACTAGAGTTGCTTTCTTTCATTTACATAAAATGTACTCTCTGTAAATGATGCAGAAGAACTAGAACTAAAAAGTTTGATAATATTACACCTGTTCTATCATAGCTACACTGGCTACCAGTTAAATTTCACATTAACTGTAAAATACTTTGTCTACAAGTCTAGGTTAAAAACATATTTATTTACTCAGGCTTTTGATTAAGCCTTCAAACTAGGGGTGTCTGGGATCTGGATGGTCTGATGGCCGCTACATGTTTGCTGTTGGCTGCCTCTGATTTTACCTCCGGGGTTGTGGCTATTAACCCAAATATAGAGAAAGGAGCAGAGCTTGGAGTTTCTTGGTCATATAAACTAGTGGTGATCAGGGATGTTGGGTTTCTGTCGCTCTGCTTCTGTCTGATCACTCTGGTTTGATGACAGCTGGTGAGGTGGGCGCTGATGTCATGTGAAAGTCTTCATGACTTTGTTAACTGCTCGGTTTCCCTTTTAGTTATGCTGTTATAGTTAGGGGCGCTGGACTCGAAAGCTACTCTCTACTCTCTGTTTACTCTTAATGATTTCACTTTTAACTACATCTTCTCTTGTTTCTAACAGAAACTGGTGGTCCTAAATTCTGTAGAGCTGCTTTGTGACAATGTATATTGTAAAAAGCGCTATACAAATAAATTAACTTTAAATTTACTTGACCAAATAAAACCTGAAACACTAAATCACTTATCCTCTGTGATAAAAACACCTTTAAAGTGAAGTGAAAAGGAACGATGATGTTGCAAAGTGGTAAATGGGTTACTGTCCCAAATTTTTGGGAATTTGTTGGTCATTCAAATGATGGTATTAATGTATTTATAAATAAATGAAATTAAATTGAGCAGACAAAAACATAAAATCTGTTTCACACTGTCAACAATCAAATAAAAGTCAAAGTAAATGTATATATTATCTGCATTTTCCATACAGTCCCCAATTT
>JAYDZG010000001.1:22165276-22177498 GCA_034509265.1 Microcambeva bendego | reverse complement strand
AAGATAAAGAATAAAAGGTTAAATAAGGGTCATGGAAAATGTATTTAGGACGCTGGTGTGAAAAATACATTTTAAAATGAACCTCTATCACTCACTTTGCTCATTCACTTCTACGACCCGAAGCATTTTCACTGAGCTCTGTCGCCCTCAGGTGTCCATTGTATGTAATTACACTGAATTTATGTGTGAGAGTGTGTGTGTGTATGTGTGTGTGCGTGTGTGTGCATGTGTGTGTGTGTTTGTGCGTGTGTGTGTGTGTGTGTCTGTGCGTGCGTTTGTGTGCGTGTGTGTGTGTGTTTGTGAGTGCGGGCGTGTGTGTATGTGTGTGTGCGCATGTGTGTGTCTGTGTGTGTGTGTGTGCGCGCCTGTGTGTGCATTTGTTTTTGTGTGTGTGTGTGTGTGTGTGTGCTCGCGCGTTTGTGTGCGTGCGTGCGCGCGTGTGTGTGTGTGTGTGTGTGTGTGTGCATGTGTGTGTGTGTGTTTGTTTTTGTCTGCGTGTTTGTGTGCGTGTGTGCGCGCGTGTATGTGTCTGTCCGTGTGTGTGTGTGTGTGTGTGTGTGTGTAACCATGCAAATTTACAAGTGACTACATTAAATAAAATATGTATTATAACACTTGAAAAATTGGTTCTGAATACATGACTTGCACATGTGCTATGTACATAATTACTTGATCCAACAATATTTTATAACAATAATAATTCACAGTCATTTAGTGTGAAGTAATGAAATTAAAAAATGTCAAAATGTCCCTTATTGTTAAATGTCAGCAACACATTGTTCCATGGAACATAAAAGTTATATTCTCATAATGTATAAACATTATTAATGAATGAAATTCATGTGGCCATGCAAGTTTGACGCAACATGACGCAGAAGCAACATGCACTCTGTGTTTGTGTATACAGTACAATGACTGATGAATGAATGATTCAACAGGAAACAATCTCGATCTTGCCTAAGACACCACAGGACTGGGCAGCTCATATTTTACATTGATTTCATCAACTGCTTTTAATTAATGAGGTTTGTGTTTCTCGGGTGGTGGAGCAGTAAAAGATGCTTGCAAACCGGAGCTAGGATTTCAAATCCATAGTTTCAAATTTAAGCTCTGTGATTTGGCTGTATGAACAATGACTGGCTGTTGTTCATAGGGTAAGACAAGTCACATCGGAACTTCTTGTAACCAAGCAAACTACGACCTCTGCTGCCTAGTTTAAATAATGGTGAAAAAAACATGCAATTACTGAGCATGTGTCAGAGGGTAAAATAAATCTGCTCCAGTAAAAAATGGACGTGCTAAAGAGGTAAAAAAAAAAAAAAAAAAAAAAAAAACATGAGGTTTGTTGATGTCTGGTTCCACTAGAAAGGGATAAAATCAAATGCAGACCATTTCTCCACTCAGCTAATCATGGATGTGTAAATCCCTTCTGGGCAGACAGCACTGCTTAGCACTTGACATTAGTTTTGTGTGGTACTATAGACATATTTCTGTACAGCATAGCAACCATAGCTGAGAACAGCAGAGTACTGTACATTCACTCACCTCCTTCCTCGAGCTTTGTAATTTGATAGCGAGTGAGTTCCAGTGCTACTTCCTGGCTGCACCCTATTGTTTTTAATCCAGTTTACAAACACTGCAATGCAAGGACAGGTCAGAGGCTAGCCCATAAAGCAAATTTCAATTAATCATCGAATGTGGAAAACGTGGCCTCACTTAGAAGAAAATTGTTGAAACAATTGTAGTAAACTGCAAGAAATCTTTCGCATTAAAGAAGCAAGTGGATTTTAATCCAACAGTTCAAGTGAGGATATTTTTTTCTGAAAAAGACTGGGCTGAGGTTCAGCATACCAGTGGGAAAACAATCTCGCTGCGATCTCAAACTGCCCCAGCAAACCCATATTCATTCCATTCTAACAACATGATAACGATCTAACAAATGGCGTGCCTTGCCAAGTGTAACTCGGTAGCTTGGCTTAAGTGTCTCTTCCTTTTAATGTGCATAAAAATGAGTTGTATGGAATTTGGAGCTTAGTTTAAAAAAGAGAAGTAAAATTCAACACACAAACTTGATGAGTGAATTGTGGCTTCCATTGCATGCTAATTCTTAAAAAAATACTGCTTTATCCACATTTTAAAGTATTATTAGCTCTCATAATTACTTAATCCATGGTGTTGACAGTTTAGGGGGAAAATCGTTGACAGAGCCATTATCTCAATCCCACTGAAGCGCTTTGTGGAAATTTGTGCCCAGTCTTGTTGGTCAAGGGTGCCTAAATTGATTTTCTAATTAATTCCAGACATACTGTGGAAAAAATTGAGAGCAAAACATGAACAAATGTACAATAAGAACGTCACAAACACAAAAGTTAATAAAGTGTGTGTGGGATTGTGCAAGGAAATCACATTGTAGGATTTTTAGAGAATTTATTTGTAAATTATGGTGGAAAATAAGTATCTGGTAAATAACAAAAGTTGAACTATGGAAGTTGAACTGAATACTTTGTAACATAACCCTTGTTGGCAATAACAGAGGTTAAACATTTCCTGTAAGTCTTCACCAGCTTTGCACAGATAATAGCTGGTATTTTGGCCCATTCCTTTACGCAGACCTCATTTAGAGCAGTGATGACTCTCACTGATGGAAGGAGATTTTGGCATAAAATATCACGATACATGGCCCCATTCATTCTTCCCTTAACACATATCAGTCATCCTGTCCCATTTGCAGAAAAACAGCCCCAAAGCATGATGTTTGCTTCACAGTAGGTATGGTGTTCTTGGGATGCAACTCAGTATTCTTCTTCCTCCAAACATGACAAGTTGAAATTTTACCAAAATGTTCTATTTTGGTTTCATCTGACCACATGGTATTCTCCCAATCCTCTTCTGGATCACCCACCTGGCAAACATTAGATGTGCCTAAACATGAACTGGCTTAAGCAGGGGGACACGCCTGGTACTGCAGGATTTGAATCCCTCTCGGCATAGTGCGTTACTGATGGTAGCCTTTGTTACTTTGGTCCCAGCTCTCTGCAGGTCATTCATCAGGTCCCTCCATGAAATTCTGGGATTTCTGCTCACTGTTCTCATGATGAGATTGATTGATTTGACCCATGGGATAAGATATTGCATGGGGCCCCAGATTGAGGGATATTATCAATTGCATGTCTTCCATTTTCTTACAATTGTTCCCACAGTTGATTTATTCCCACCAACCTTCTTGCCTATTGTAGATTCACTCCGTCCCAGCCTGGTGCAGGTCTAGATTTTTTTTTTTCATGGTGTCCTTCGACAGCTCTTTGGTCTTCGCCATGGTTGAGTTTGGAGTCTGACTGTTTGATGCTGTGGACAGGTTTCTTTTATACAGACAACAAGGTCAAACAGGTGCGATTAATACAGGTAACGAGTGGAGGACAGAAGAGCTTCTTAAAGAAGAAGTTACAGGTCTGGTAGAGCCAGAACTCTTGCTTGTTTGTGGGTGACCAGATACCTATTTTCAACCAGAGTTTACAAATACATTCTTAATTCACAGATTTTTTTTCCTCATTTTGTCTCTCATAGTTGCAGTGTACCTATGATGAAAATTACAGACCTCTCTCATCTTTCTAAGATGAAGGACTTGCACAATCAGTGGCTGACTAAATACTATTTGCCCAGCTGTAATTGTTTATTTTAGCTTAAAATTATAGACTGTTCATATCTTTGTCAGTGGGCAAAATAACAAAATCAGCAAGGGATCAAATATTTATTTCCTCCACTGTATATGATAACATTAATTGCTTTGAATTAAACTGCATTTAATATTTGGCATATCTGGTGACAAATGAGATTTCAAACTTCACAGCTGATATCGAAGATGAGGTAAGAACAGCAGGTCATTAGTCATTGTAGTGAACCTGGTGCTGAAAGAACCTTGCTCAAAACAACAACCGTGTAGTACCTAGTGATATTGAGATATTAGGACTTGGAGATAATGAAGCGCATGGTAATATATTTGTGACTGCTTATTATAGTTATTAGGCTGCCATTGTTTGTTGGAGTAAAGTGGTGCCACTGTGCTATCTTGCATGTCACAGTGCACATTTACCCTTTCGATTATTGTTAATGCCTGACGCTGACTGAACTCCACAGACCCATTTTGTTGCTGACCTTTTCAAAGCACCACAAATTATTTGTATGACATAAAAACAAACCAAAATGTGTATGACAGAAAAACATTTCAAACAAACCAAAAAAAGAAAAGAAAAATGAGCCGTCTCCAACCTTAAAAGGAACATGAAACATTACATTAGCCTTAAAATGTTTTCTAAATTAGTTTCCAAAAATTTGTAGCGCTATTTCACCCTGGAATGTAGATATTGCGGTTACATTTTAAATAGTCCTGGAGATGTTTGCCTGGGCTTAGTAGCTCTTTATTATGATTTTACTCACCCTTAAAAACAATCAAACAACAATGTTTAATGAACCTAGTTTATTTGTTTGTAGGGTTTTTATCTTCTCACATCTCAAAATTATGAAATTTTCATTTAAACAGAAATATACTCCGAAACCAGTCAATACTGTGTATTGTTTTTAAGATTGGTGCTCTGGATCATCTCGTGTATCAGAGTTGGTTAATGTTAGTTTTATAGCATGCATGGTTCTTATTTGTTCAAGCAAAATTGCATCTGTCTTTTAATTCTCCAAGACAAATAGGCTCCTAACAGGCATGGTAAAAAAAAAAAAAAAAAAAAAAACAATATGAGGGTGTGCCTAAAATCTTCTCAGATTTTAACAGTCCACTAAAGTGCTCCAGATAAACCATCAAAACCACAAGCTTTGTTAAAAAATTAAAAAAGTATTGAATGTGGAGGGCCATGTGACTTTTACTAGAATTTGTAAAATGGTCATTTAAGGTAACCAAGAAGTGTTTCGTTCTGTTCCAAATACTTAAAAAGTCTTGAAAACTCATGCTCTCTTGAAACTTAGTTACTTCTTTCGGATGCTATGTGACTATGTAAGTCCCAATCATTATAAACACTAATCAGTCACAACATTAAAACCTGCATAAAATATGTAGGTCTCCGCTGTGACACCAAAAGAGCTCCAGTCACAGCATTACTTTCACAGAACCTCTCAAAATGTCCTACGTTACCTGGTTACCAGAGAAGCTAGAAGCACATTCATTAAGTCATGTGAGCTGCAAAGTAAACCCATCATGGATCACACCTGTCTGCCCAGCACATCCCACAGATGATTGATGTTATTAAGATTTGGAGAATTCAAAGCCCAAGTGAACACCTCTAACTCTTCATAATTTTCCTCAAATCAAGTCATTTTGGCAGTGGATAGGGGCACTGGTGGGTAAGGGGTTAAGGTACTGGACTCGTATTCAGAAGATTCAAGCAGAATTAGGATTTACTCATCAGGTTAAATTCATGACTGATAGTTACAGGTTACACGTGATGGTGTATTTTATATCACTACTTCACCTGAAAGACAGAAATGACCTATACTGCTCCACCTTCTCATTGTGAGTGAGACAGTGCTACACACTGACCCACGTTCAAGTATAATGTTTAATGTGTTTAATAACATACTATAACCAACTCTTTTATGTCTACTGTTGAGCCTAGTGACAGATTGAGCTGACCACAAAAGACCACAGTTCTATAATGGTAACTGCAGTAGTAATTATAACTGCTAATGAGAAAGTCTAACTTATATATATTACATGTATTGTGTACAATACAAATAGACAGGTACACTAAATAAGTTGGTATCTGTACATTTCATATAAATTAAGAATGTTAAAAAAAAATGATTTGTAAGATTGCAATCTAAGAAAGTACAGGCCAAGTAGACATTCCTTTTTTATTTTACTGCTAGGGGGTAGTGCTGATTACTACAAAGCTCAAGCAAGCTGTGGGGCTAATAGATCCCAGGTCTGTAAAGTGAAAGCAAGCGGTACAGATTTATTGTGTGTGCGAAACAGATCAAGGAAAAAAATAAAAACATACATGTGCAATCCTTCTAGCTTGGCCTTGTAATATGAGGCAAAACAATTTAAGTAAAATCGTTTAAATCAAAATGTAGGGGGGTACAGACTTTATTCCTACATAATGCCCTAAAGTGCAGCCGAGGAAATCTACACAGAAGGGTTTTCAATTGTGAGCTGTGTTTAATGTCCCTAACAGACCCACAGAGTAATGTGGAGGAAACACTGTGAGGAATGTCAGGCTTTTCATCCTGAGATGGAAAAAAAAACGGCAAAGATTTTCCTCAAGATTTATCTGTGAGCAAACAAAAACAACTCTGGCAACGAGTCAGAAAACATCAGCGCACATAAAGGCTGTATGGAATGTATTCATTAATTTATTTTGTGCTATCACAATGTAATTTACAATCCAGACATCTAAACAGTTTGAGTCAAAACCTTTGGTATGTGGTATGGATTTATGGTCTGAAAGTAGTCACTTTCTCCACCAGGAAATACCGCATTACAAAGCACACTCCTCCGGACTGGCAGACTCTTGTGCATTCATGTCAGACTTGCTGATTTTGTGTTGGAACAGAACTAACTAATGTTCTGATTTGACCACCATACATGCTACACTACATAACCAAAATTATGTCAATAACTGACCAAGAGCTTTGTCAGGAGTTTGGAATAGAGACAAGTGCATTTTTCTGATTAATTTAACCATTTAACACATACTTGGATAACACTTATTTGTAGAACGCTCATAACTTTGTTTTTCTCATAACAAAGAGTACAAAACATTTAAGAAAATAAGATTCACACTGGACCACAGTTAACCACACAAAAAACTACCAAATGAATTACACATTTTTTTCCTTCTACTTTGCAGTTTGTTTACCAATTTAGCATAGACAATCTGCTGCTGAAGACCCCTAGTGACACTTACACATTGTCTGTTTAAAATCATGTTTTACACTTTGATTACATTCATGACAGGAAACGGCTATTCATGACACAAAATTCATCAACTCACAAGTTTTTTTTTTATCAAACAGGACAATTTTATATCTCCAATTCACCTCATCTGCATGTTTATGGACTGTGGGAGGAAACCGAAGCCCCCGAAGAAAACCCACACAGACACGAGATAACATACACAGAGAGGACCCGGACCATCTAGCTATGAGGCGACAGAGCTACCTATTTAGCCACCCATACACATTGCTGAATTTTAGTGCAATATTGGTTTTGTGCATGAAGAGCCATGCCCTGAGCTCTACGCTCCTCAACTTCTGTTCAGGCGTCCTATGTAACTAGGATCCTAAAATACACCAAAAATCTCTCACTGTAATTTACTCAATATTTATGTCTTCTTCTAAATATATTATTTGTAACTTAGAATTTTGCTTAGTGGGCACCGCTATGTATAGCCCTATTTTGCTAATTCATTACAAATGTATCAAGGTGCCAAGGTGGAGCAGTGGGATTTTCCACTGCACACCATCGTCAAGAGTCTGAACTCTCCAGTTTGAATCTCAGCATTGCTGGTTGGCTAATGGCAGTAGTGCAGATCCCAAACCAAGAAAAATAGAAAGGTTGTGTCAAGAAGGGCATCCAGCATAAAAACTATGCCAAATCAATAATGCAGACCATGCTACACTATGGTGATCTCTAACGGGAATAGCTGAAAGGATTCACATTCATATGTTATCAGCCATGACAATTCCCTACACTGTTTCATATAAGAATAATTGGTAAGCCATACTTTTCTATATTGTCAGAAGCTTTTTGCTTGGTTCCAACGTTTTACCCAGTTTTAAACCACACCCTATAGAGCATGCTGATTCAGTCACATTTTAAGTGCAAACTACCACCTCATCAAGGTACTCTTCAAATTGTGTATTTTAACATTCACATTTAGTGCAGCATGGTGGCTCCGTGAGTAGCACTGTCGACTTTCTCTGGGTGCTCAATTTTCCTCCCACAGTCCAAAAACTTGCAAGTTAGGTAAATTGAAGATACAAAAATTTCCATGGCCGTGTTTGATATAAGCTTGTGAACTGATGAATCTTGTGTAATGAATAACTACCATGTCTATCATGCATGTAACCAAAGTGTAAAACTATGTTAAAATCCTAATAACAAGAGCATTCACATATCCAACTTCCAGTATTTTTAAGCCGTTTTGTGGTCTGAAGCACTTGGAGTTCACGAGCTATTCACATGCTGAACAAACAAGCTTCGTTTAAATGTCCAGTTCTATAATATTCAAAATTATATAATATTCAATTCAGCACAAAATTGTTTTAAAACAAGAACATGTATGGAGCTTACAAACTGTTCCTTCTTCATGAGCTAACCTCTAGGTACACCAAATTCCTGACCAAACAACTGGCAAGTTACACAACAACAGTTCCTCCAGAAACCCTAAAGCTGTAGTGTAATGTAGTGTAAATGTGGTGAAGTTAATAGACTTGTACTGTCTTGACCACTTTGACTTATCTCGGTCATACCTGCATGTTGGAACTAGCTTTTAGAACATATTCTTCCCCACTCTTGTATCAGAATGCTGCTACTTAGTCTACATCTGTATATTAAATATAATTGAACTCCTACCCTATTTTTCACTGTTGTCTTAGTCTTTTTCTAATCAGTTACACAGATGGAAATGTGATTAAGACAGCCTCGTCCCCTCCCTTGGCACCTATATGTTCCCTATTCCTGTAAAAACTTGTGTGTGCGTGTCTGCTCCACATCAAAGCCACAGCCCACAGCTCTTTTTTTCTTCCGAGCTGGGACGCACACTAAAGATTTGCAAATAGAAAACACAAAATGATGCAGACCAAAACTCCCTCATGACAGCCTCATCCTGATTTACGTAAACTCTGTAACCACAAACTCAAAACAGTGTTTTACACCTCCAAATATTCATAATGTTTTTTTATCTATCGACTGACTGCAGTACTGATGAATAGCATGTTAGCATGTTTGCCTGGTGGCCAAGTTAAATGACAGTTTGGCTTTACTTGGACCTATCTATTAACCATTAAATGTCTAGTTGGAAACAATATTTGATTGTACCATATTTTGCTAAAGTTTCTAAAGATACATGAAGCCATCATAATTTTACAAGCCCAAAAAATGGCCAATATTTTTATACAGTCACAGGTCATTGACATTTACCGTTTGAAAATTTACATACAGACCATATTTCAAAATTGTTTGGACATTTAGCAATAAACTAAACAATCAGTAATTTCTTAATAATTTATGATGTACAGTGGTGGCCGAGAGGGCAGAGCTTTGGACTCAACTGAAAAGGTTGAGACTGCCATGCTGCCAGTGTTCGGCCCTTGAACATCTTTGCTCCAGGAGCAATGTGCAAACAAGCTGGGATATGTAAAGAATTAATTCTGGTGTACTGTACATCTGTAACAGTGTAGATGACAAAAGTATTCTATATTTTATGAATTCCACCAAAATCGGCCGACTTTGAGAGAATTATCAACCAGTTCAAAACAAATGTTTCATTGCACAATACTGCAAATAATTTATGTATTTTTCCATCTACTGTACATTGTAAAAAAAAAATAGAAAAAAGATCCTAATTCTTGCGGGCCAGGAACTAAAATCGCAGTTAAACATGTGACCTTCAAGCCTTTAGGCAGCACTACATGGGAATACATCATGCTACTGGAATATATATAGCCACATGGGCTCAGGAGAAAACCAGAAAATCAGTACAAGCTTTGGGAATCTTTTCTCTGTACTTTTATCAGTTAAAGGTGCTGTCCATAAGCTTTATTAGTTTAAATTAAAAGCACTATTATTCCTGAGTGGGGAACAACATTTTCTAATTGGTTGTGTAAGTGTGCTGGTGTGACTGTCCAAGTACAGTCGAATTATCTAGATTTTAAAACAGGGTGGTCGGGTAGGTCTCAGTGGGAATTTCTCTGGCCATGTCACACGCCTTTACATACTCACGTCACACACAGAGAATCTGAAAGAAGATTCGCTTATTTTTTTCTCAGCACCCACAGTGATCAAAGAGGTGCTGAATACAGGACCGCAGGGAGAATGGAGAGGTACTTG
Organism: Microcambeva bendego; assembly: GCA_034509265.1. Taxonomy (NCBI): domain Eukaryota; kingdom Metazoa; phylum Chordata; class Actinopteri; order Siluriformes; family Trichomycteridae; genus Microcambeva; species Microcambeva bendego. The sequence continues at coordinate 22,167,441 of JAYDZG010000001.1, read as the reverse complement.
TCACTCATTATCAGAGCAAAGAAACACCAAAAAAGGAGGGAAGAGAGATTGCAAGGCAAATGAGTCCTTAATAAAACAAGGAACTGAACGATGAACGCTCACTACAGGGTTGCCAGACTGCAACCCTGGTTCCCAGACAAAAAGCATTTCAAAATCCACAGAAAACCATGAAAACCTGTCGGACAAACGTGATGTTTAGCATTCCATCCATTAAAGCATGTTTTTCCCTGCTGTCAAACAAAATCCACCAAATTAGTGGAAGTTTGCACAGTGTGGCAACACTGGCTTACTCTGACCTCTCTGACTATTAATCAGATCTATCCGACAAGAGACGCATCACACACATACAAAACATATTCCTCCGCATAACACTAGTGTTATATTACAAAACATCCCAACTTTTCTGGAAAAAAGGTTTGTATACAAATGTAATTCCTCTTTTGAGAAATTCGAGACAACCGCATCAACTTTCTATTATTTGCCACCCCTGCACTTAACACAAAAGCATTTGTGTTTTATTGTATTCCTCAGACAGTGAAAACTCATTTGTAATACTTAGAACAAACAATATTGATACCAAAAACTCAATCAGCCAGTTCCACCACTCCATGAAAAACTTTAAAACACTCTCCTAAAACTACTTACCAAAAACACACAAGACCTCTCCACTTTTTATCCACTCCAAAATCATTGTTTTTCTCCCATTTCCATTATTTCTAATTAGTGATTACAATTATCCCGACCCACCAAAAATACAACTGTCACTAAAGAATGAACCTATTTAACATATAACAACTGTATGCTGTTCCTACTGAGCTTAGTTAGAGGATAAGGGTGAATTAGTTTGAAAAGTAATAACCATACAGTAGCCACCGGCAGAGGATAAACATCTTAAAAAGTACTATTAAACTCAGTGTTGGACACCTATAAAGGAATTTAAAATGTACCTAGCCCTACAATGTGTGTGTGGTCAATAACACAGCTGAAATTCAAAACAGCTTGAATCCCAGAGGTCCAGAGTAACCTGTTTATGAATTATTTTCTTTAAAACCTTGGTATGAACAGTTTGGTATATTGTAATGAAATATGTTTCAATATTTATCTAATTTAGCTCTTTTTTCTGCTATTTAACTATTTATTAAATGTTGTTCAGACCTACATTACTGAACTACACCCTAACTATTAAAAGAACCAGTTATGTCAGTCCCACAGCCTGTGAAGCTGCCGATTCAGTCACAGACACTCAAAACTCTATTTCCCAGCATTCCCCTGCCTCAGTTTCCCAGCACCCTTCCGATCATGTGACTCTTCCCCGATCGCGGCCACTGGATTTCTGAAATTAGATTCACCTGTTAACCAAAACAACCAAAATAAATTAACAACTGGTTTGATTTTAATACCTACACACAAACATGACTAGTACCAAATTAATTTAAGCCTAAGTTAAATTAAACGTGTAGATTGGAAGCAGCCATTCAAAAAATGTCTAGGTCTAGGAAAACGGTGCATGATGCCACATTCTTAAGATATTCATATACAAATGTGAAGCAAAGTCATTGAAATGTGTTCGTTTGGAATGGGTTACAAATCCCTTTAGCTTTAGGGCTCCTGCTAACCACAGTGAGAGTGATTACACACAAAAGGAGAAAACCTGGAACAGAGGTGAACCGTCTTAGAAGTGACCTACCAAAACTGAATCAGAAGCACATCAACTTTTCAAGTAGGTCACAAAGTAACCTAAATCTCAAGAACTGCCGGCCTTACTCGTGTCAGTCAATGTAAAAAAAAACATCTAGCTGACTCAAGACTTTGGGGATAAATCCATGGACTGATGAGTCAAAGGTGGAACTTCTTGTAAGATATGGGTCCCATTAAATCTGCCATTAAGCTAAAATGGCATTACACCAAAATAAACATAATAAAGCTTGTGGATTGGCTTGAGTCCTGACTTGAATTCCACAGAGATGCCGTGGCAAGACCTTAAATGGGCAATTCATGCTCATGAAACCCTCCAAAGTAGCTCAACAGTCCTGTAAAATAGAATGGGCCAAAGTTTAATGCAGATTGTACAGGTGGTACATATGCTTATTATTATTTTAGTACTGTTATGTATAGACATAACACCACATATGTAAATAACTAGTTATAATCATGCATTAATCATA
>JAYDZG010000001.1:22125211-22140825 GCA_034509265.1 Microcambeva bendego | reverse complement strand
ATATATATAGATATATATATATATATAGATAGATAGATAGATAGATAGATAGATATAGATTTCTCAAACAACATGTTAAAGGTATCTTTTATTCACAAGATTACAAGAATTTAGGCTAAGTTCCTGGAAAGCAGACAGTGACTAATACACCCATTTACAACCACACATCTCTTGCCTCACTCTCTTGACTGGTCTAAGAAAAGAGAGCGGAATGCATTTTGAGTCATTTTTGCCACTGTCGTGACATTTTCCACTTTCGATTGTTGTCTTAACTTGACAGTTTCAACAAGTGAACCAGACAGTTGTGCAACATGGAAAGTGATTTTCATTTTTGGACTACTGTGGTCTTTGCTTTAAGAACCAACCACCCACTACCCCATTACTGCTCTGTCTAGGAATTTCTTCTTCAGAACTGAGTGTAATCACTTGCACACCTATAGCAGTGCGGTGAGAAAATATGTCTAAATGTACACTGCTGTGTAATGGTACTTGTGATAAATAATGATCAGATCATTAAATTACTTTGTATATTAGACGAAGATACAGTAAACCCCCAACATTCACGGGTGTTCTGTTCCAAGAGCATCTGTGAATCGCGGAAAACTGCAAATTTTTGTTGTGGTATAATAAAAACAACTTAATAAATGCCTTTTTAATAGTTTAAACTCCGAGAAGCAGACAATAGATCATTGTTCCAATTGTAGCTTTGATTGGAACATAGCTAATCAATCACAGTGATTATTGAGCGGCAGCTGACTTAACAAACCAATCAACACGGCTGATTCAGGGGCGGAGGTGGGATTTAAGGCTTAGAAACTGTAACGCTTTATTTACTCTAAAGCTCACTTTCTAGGGACACTTAGTAGCAGACATGGGAACAAGTCACGAAGTTGCAAGTAACAAGTAAGTCACAAGTCAAGTCCCAAGTCAATACAAAGGAGTCTCGATTCTAGTCCCAAGTATTATTATTTTTTTATTTATTTAAGTCACCAGATAAAGCCATTTCAATATTTAACACAATTGATGCAATTGATTAGTAGCATATTAAACTGACTTTAATCATAAACATAAACACAAGTTTGTATTTAATATAACAAAAACAACTTGAAATTAGATTATTTCAATCAGTTCAAACAACAAAGTGATTTTCAAGACACATTCAAGTAGTGGCTTTAAATCAATATTTAAATAATTTGAAATTATCATTTGCTATGAGGCAGTCTAATTTCAACAAAGTACACTATATCCTTGTTTCTCAACCCTGGTCCTGAAGGCCCACTGACTTGACTTTTTTCATTTTCCCTTCTCCCAATACATCTGACCTAACTAATTACCTCATAACCTGCCCATTGCTGAGTTAAAATAGGTGTTGAAGCAGAAAATAAATCACTAAAATGTGCAGGGCAGTGGGCCTTGAAGGCCAGGCTTGGGACACCCTCTCCCCTGCAGCAACACTATATGAAAAAAGTATTGGGATACCTATAGGACCTTGTATGATGTCGTATTCTAATCCCATATGTAATAATATATGGACCTGGTCTTTGCAGTTCTAACAGCATGTGTGAACATGTAACTTTGTTAGTATTGATGAGTGGAGTGTTTGGCACTTTTTTAGCACTACTTGAACACTTTGTGGCTGTGGTTCCTAAATGTTTTAATGTTTCAGTAAAATCATTAACACTGTATGGTGGAATATCTAGGAGTTCACATTAGCTGTTGTTTATCATTGTGTCATTAAGTTTGCTAGCTTGTTAGGCAGCTAGCTATCTAACTGCTATATGTGAAATACACATAGCACACTTACTGTTCTTTGTGCAGTGTCAAATGTCAAAGAAAGTTTGAAGTGGCCACCATCTTTGATTTTCAGTTCTTTTTTATTTAATACAGTATAACATTTGTAGTTGAACTGGATTATTTTGGGTGCATGTTGCTTAAATTTTGTGAACCCCTAATTATGAACTTAATGGGCATCCAACTTCAAAATAATAATTGTCAAAATAGAGTTGATTTTGCAGTTTTCTCTTTCAGTTGCAGTTTTTGTTTCTTAAAAGAACATTTGAAAGGCCAGACACTGATGTTGGGTGAGAAGGCCTGGCTTGCGATCAGAGTGTACAGTTCTTTACAGTTCCCCCATCCCAATCTAGTCAAACCATGCCTTCATTGATCACACTGTGTGCACAGGAGAGCATATGAAACATGAACATCTTTCCCACAATGTCTTCAGCAAATAAATGAGTTTTATAGCATTAATTTGAACTTTCTGTTAGCAGTGGGTGTTCAAGAAGGTTGTTCACATTTTACCAGATCTTATCTTATTCCTAAGCAAAAAAAGAAAGAAAAGAAAAAGCAATTATTTTATAAAACATTTTCTGTAATTGGCATTGTACTAACAAAATAGAATTGTTAAATTAGCAATCCATACTAGTTTGCTGAACAATATTCTCTAGTCTCTACCATTTTTAAAAGATACATAGTGAAACATAGTGAAACAGGTTGTCAAAATATAATGTTTACATATCATGGAATATTCCCTCGCAATTCATCAGTCATCATGTACTCATTTCATCAGTCATCATGTAGGAAGCACCATATCGCCATCATTAAACTAATATTTAGATGGTGGATCATTTTCAGCACAGTTGAGCCACCGACATGATAATCACATGGTGTAATGTATCATGCTGGTAAAGGTGTAGGCCTATGAAATGCGGCAGTGTTGCTAGGGCTCAGTTATGCTTATCTGAATTTTTTTTTTACTTTGCAGCTTTGCCATTTGGAGGATTACATCGAATGAGTGCCACTAATGTCATCATTTGACTTTCTTGTTGTAGCTGTCTTAAAAATATTAATTATCAGAATCACACACTCACTGTATCTGACTGCGAGATCAGAGCAATGCTCTATTCCCCCTTAATTATCACTCTTGTCATTTTTAAAAATCCAATTACTTTGGAGATAATACTAACAACGTTTTGCCACCCTACAAACTGCAAGATAGTGATAGTTTTTCAAATACATTTCGTAAAGATCCGAGGTGTGTGTTTATAAAATGGATTTTTTTAATGTTTTTGTGATGTGTTTATGATTTTTCAGTTGGCATCTCATGTCTGACTGGTATTTTTATGAATGGACTTAGGAGGAGCTGCTCACTGGCACAAATAATGCTGAATAATTCTGCCTGGTTTCACTTGTATCCAACAGGGGGCGCATTTATGATTTTGCCTTTTTCCGAGCTGCATTAGGCAAAGTAAAGCCAAAGCCTTCAAGCGATCTGAAGGGATCTTTAACTTTTTAAAACTTTTTTAAAATCTGAAGCCGAAATATTCAGGGATCTTCGTGCTCTGGCGCGTTGTTTACACTCGATCATTAGGTTTTGCGTGTTTTTCGGCTTATCTGACATGCACTAGCCTCACTAGCAGCAAGCTAACTATAAGTGTCGCCAACAAACACGGACTGGATTGTGTAGCAGTGTGATCAGGGTTGATTTTTGTGTGGCTGATACTGGAACATACCGTTTTACCCTGTTCGATCGAGCAGTTATGGAGCCTCCGATCTGAATTCCGCTGTCATTTAAGTCCTCTTCAATGCAGTCATGTTTGGTTCAGTAACGTTATTCGTCAGTTTGGCTCTCGTTTTTAATTTAAGTCATCTTAATCGCAGACTAGGCTGATCTCTGTGGATGTGACTCTGTAGTTGGCCTTTGCGATAGATAGGTGCACATTTTTGTTCCCCTCCTGAAGGATTGGTTATACATAGGAAGAAAACGGTGCCAATTTTTTTTTGGACCAGACCTTAAGAATGGCTGCCACTTTATCAGCAGAGGAAGAGCAGGTAAGAAGAACATACAGCTGCTGGTTTAAATAAGACATGGGTGTTGGTAATTCAGTCTACAGACGTAGGAAGCTACCAGGATACGAAGACACATTGCGACACAAAACACGTTCATTTTAGACAATAGTAACACAAAATACTGTGTAATGGGTTTAAAATTTCTTGGGAAAAGGCCAAACTACTAGGAGTAAACTAGTATTACCTATTATATTACTGTTTAAATACCAAAAGGAGAAACAAATCTTAAAATGTAATACGGGGTTAAAATATAAGGTTAATGGTTTGTAGTAAAAACAGTTAAGTTCTTACTCACTTGACTTTTAGGTTAAAATGTCGCTTTTAAGCTTCTCAGTTATTAACAGAGGACAAACGTGACCATAAACTTAAGGTCTAAAACACCTAAAATAATGGACTTTCTACCTAAACTGTGTTATCTGGAAACACCTATCCGAACCGGGTTTACATATATTTTGGGATAATTTATTTAGAAATAATTAAGATGTTGCTTACCATTAATAGCACATGTAAATAAGACTGATTTCACATTAAAGAGCACTTCATTGTACATGAAGTATGTTGCCTTCAGTACAGACACACATTTGAAGAAATTTTCAGTACATTTATTTTTGTAAAATAAACTGTGACTCTTGTAGAAATGCCCTTCATCTTACGAACATGCTTATATATTTTATGGTTTAAACTCAATTAAAATATCTATAATATAAATCAGACTGGTTCGTTTTAGTGTGTTGTGCATTGAGTGGGAAAATCACGAAGAAAGTGTTGGACCGGTTTCGCAATGTTTCCTCGAAATGGAGGAACACGACCAGCTAATTTCCTCTGTCCTGTTCAAAACCTCAAACATGCACCTATTACGTACAAAGCTGAATGTTAGCTCTGACCTTTAAGTATTTTGTACAGTTCTGAATGTTTTGCCATGAAATGGTTTAAAGACTAACCGATTAAGTTAGAACTACAGCCCACACTGGAAGAAACTCGACATATGTAGTGCACACTAACAAAATGAACGCTTGTATTTTTATACCCTACCTAGTGCACTCTTGAAGGGAGTTTTAGGACTGTGTCACAAGGAATTTTACCCTTACCAGAGTTACCAGGCGATCAGTCATTTTAAACGGCTTTAAAATATAAATGTTAATTATGTAATATTATTTTTGAAGTTTTTTTTGTTTCTTTATTCCTGTCCATAAACATAGACCTACGCAAACCAGACTATATCATCCTAAAATAATAGTTTTCTTTTATTGTCATTATTATCAGCATTAAATTCCATTTTATAATCCTTATATTAAGTCTGCAAACAAAGGCCAATGAATAAATAATTCTAGTTTGTAGTTTATGCTTGTGCTGCAATATGAAGAGTGTGAATGCTAATCATAAGGAATGTGTGCTTTGGTTTTGCGATATTTCCTTGAAAAGTAAAATGAGCTAGTAAATTTGTAAAAAGCAGCCGGATTTTGGAGTGTGCACAAACCAGTACATTGTAGTGCTGATCCCATGCCCAGATAAATACGAGGGTTTTGTCAGCAAGGGCATACAGCATAATAACTATGTCAAATAAGTTATTCAGGGTACCATCCTCCGTGGCGACCACTAATGGGAGTAGCCAAAAGGGTTGACATTAACAATTTGTGTGATGTTCTTAAACATTAACATTATTTATTCCTCCAGGAAACATCTCTAGTTGTGGAAAAAATGGTATAAAGCCTAAGTAGAAGTACTTCAGGCACAACATTTTAGTCAGTATATTTGCCTCTTAGCTTTGCATGCTCTTCCCATTTCCGCATTGGTTTCCTTTCTGTATGTTTCTCTAAACAAACATAGGCTAGGATAGTTGCACTAAATTCTCTGTGTGAAAGTGTAAATAAGAATTTTTCATTGGTAACAGTGGATATCTATGGCTCCTTGCTAAGTAGAGTTGCATGTATTATGGGTGTTTTTTTTAATTAACCTTGTCCCCTGACATACGCTACTTTTACTCTCTCCAGAGAGAGAGAGTAGTACAAAAATAAGAAATAAAAGTAAACAATATAAAATATAATTCTAATAGAACAAAAACTAAATTGGCAATGTTTATTTTAAATCTGAAATATTAAGACTCCATTAGATAAAAAAATAGGAAGAATTTCATCATCGAAAGAGGAGCCTTTTCTGATGCAAGCCATTTGAGAAAACATTTCAGAAAAAGCCTAATTATAGTAATAAGTATAGGACCATTCTTGTGTAGTAATTTATTTGGGGAAACACCACATATTTGCCACATATTTTTGTCCTCTCTGTACAGCAATGTGACCCAAGTCCAAGTGCTGCATAGAAAGATACTTAAGAGATCTGTATCCTTTCATGTGCTTGGTAGTGGTGAGAGTTTGTATGTATGGGGTAATTTCATCTCTGGTAGGACAAATGCATCAGAAAAGCCGCCCTGTCATCCGGCTGCTAAAACCATTTCCCTGTCTGAGAGCAGTGCTGTGGAATGTATCCTCTCCCAGGAAGCCCCACGTTGAGGTTTATTGAGTGTGGGCTTGAAAGCAAGAGAAAAGTGAAGGACCGACATGAGCAGACCTGATGAGGCTTATCTCTTCCTGTCCTGTATCGACTGACAAGTGTTAATTGTATAAAGCTTCAGATTCATCCTGCAGAGCTTTATATGGATCATAGATATGAGACACTGTGCAGGGCAATAGTCTATTATTAAAAAAGGAGGCTATGTACCAGTAAGAGAAGATTTAGAAAGTCATTGGTCTTATCCATGGCTATTTACAGTAACATCTCTTCTGCTAGCTTATTTCGGCTCTGTCAAGAATTCCTTTTAAGTTGTGATTAGCCTATTCTGTAATGTTTCTTGCTTAGCTTTTTATTTCCATAAGCATCATTCAGCAGATGATGCACGCCCCCATTCGTGTACGTCCCCACTAACAACCTGATCACCCAACAATGCAGTTACCTCTTGACAAATGGCTGATCATCTACTGGCCATAAAGCTAAGTTTTATTTTATTTGTCTGTTTTTTTGTTTGTTTGTTTTTTTGGATAACACATTTTTTTGCTCATTGGCATCGACTTCTCCAGACCTCAAGTGTATAACAAGGGCTGCCAGATAATTGTTCAGCTAACATTAGATTTATTGAGCTTTTTTCCAGTACTTGCTAGCTGCCTTACCTGCGTTTATTTCTGTACACTTCTGTTGTGAGGGTAGAGCTAATAGGCTGAACATAACAAGTTTCCTTTTACCATTTCCCTTTAATGATTATCTTTTATTTTATTTAACTTAGTAATATCCTTTAATTTCTGAGGAATGTACAAACTATTCAAAACAATTTTGAAATAATTCCACTTTAAGCTAGTGATGTCAGCCAGGCATATAGCGACAGGGCCCTTTGTTGTTAAAGTAAATTCGAATTCATTTTACATTTCAGATTGAATTATCCCAGGCACAGTAAAATAACAAACATCATTTTCACTTTTTAATACTATTGACTATGGATGTAACGATTTAGAAAGAATCAATTATTTTGGGGAATTAATTCATATTTATCATTCTTGGTATAGATGACTCAATATTCACTTTAAAAAGCATGGGGCGCTGACGCAAAAAAATACACTAAAGATGAATCCATTATTACATACTTTTGCAACTACCTCCAGAAATTAAAGGACATTGATTGTTTAAATCAATAAAAGATCATTACAAATATTCTATCTTTCATTTTTTCTAAGAAAAAAAATTCTAAGAAATAATAAAGGCAACATTTGTTAAGTTAATAACATATGTCTTCAATTTCATGTTTAAAAAATCATATCGTGCAGCCAGTATCGTGAATCTTATCACATCATGAGTAGAGTGTATCATTACATACCTTCTATACTTTAAAGATCCCTACTTACTACTGACTTTGGTAAATAAATACCTAAAGTCTTGTTAAAAACTTTTGTACTCAGTACACTGTTCACCAAAATATTACAATGAATCTGGATACACATGCACACGAACAATCATAAATTGAAAAAAGTCAGTTTAAAATAATAAACAAAGCCATTGTGTTCCATGTGTAATGTTATATGTACATCAGATGTCTTATTACCACTGACCTCATGTGGGCCAGATGAGGACAGCCAACAGGCCGGATGTGGCCCATGGGCCATACAATGTCCAGGTATATATTAGATTACTGAATAGATTACCCACCTTGTTCAATTGGCTAGAAATCATATTCAAAATGGCCTCAATTAGACTAGTCTGTTGCCATCTATTCTTTTCTATTCTGATAACTACAAGTCAGATTATTAACAGATTATCAAGCTGAATGTAAACATGGCATCTTGAATTTAAATATCTTATTTTTAGCAAGTCATCACTTTGATTGCAGACTATTGGAATTATTTGAGGATTTATGAATAATATGTCACTTTGAAGGCAGGCATGATATACTTGGAATCATAGTTGCTATGTACAAATTATGATGCCGTTCCCATCGAATGATGGTGCTGCAGCTATTCTACAGGTCTGCTTAGTTCAAGGCTAAGTAGGAATTTGAAGGATTTCTAGCCTGAGGGTTTTGAGCTGATGCAGGGTAGCAAGTCCTTTTAAGGCTGTAAATCATGGAAATTCTGAGGGCTCTAGTGCTCTGGTCTCTAGGGAGAGATGCTTATTTAATGGTCAGCTCAACTGGACGTGTTCCAAGAATGAAGGAAGTGGTTCGGTAAAATTTTATTTGATGCCGAGTGCAATAACGTAAAGTAATTACATATGACCTTCATTTGTTATAAAGCTCCATATGAATGGCTATAATGCTGTTCATTTAACTGTGATGTGCTTGATTAACCGATAACCAACAGCAGTGATCAAACAATTATTCCTTTTTTGGATTAAAAAGATTGTCCTACAAACGTCCAGGTCACAGATGAAGAAATCTGGTGCTCTGACTTAATTTGACACTTGCAGTTGGTGTACAACAGTGCCATGGTGAAATGTGCACACCTGCTGTGCAAATGCATGCTTTGTGTTCAACTCCGTCCATGTGCATATGTGTGCATGTGTGCTGTTATTTCTCAACACATGATTCAAGCAGTTTCCCGAGCACGTTTCAAGAGTAATTTTTAAATATTTGCTGGTATATTGATAAAAATCTACATTCTAAATTCTGGACTTAATCTTTGTGTTTGCATAACCACTACAAGTTTAGTAAGCTGTTTGTAAAGCTACATTAACAAAAGCTGATCTTAAAGGCTATAGCCACAGTCATACACAAATGACTTCAGAATTCTCTCTTCCTAGGAATGGGTTAAAATAGAAGTCACACTGTTGATCTGCAGAGACAAAAAAACTGGCTAGAAACATGCATGTATTAATAGTGTTCGGAAATAAAGGCTTTCACAAATGGTGAATAGTTGTAAATGGTCAAGTTAAAATGTTTATTAATTAAAGCCCCACTAAATAGTGTCATGGACCATGTAATGAGCCATCTCCCATTAAATTCCAGTTTCTGGTGTAATATGCAAATTTAAGGTTTGTGTTTAGCGATTTAACATTTTTATTCACGGTAATGTGTTCTGACTGACACTGCATTCCAAATCTCATGCTTCCATACTGAACAGTACGCAGAAGAGGTGCGTGAGCATGTCCAAATACGTCATATGTGAAAAATACTAATGTGCAGTTTATTTATTTCTTTGTAAACTCATTAGATTCTCAGTCACACTAGAAATCATTTAGTCAAAATGTTCAAGATGTCAGTTATCTTTGAGAGGGTTTTATTAAGGAAGACCGCTGTGTTGTAGCTTCCATTTATTCTAGAATTTCATTCATGATTGTATTTAAATGTGCCACTTTTCTTTAAAAAAATGATTTAAGAAACAAAACCAGTTCCGAAACCTGAACAAACCTGAAAGTTATGGCATTATTTTTTTTGCAAGGCTCCTTCAGACTTACTTAACCAGCATGCATTATGGTAATGTAATACTGTATTACATAATAAAATGTAAAAGATGTATTGAATCAGCAAAACTCCAAGCAGGAGTAACTGTTGTGTTCAACAAGCTGTGTTTGCAGCAGACAATACATAATGTAAATGCTTCTAAACATGCTAGTTTGAGAGACACTAATAAATTTGATAGTTTAACACCCTCTTAATTTTTATAAACCACTTACTTCCTTTGTTTATGTCTCCTTTACTTGTTGCTATGTCTTAGAAGCTTCTTATTTGGTAAATGACTTGGACCTACTGACCTACTGTAACACAACTGTAGCTTTCTATCCTGGGTTTATGGTATATGATTTGACATTTAGCAGACTTCATCAAAAGCAACTTAAAGTACAATGACAGTATAAAGCATTCTTCTGATTACTAGTACAGTACCTTAACCACTAGGCTAAAACTTCCTACTATTAATTTATTTTTTTATTAATACTTAGTTACTATATATGTTTTCATACAGCAAATTTTTGGATCTTTTTATACATCCTGTACATCTACTGCACGTTTACACATAACATGTTCTAACTTAAAAATTGGCACCACAAATGCAAGTTTGTTGCTAAGCTGTTGTTGGCAGGTACAGCTGTGAGATGTTACAATTTGCACGCTTCAGCACTGTGGCTTTTTTTTCTTGGCCAGCAGCTTTTAATACTTTATGGTATTAATGTTCCTCTAAAATGATTAGGCAGATTTAACCATGTTCACCTACCTTTAGTCTTAGGCTTTTGGCTTCAAGGCTGTTGCCTTGTAAATAGTTAATGTTATACCCTGGTACAACTGTTACCGTGTGTGTAGGGTTATTCTTTTGACATGTTTGAAGTTTACTTTTAGTATACTTTTTCCTTTTGATAACCAATGCACAGTAGATTCAAGATGTTTTGAGACGCTCTGCTTTTTTGTGTATTTTATTATGTTTTGTTTCATTTTGAATGAATGTATTTGCCATTTTAGGCTTGTATTGTGAGATTTAACAAAAAATATTAGTTGCCCAAGGGTCAGACAAAGGGTCTGAATTTTTTAGTGAATGACATTTCAGGATTTCTGTTTTGTAAACAATGGCAGTTTGTCATCATGGGTGATGTGATTAAGTGTCAATTGAGGGGTGGAGAGGCAATAAAAATGTATTGTGTATTTAGCCCCAAGTGTAGAATTAGTCTAAATAAGTTCTGAACCTCTGCCAAAATGCATTTGAGTCTGCAATTTGTTCCAAGTTTAATACCCTCAGGTGGTGAGATGCTCAGGATTACACATTCAATCTGTGGCATTATTTTGAGCATTCAGCACCATACAGATTTCTCTTCGAATCTTTTTTTACTCCTTTTTTACTGAAGCTTGTGCTTTTAAAAGTTTTCACACTGTCAGAAGTAATAGCAAGTTTCAAATCTTTGAATTACATTTCAACGTTTTGTGAACCCGCCTTTCTCTTTTTTAATCTTCCATCTATAAGTAGAGGGTTTTCTTGTTTTAAACTGCGTTTCAAACTGTCCATCAATCTTGTTTTGACGTGTGTCCCTACATGGCACCACCAGCAGAAAAGTTTTCCCATATCTCATGTCAAAGGCGTGAGCACTATAAGCGGTAAAATGCACCCAGTCTAGCAGTGAATGAAGCACGAACATTTTATCATGTGAAAACTGCCTTAAGATGGGAGCTTCTTTCCTGCTTATTGAATTGAAGGATCTATAGGGGCATGTGGGTGAATGTGAGGCCACCATCCAAGCGAGTGAAAGAGCTTTCTGCTACCACTTCCTCATCTGCTGATTTATAATCACAGCACAGTGCACAGACTCCTCACAAACACTAACAAAAGGCTCCTTTCAGAATAAACAGCTCATACGAGAGATGACGCTTCCTCTTATCCTGTCAGCCAGCTCACTTCACTGGCTCAAAATGAAGCGAAGGTAGTTCACTTGAAAAGCAGAAAGGGGGGTGGGGGTTAGGTTCCCACCAGCTGCATGATTTTTCGACTGCATCAAGAGAACACTTTCAGACCTTGATGGAAACCTGCATACTGAATAAGAAGTCAAGCTAAGCTTAGAAGAGCTTTCATGAGTCCTTAACTCGACCCAATCGAACACCTGTCTGATCATTCCTATGGCATGTCCAGAATCTTATAGGAAGAGTGCATACTGTTCTACCTCTGTGGGTTCGTTTAATGCGCTTAGTTTTGGAATTACATGTATTAAAAGCATCACTGTGTTTCGGTAAAAATTTCTTTCCAGTTTTTTTTTCTTTATAAAGATTGACCTGGTATTCCAGAATGTTGAAATAATCTATGTTGTTAAAGGAAGGACGACATTAAATCAATTTTGTTGTTGCATTATTTTATTTAAACATTTTAAAATTTAACAGTTCACTTTTTTTATGGTTGTCGTCCAAATCCCAGATGGCTCACCCCGTGTTCACACCAGCAGTGTTATCATCTGTGTGGGTTTGGTGTTAGGTTGTCATAGTTTACCTGATGCAAATACAGCAAACATAACTGGCTAATACTTACAGTCCATATATAAATATGTAATCACAAATTGGATTACTCCCTAGTTCCCTTGAAAAATAAAAAAAAGAAATGAAGAAGAATGCTTTTATCATATTTACATATACAACAAAATAATTTTTTCCTCATAGCCTAGCTGGTTAGGAAGCTGGAGTCAGAGTGCAGTGGAATCAATTGTAAAGCATTTTAAGAGAAGAGGGAATTAAGGGTCTTGATACCCACTAGGCTTTATCGCTGTCCCAGACTCATCGCTTGTCTATGACTTGTTTGTGACTTGTCTGATTGTTGCGATCAGTTTGTTGCAGTTAAGTACCATGATCCAAATTACGAAGAGAAAGTTTCTCTTACATGTCTGGTAGAAGCAGTTGTCAAGGTCTGTAGTAAACTGTAGTTTCTTTTTATTTTTACTTGGCTGTTAGATGAGCTGTGAGGGTTAACTGTTTGAAAGAATTTATACAAATGTGCTCAGACACACAGTCCTTGGATCCAATAGACGCATAAACCCAATAAACTAGCATGTACCAGAGTGTGTGGTTTTATTACCCTGATAAAACCAGATTAGTTTCGCCATGTCCACCATGTGACCTTAATCAGCTAAAGAGAGAAACACCAAATATGTCATAAAGCCATTAAAGGGTTAATATAATGTGAGTGTTCATCTTGGTTCATCTGTTACTATTTCCATCACCTTTTCTTTCAGTTTCACAATAATATAATTTAGGATTTGTAATAAAGAAGCTTTATTCACTTCAATGCCATAGTTTTACCTTAGGAATGATAAACTGATTGAGCAATAACTGATAGTTAAGTGTAGTGGTTATATCCAATGTATTTATATTTTTTTATAATTAGGTCACATCACTTTCATGTTCACTTTACATTCAATAAAGATTTGGGGCAAAATGGGCCCTCAGCACTGCCTTGCTGTTTGGAGGAGGAGAACAAATGGGGCACCTAATTAACTGATAGTTGTGATCTCTGTCTGCTGAGGAATATTTCCTGTTTCTTCAACTACTTAGGCTCCTACTGTGAAGCCAGCCTCTACAACTTTCTGTCAACTGGGTGGTCAGGATGGGCTGGTCATGGTCATGTATCTGTTGAGATCCCTAGCTTAGGGTCAGCCAAACACCAGGTCCACCTGGTTGTTGGAGTAGGTCACTCTGATATCCATAGTATATATCTGTTGGAGATATGTGGCTCTGTGCACCCCCTTGTTGGGATCTAATGTGGGTGGAGAGAAAGGATATTGAAACTTTACTTATATAAACATGGCTACCAAACATAACCCTAAAAGGAAATGGACAAAATACCTGAACAATCCTGGTTAGAATACTTAATATTCACTCTGCTTTAAATCAAAACTCGTCTGAAAATTCTAATAAGTTCTGAGATAATCAGCACCAGCTGAAATGTATTTGACCAAGCTTTACTATCATAAGCAAGTGTCAAAACATTTGCTGGCATCTGTGTAAAAACACATCCAACCCTTAACAGCTGCAAAGGCAGCAGTTGCTGTGTCAAACTAGAGGACATGGCAGGAACATATAACAATAAACATATAAAATCAGACACATACATCAGAGCATTTGATGATACAGTCCATCTGACAGAACTCAACACTACATAAAAACAAGAAGATGCATGGATCTACATCCTCGACCCAATCAGATGCTACAAATGACCGATATATGGACAGGGATCAGCCCCATATGTGACCCAGGAGAGGACAGGCTGTTTACTATAACCTCACAAAACTTGCCAGGAACCTTCTTTAAATAGAATAGACACCCCAAAGACATTGAGATAAAAGACAATGGGCAACCCCCCTTCCCTGGGAGACCATAGTATATCCCGATGAAATACAAAAATGCAGTATAACCTCATTCAGAATAAAATGATTAAAAACTGACAAAAGCCTATAATGCGACTTTTCTATGAAGCCAACTTCAATGAACAACTAGCTACAACCATCACCCCAATAATCATATTCTTCCAGGAAAATCCACTCCAGACTCTACCCTCTTAAAGGCTCATTTCATAACAACAGTGGAACAAACATCAACTGGAGGCAACCATCCTTGTAAAAAGAAAATTAAATAGTTAATTAATTAAAAAAATAATTTAAAAAAAGGCTGGCCGATACAAGCAAAATTAACCCTATATTGCATGACTTTTTTTCCTATGTGAAAGTGTTGTTTTTAGCCACACAATAATCAAAGTAATAATCAAATATTTTCAAAATTAAGCTTTTTAAAAATGATCATGTATAAGGAAATTATATGGAAACAAATTTTCTTGATTACAATGAATATTATCTCATTTTCTCATCTTACTAATGGTAAGACAATTCCTTTGTTTATTAAAACACAAATAATGATTACACTTGCTGCACATTACATTTATAAAACAATTTGGCAACTTGCACTGGTTTCTTATCTCTACCCATTTTGACCATTGATCAATGCCATCGAGTATTGCAATATACAATAAAGGGTTAAATTTATGAAATCACATATTCAATAAACATGTCTGAGAAATGGAATGGCCACCAAAAAAAGACCTTTGAGTAAAGCTTAGCTGGAAAGAACTCTGTCCTCTTTTCCAACTAGCAATATAATCAAGACTTTACCCTGGAAGAACTCCAAATCTCACTGCTTAAATCCCATAATACAGCAACCAGACCAGATGATATTCATTACCAGATGCTAAAACATTTACCATCAAATTCACTCTCTCTCCTGCTAAAAAAAATTCAACCGGATATGGAAAACAGGAAAAGTCCCACCTATGTGGAAAGAGGCGACGATCATCCCTGTTCCCAAACCAGGGAAAGGTTTCTGTGAATAAATTGTTTATACATACCTAGAATGCTCAGATATTGTAATTTTTTTCTGAGGTGTGTTTCATCCAAGTTATTTTAAATAACTTGCAACTAATATCAGATTTCTACTTGGCTCACAGTTGTTAAACATTTCAGTCTGAAAAGTGTGTGTAGTAATAAGTTTTAAAAATTAAGCAATGTTTCTTAATAGAAGAAGATACTGTAGTGGTTGGCCACTTTAACAGACCTCTGTGCTACCTGAGTGCCGTATTTATTATAAGCGACTTCTTAAATTATTATTTAAATAAATTGCTTAAATTTAAATTATTGCTTAAATAATAAAGATAACGTGAATGTGTGCTTTGCCTCCTGATATTTTCTGTTCTAATTACTGGTCATGAGCTCTAAATACTGTGTGGTCTTCATGTGTTCCAGGCAACCAAGCAGTTCCTGGAGGAGATCAATAAATGGAC
>JAYDZG010000001.1:22039561-22051361 GCA_034509265.1 Microcambeva bendego | reverse complement strand
ATTATTATTATTATTATTATTATTATTATTATTATTATTATTATTAATAATAATAATAATAATAATAATAATAACAACAATAATAATAATCATAATAATAATAATAATAAGAAGAAGAAGAAGAAGAAGAATATACTTATGTTACCCGTCTAAACAACCAGTTTTCAGTTGAATTGCTCAGATTATAGGTCATATTGACACATTAAAGGTAGAATTTATTCTGAAATCATTTACACCTCTGTACTTCCCAGTAGTGGTAGGCTCAAATTCACCACTCAGGCCATTCTCACTGTGATCTTTTTTTTTTAAAGATTTAGAATACTCTTTTCATCTCTCTGGGAATTGAACTGGCAATTTTCTGATCCCAAGCCCAGTTCTCTAACCACCAGGCCACAGCTGCCTCCTAACGCGATTTAAGTTAATTGTGTAGTGAGCGTTGCAAAAAAAATATTTACATACTTACATGCTTTATATATTAATTTTCTTGCAATGTATTTCTTGCTTTAATTAGGTCTACTCATCCTTTACAATTTACTTGATGCTTATTTTACCTTGATTTCCATGTGTATTGTACTCAGTATTATCATTGGCTGGTTGATGGCTCAATAGGAATGATTTATGTGTGTGTGTTGGGGGCGCTTGGTGAAAGTTCATTTAAAGGTTGCTTAAGAGTTGTGTCTCACTTTCGTGGCACTGAGGTGATCGTTTGGGGCTCCTGAATGTTTTTGGCACTTTGCCTGCTTGGGGCTCAACAATTGCAAAGGGTTTTCTTCTCTCTCTTTGGGAGGGTTAGAGCCAATCCTTCACCTTCAATATCATACAGTATTATACAGTAATTGAGTAGTTGTAAAGTTTATAACCATCTGATCCAAAAATGCATTAGACAGCTTTAAGAATTATTTTATTATATTATCTTTTTTTCTAATTGTGTTATGGCACAGTAGATAATTGCACATGTTTTCCTTTGGATACTTTGCTCAACAACATTGGGGAGCTGAACATGCTTGAAAGAGAGCATTACTGCCACAGATTACTTTCAACACATAGGAAAGTTTTCTTTTTCTAATCCCACATAATTGTCAGTAAATATATTGTAAAGTATTCCAATGGATTTCTATTAAAGTGTGTTTATTAATCTAAAATGTAATGTTAATGTGATAATTACTAAAAAGTTGTCAATTGACTACATTATATGGCCACATGTTTATTTGGAAGACAGTCCAACCACCGTTTCTCATTTACAAATAAAAACAATTTCTTGTACAGTTTAGAACGTGTTAGTTTGCAAAGTCTCATTTAAAAAAGCTATTCATTTTTTATTAAGAGATTGATGGAGACTCCATGGACTATGATGTTTGTAAATGACGATATTTGTAGCGAGAGTAGGGAGCATGTCACCCTTGAGTGATGGAAATATTCATTGGAGACAAGGAGGAGGAAAGATACCAGTAAAACTAAAGTACTTCTGTGGAAGAGAAGGTTGGGTGACGCAGGATGGTTTGGGTGGCATAGAGTGGCGGGAGTGATTTGCAAGAAAGGTGCTATAAGTATTTTGGACCTCTTCATTCCTTCTAATCACTAAGTTCAGGTTTTTCAGCCACATACATCCTTTTCTGAAACCCATGCACTTTTTGGTGAGAGGTGACATTGGTAAACACTCTTCCACCATGCTTCCATGTTTACAGTCAGGTTATATTTGCAAGATCTTACCAGTATAAGTTCATCTCCCAGTAGCTCCCTTGACCAGTATGTTTTGGGGCCGTCACCGTCTACTAGCATCTGCTTGCAGTAGATCTTATTTTCTGTCTCCCATACAGCCAAACTCTGCAAAATAAGACGAACATAGAGAATGAAATATAAGTGGAGTATTTGCATTTAGCTTTGTTATAATAAAATATTTAGTTTAAAAAATGAGCAAAAACATTCGTTTGTTAAATAGTGTATGGGGAGGAGGATGGGTATAATGGATGACAGCAGAGAGCTGCAGTGCTAGACATCTAGATGCCACCTCAGGTTCATGAGTCATTCCTCATGTCTAAATAGATTCTGTTAGACTAACCCAATAGCTTACATATGACATCCTAGCAGTGCCTGCTAAAGAACTACAAGTAGATGCTGGTTATATTTATATTTGTGTAACATAATCTTTCTCCCAACAGGAGTTGCCACAGCGGATTGTAATTATCGACATGGCATTGTTTTTATACCGGATGCCCTTCCTTACACAACCCTCCCTACTTATCTGGATCTGGATATCATATGGCTAATACCAACCCTACAGCAAAACATGACGATGTCAGCATCATGGTAGCAACACTGGTGTGGCTTCGGGGCAAGTCTTGTAAAGTCCTTAAGTGTCCCAGACTTAAACAACTTGAAAAATCAGTGTAGAGGCCTGTAGATTCATGGACATTCACCACCTGATCTGACAAGGCTTGGAAAGATCTGCTATGAAGAATGGGGAAAACAGCCCAAATGCAGATGCGCAAAACTTGTAGTGATGTTTGCAAGAATACGTGCATGCTGTCATGTCATTTTGTCATTATGAATGATTTTGTTTAAATTATTGACTAAGAATTGCAAATCTCTTGAATATGTTTTGAATATTGTAACAGAGTTTTAATATTTTTTAAATCAGCATAGTGTTTCACAGTAATGAACTGGCATGTACTGTATATGCAATACCTGATTTGCACTAAATGTTCTCATGCAGCAGGAAATCTCACCCTTCTTATTGCGCCTTGGTACTTGCTCTTGCGTTTGCACTTGATCTTTTGGAATAAAGCTATACTCTCACTGTAGACTTTCTCTCTGAGGCGTTTGAAGTGGCACCCATGAGACGGTGCTTTTCACAGCCACAGTGTGAGAGTGAAATATTAATCACTGTACGTGAAGCAGAGATTAGAGTACTGGCTAGAACTGAGAAAGACAGTGAAGCACAGAACCCCTTTTTTGTTTCTCACTGGTTCTGCTAGAAAAATTGTCTAGATAAAAGCTGTGTACATGACTCGTCAATCAAGAAAAGAAGAGCTCATGTCTTCCACTCACACTGGTATGACAAGATGTGAAAGGTCCACGGCAAACTAATGACTGCCATTGTTTAAGATCATCCAGCGCTTAGCTTAGCTCTGCTTAGCTCTGGGTGCTGTAGCTGTTCGGTTCTGCCTCACTGACATTTGATAAACGGATCTCCTAGAAATTCATTGTTCTTATTGTTTCTCTCTGCAGGTTAACACTTTTAAAGTCTGTCTCTATAGCAACAAGCCAGCCAAGCAAATAGCTTCATTTGTCTTCTATTCTCAGTAAATGAATTTTCTCTGCTAAAAGGAAAGACTATATTCCTGCAGAATCATTGATAACTGGATTATCTATATGTAACTCATAACAACTGCTTCCTAAAGTTTATGACTTATTTTATCTTCTGGGATTATAAAGGGAGTAATCATGTTAGCAGAGCTTTGAAAAACTTGAATAATGTAAACTCTTCCTCAACCCAATTAAAAAGCAGATGGGTCTTTTACAGCCATTGGAAAAAAAACAAAACTAGAATAAGACTATAGAAAAAAAACACTGCTCAATTTGGTGAAACATTTCTGATTTAACAAACCTTATTAAAATTATTTAGAAAGCTGCATGTCTGAAAAAACAGGCAAAGAGGCTGGAACAATATTCTGTGGTTAGGTGATGCATTAGTTGCACAGTCCTATACTTGTAGGAGTGCAGACACTGGTAAATTGAGCATCAGGATTTGGTCACTAAAGCGATGTTTTTAGGGCAGGTGTGCCCGTATAATTCATTAGTATCAGACATTTAGCCTTCCTGTGTTTACATGCCATCCCCACCTTTCCAACAGCATGGAGTGTGCAGGGAAACGCCCCCTTCCTGATTGGCTCCATTCAAATTAGACTTATATTAGGCCATTTCCCCTCCCTTTCCGTTTTGTGACTTTCTATATTTGTATAATCCAGGTTTTGAATCTTTTCAAGGTTTTGTATCTTCTCAAGGTTTTGTATCTTCTCAGGGTTTTGTATCTTCTCAGGGTTTTGTATCTTCTCAGGGTTTTGTATCTTCTCAAGGTTTTGTATCTTCTCAGGGTTTTGTATCTTCTCAGGAGTTTGTATCTTCTCAAGATTTTGTATCTTCTCAAGGTTTTGTAACTTACAAGGGTTTTGTTACTGCTCTTTTGTTTAGTTTATTTATTTTGTTAGCATTAGCTTATGTCTTTATTTAATTATTAATAAATCCTTTGTTTCCCTCTTTACATCGCTGTGTGTCTGCCACTTCTTGTTTAGCTTAGCCCTAGCACGATTATTAAGGGGCCAAAAGTTAATCTCAGTGAAGAGCTATGGGCAAAAACAAACAAAAAAATAATATTGTGATAAATTAAAATAAATTTTTATTGTTAAATAAAACACATGTATTTAAATTATTAATGCTTTTATTGATTGACCAGATGATAGACAACTTTTCTTTTTAGGAGCAAAAACATTTAAACAAATGCAAATCAGTAAAAGAAAAATATTGTGCAGAGCAAAATAATGCCCTAAAAACTGTTATGGAATACACAATGTAACCCGACTGTTTTTTTGTTTATCCATATGCCATTTTCTCACGCACCCAATCGGGCAACCCTGAGCCTCACTGCTGAGCCACAGCATCTGCTCTCCTCACCACTTTCCCATTTCAAATCATGGTATGGTAGCTCAAATGTAATTGCACTTATCATTATAGGCAGTTAAGCACCCATTAAAAGAAAAAAAAAACAAAAGTATAAACTAATTTGATCTAGCAAGGCAGGCCAAAAATAAAAATATCAAAATACAGTGGGCCAAGTGAAGGTCTACATTTTCCCTCTGTTTAGCAGTTACAGGAAATATTACTTATGACTGAATTTTGCTGCAGTGTCCAAAAATAAAGGTTTGATTGTGAGAATTTCAAATAATTTTAAGAAGTACTATCTATCAAAAGTGGTCCAATACCAGGGTTGTTGGCAGCTAAGGTTTATATATGGATGTGGCTAGCAAACACTGGCTCATCTAGTCTGATCCAACAGATGGGCTACAGTGGTTTAAATTGATAAATGGCTGAGAAAGGATCAGCATAATGTTAGGAATGAGGTCATAATGTTACACTTTATCTGTGTTTATCTGAATTTTAAACTTAGTAATAAAAACTGGGACCTGTGTCATTAAAGCCATTGCAATTAGTCACATCTGAAGTTGTTCCATGAGCTCAAGCTGATTTTTATCATTAAGATACTTTAAAAAATTTAGTATGGAAGCTCAGTCAGCAGATGTTCAGTGCATATAAACATTAAGCTCTGCCATTGTGAGGCATCATTAGCAAGAGACAACTGCCTGCCGTTCTGAATCCTGTTGACTGTGTGCTTGAACATCTTAAGCAGATTACTCACATTCTGTCTTTAGGGAATGCTGTGTTATTTTCTCCACTCTACATAAACTCTACCCACAGTAACAATCATTGCCAATAGTAATCATATTAGGCGGTACAGAAACATCGACAATGCACCTTTTAGCTTCTGTTCCACAAGATTGCACACCATTGCATTTCAGTTCTCTGGAGGCACTCCTAGCATCAGAGCTTTTTATATTTTTTTATTTTTGTTTTGAAAAATCAATAAATGCCACAGTAATTCTTTGGCAATGTATCTTCGTCTTTAAACATTTATAGAGATTTATGAGGTCATTTACATTAAATATATCTATTGCATATTATGCATTATTAGAAGAGTTTTTTTAAATAAGCTATCACTATAAAACACTTGTCATACTATACACAGATTCAGCATAACATTATGACCACCTACCTAATATTGTGTTGGTCCCCCTTTTGCTGCCAAAAACAGCCCTCAACTGTGATGCACTGTTTATTCTAACCTATTTCTATTAGAACCATCATTAACAGTTCATCTGTTTGCTCCCCATGTGCATCAATTAGCCTTGGTTGCCCATGGCCCTGTCACCAGTTTACCACTGTTTCTTTCTTGAACCATTTATTACATACAATGACTGCTGCAGACCGGGAGCACTCCAAAAGAGCTGCAGTTTTTGAGATCCTTGTACTCATTTAGCCTTGTACTCATTTAGCCATCACAATTTGGCCATTTGAGGATAAAATGTTCACTTGCTGCTTAATATATCACACCATCTTAAAGGTGCCAGAGGTGCCAGTCCTATTCACTTCACCAATCAGTGGTCTTAATGTTATTCCTGTCAGTGTATATTAGGTGTGTATTATGATGCTGACTACCCCCATTCAACTTAGATGACACATTAGGCAGACAATACTTCTTTATTTAAGTCTGAAACAAGTAATGATAAGATTGTGTCCAGTGAATAAATATAACTAATTTAAAGAAGATCACAGTTACAGTACATTATTATGTATATATGACACACTCACAGAGACATGCATGATCTGATCTAAGATTTCTGATCTACGCTGTCCTCAATGTGTACCTTACACTTCCTGCCGTCCACAGTCTCCTCATTGAACTCCTCGCCAATGTGGAAGTTGATCTCTGTGGTGCGTACAGAGGTTGAGGTTTTGATGTAGAACTGCTCCCCATCCTGGTGGATCTCCACATGAGGTTTGGCAGCAGCGGCCCCAGCCACCTTTCGTAGCATAGCGTTCACGCCTGAGAAAGCACAGCATGAAGGTCGTAACAAGCTCTTTTTCTCAGAAAGCTAACCCAACCCTAAGTTTTTTAGTGGACTCTGTTTAAAATCCCACCATCGTGCTGTGAGTAGCAGAAAGGTTTCTGCTGAGAGCTTGCTGTATTACTGTAACAAGACATTAGAGTAATTAAATGAGTGTGAGAAAAAATGTTTAAGACTGTATGTAAAAATCTTTTAATGTATTTTTTCTAATCCACAGTACACTACAGTCAAATACGCTATGCATCCAAATTTAGAACTATCCATACTCTACCTTGCCCTATTCTCCATTTCCAAATGCACTGAGCTACTTGTTAAAGTAGGAGGAATTTACTGAAGGTGAAGTGCCATTAAGTGTTAAAGCCCAGGAAGGCATTGTGGCTTGGTGGCTAGCTATGCCACCTCACATAAAAGTTCCTGGGTTCGATTTTTTGTGGAGTTTTGTTTTCAGTGTCTCTGTGTGGGGTTCCTCTTGGTGTTTGTTTGCCCTGTGATGGACTGGTGACCTCTCCAGGGTGATTTTTGCCTTTTGCTAAGTGAATTGTAACCATCAAAACCTTAAATAAGATAAACCTGGGTGTTGCCAATTGTACTGCATTGTTTCACACAGGCCATTTACCCATCTTCAGTAAACATTGTGTCTGGTCAAAAAGGGTAACCATAGTTAGCCCAGGCACTTAAA
Source organism: Microcambeva bendego (assembly GCA_034509265.1). NCBI lineage: Eukaryota > Metazoa > Chordata > Actinopteri > Siluriformes > Trichomycteridae > Microcambeva > Microcambeva bendego. Next base: position 22,044,002 of record JAYDZG010000001.1, on the reverse strand, counting down.
TGCAATACAGGTATTGAAACAACCATAAACTGTGGAGTGGTGTAACATGGAATAGAACAGATGTGTACACATGTGACCAAGAGCTTGTTGGAAATGTGTTTCTAAAACTTTTGACATTTTTATGTAGTTGACCCCCTACTTTGTGTCTAGAACATCTTTCACTGTTCTCTTCAGCATCATGCTAACTGCAGTGTGTCCCACAGCTGCTAGAGGGTGTGTGTGAAAGGATCCATGGAGCAACTACAACAATGTTTAATTGGGAATTTCGAACCCTGGGTAGTACTTGGAAGTCTTTGAATAATCTTCCAACAAATGTTGGACATTTTTATCCATGTTAAATGACACATTGTCTTGCTCCTTACAACCCCAAGGAAGACAATCAGCTTGTATGGATGTATAGTACATGATCTGCAAATATAGATTCATTCCCAAATTAGTTAATCACACAGGCAGCCTTTAGAACCTGTTTTCCTCCCCAAAACTCAGTGTGTATCATTCAATAAACTTTAGTGGGAGAATGTAGTCTTATCACAACCAGAATAAGTGATTAATAATAAACTAAAGTGATAACTAAAAACTAAAAAGTGAAATAGTAAACATAAAACAACACTGTGCACATTCTTTCACTTCCTCATGAGAGGTTGTTAACATTAAAATAATATTTTAATTCATATATTGTCTGGAACATTGAGTACATCTGAAGCATGTCATGTTAAAATTATTCAAACTGTTCAGACTATTCAGACTTTTAGAATTATTATTATAATTATTTATACTATACAATTATTCATTAGTATAACCCACAATAACATTTTGCCACACTCACATCTCACTCAACCATAGTTACCAATGGTTGGTAGAAAAGGGCTATGCTCAAGGTACAACTGCGGAAACCTGGCATTGGAGCTTGAACCGGCAGCTCTCTCATAACTAGTCCAGTACCTCAGACGCTGAGCTACCACTGCACTACACAAATAACACACACTGATGTACTTGTTTAAATTCCACATTTACGGCACATGTGGATGCAACTGAATCATTTTCAGCTGGCATGTTTCTGTAATCATGTATTCTAGAGCCCTATTTTTTGACCACCTGCCTAATATGCTGTCAGAACAGGACTTCACAAGACATCTAACAGAGTCATGTAGTATTAACTTATGGAAGTGGTGGGGTGAATCATTTACAGTACATACTGGGGTGAATTTAAGTAAAGGAAACAAAATTTATTTAACCATTAGTGTTCTAAGTGATGCAAAACCAGACACGGGGAGAACATGCAAACTCCACTCAGAAAGAACCCAGACTCCTCCGTCTGGGGATCCCGGGACCTTCATGCTGTGAGGCAACAGTGCTACCCACTTAGCCACTGTGCCACTGTCCCTCATGAAAAATCTATCTAAAATGTATTTAGCATAAACTGAGAGCAGAAACAGACCATACATATATTATATATACATAAAAAATAAATTTTCACAGTGACATGACATATTTGTGTGTGTATGTATTTGTGGGTTGTTGCACTTTATACTTAATTAAAACTAATAATGTTTTCAAAATTTTTAGTTCTATTCCTGCTAGTCACTGTTTTAACCAGTGACAAAAGTATCAAAATCAGGACAACGATTTAAAATAAATTAATCTTGCCTTTCATTTTTGTGCAATGCTAATCTCATGCAAATGTGACAATATGGAAGAGCGGTCTTACCCAGGGCTTTGAGAAGTTCATCAAAATTCTCACTGCTCTTCATTTTCCAGGTGCCGGCAAAGCTGGGATGCATTTTCTTTGTCAGATTTGGTCAGATAGAAGATCCTCGACCCTACTGCTCCACGCACCCTCTTTCCCCTGCTTTTCTCCCAACCCCTCCTGTTTTATTCCTCCCTTTCTGCTTCAGCCTAGCACACTTGGTACTCCCTCTCTCTCTCTCTCTCTCTCTCTCTTGTCCCTTAGTCTCTCTGTTTCTCTCTCCTCAGATCCTGTCCCCAGGTGTCTGACTTATCCATCAGTGGTGCACTGGCTAGAACTGGCTTTTTTCCAAGCAGAAGTTCTTAGGGAACACAGTGAAACAGCTTTAAAACATTGAAATGTGATAAGAGCAAAAGTATTATAAAAGAAAGCCGGATTTAAAACACATAACACTGTGCCCTGGATTACACCTGAACTTAGTACCTTAATAGCTTATCATCAGCTCGTCAACTACAATTTGTTATACCTCTTTAAGATGTCTGCAAAAGGAATAAACCTATTAAGTAAAATATATGCAGACAGCACAGTTATAAAAAATATGTATACGGGTTTGTATTTTGCATGTTCTCCCCATGTCTGCATGGGTTTCCTCCTTACACACTGCAAAAAACATGCTATTAGTTTAATTGGAGACACTGAGTTGCCATGTAGGTGAGTGTGTGTGCGTGCGTGGGTGTGTGTGTGTCTGTCTGTCTGTCTGTCAGGCTGCCTTACAATGGACTTCCACCACGTCCAGGGTTAATAATCATCAGACTTTTTGTGCTGTGGTTCTATTATCATAAAGCAGCAGATGCTGTTGTGATTTGTATGGCCCGGGTTAAGGTATCAACTGATGTCAAAATGAATATCTTGTAGCGCCAGTCATGCATGAGTTATTTATACAAAGCAATGGGATGAAAGCAAGCAGCTGTGGTGCAGTGTGTTTTAGAACAGAAGGAATGAAATAAAATGAGATACAAAACATGCAATGCAATGTTCTTTCTTACAGAATTCTTTTTAAAAGATTAAAGAAGATGTGAGCGATTTTTAGAGCAATCATTTGCATGATTTTAAATTTTTCTACTGGTTAAGCTACTGGACTAGTTATCCAAAAATCACCAATTCCAACCTCATTTCTGCCATGTTGCTGCTGTTGGGCCCTTGAGCAAGACCCTTAACCATAAAAGGTCAGACTGTATTCTTAACTGGAACTGTACTGTAAGTTGCTTTGATTAAAGGTATCTGGTAAATGCTGAAAATGTAAAATGTAAATCTAAATAACTAAATCTTCAGTTTAACTTTAACCACTTATCCTAATTAGGGTCGGGTAGGAGTGCAGGAGCCTATCCCAGATCTTCAACACACAGTAACACCTTGATGGGGTACACCTTGAATAGTAAATATTTATGTCGGTTATTTACTTTGAGTAATTTAAACAAAATTGCAGACATTGCTAATTGAAGCTTTTGTTGATTGGTGTAATGCTGTTTGTGAGAGAGAGTGTGATGCCCTAGCGCCCTCTAGAGGTAAGGTGTGAGTCTCTCTCTCTCTCTCTCTCTCTCTCTCCATTTTAATCTAGGTCAACTACGTATTACAGGAAGAACTACTGAATGTTTCAGGAGCAAACAATTCACACAAATTTAATGGAGGCTTATTTTAACAAAATATGTATTTGAAATTTATTTGAAATACACAACTGAGTCATAAATTGGGTTTTTAAAAACACTTGGGCGATAATTACTTGTTTTAGTAATGCATAAAATGTATTAGTAAAAAATAAGAAAATAACATGGCATCGAAGCCCTTCGATTCTTTTGTTTCAGTGTTTTACGATTATCTGGTGCATATTAGAAAGACAATGACATTTGGAATTTAATATGCATTATCAAAAACAAATTTATTGTAGGTAAAAAGCACAGTAAATACATTTAAATAATTGTTTTCTATACTAGATCGTTTCTTAGTTCTCTGCACTGTTTACATGTTGTTTAATTTGTGATGAATTTAAGTACTCTACTCTTCTTCATCCTTCGGCTGCTCCAATGCTGGACTACTTAATCAACTTGGCACAGTTTTACACCAGATACCTTTCCTACCACAACCCTCCCTCGTTTTTCTGTAGTGGCTGTACAATCTGGTGGCATGTCTTTGGATTCTGGGAGGTAACCGGACGCCCCGGAAAAAAACCCCCACGTGAACAGGGGAGAACATGCAGACTCCACACAGGAAGTATTCGGACTCGATCCCAGGCGACAGCTACCCATACATATTGTAATTATTATAAATTGACAGAAGTTGGCCTGAATCAACGTTATTACCTTAGAGAATTGCAAGTTTCCAAAATACTCTACCACACAGTCAAAAAACATATCTTACTGTAGAAGTCTTAAATCTTACCTATGGTGGTTTTGCACCAATTAATATTTTAACGTATGTTGTCTCAAGTGATGTATTGTTATAGTGGTTGGGTGTCTACATAAAGCCAGGATTGGTCATTTATAAACAATAAAAATGAAAGTGGCTGAATACATGTTTTATATTTACCATATGTAATAAGGGCGGCAAGGTGGTTTAGTGGGTAGCACTGTCACTTCACGGCAAGAAGGTTCTGGGTTTGATCCCTGGGTGGGGCGATCTAGGTCCTTTCTGTGCGGAGTTTGCATGTTCTTCCCGTGTCCGCATGGGTTTCCTCTGGGTACTCTGGTTTCCTCCCAC
>JAYDZG010000001.1:21987528-22000308 GCA_034509265.1 Microcambeva bendego | reverse complement strand
AAATGCACGTCACTGGCATATGAGTAAAAGTTGAGAGTAAGAGGGGACTGTGCTTTAAGAATACATCACACGTTATAGAGTTAAGTGAGTGTGCGTGAACACGATGGTTTCTTACACCGGTGCAACCTCAGATCTTTTTTAGTTGCACCATTGAGAACTTAGTTCGTAAGCGTGTTATAACATAAAAAGACAATAAACTGCGTTTGGGTTGGGTTTTTTTTACATTTGCTGTAATTAATAGACCATAAATGACCATTCTCTCTAAAAGATGTTGGGAAAATACAAGCATCTACACATTTTGAACTAGTTTGATTATGAGGATTGCATATTATAGGGTTTATATTTTCTCTTATGAAGTTATAAATTATAAAGTTCATACCTGGTCATAGAGTTAAAGCTGTTTTTCTGTTTGTTAAAATGCGTCTTTGTGGCATGACGACCAGAGTGCTTAGTTTTCTGCAAATTACTGTAAACATTCTAATGACTACCTTTTCTCTCGGCAAATAATGGCTAAGCCAGGCAAAATTCTGGAAAACATCATTCAAGGCTCACACATGTCGCACATAAACTGGTGCCCACTTACAACCGAAAAATCAGAGGCTTAAAAAGAACAGAAAAAATCAGAGGCTTAAAAATAACAAAAGATGAGGTTCTTTATTGGAATAGTTCTTTATGGTGGAATCTTTAGTAAATGTTGTTAGATTTTGCTAGAGTTGTTAGATAAAGCAAGCTCTTTAAAAGTTCAACTTCAAACTCCAGTGGCATGCTCAGAACGCTAAGCTTGAACATACTTAACTGCTTTAGAATGGAACACCAGACATATTTTCATCAGTATAATCAGAACTGAAAGGTTCATCTGACACATTATTGGTCAGGTGGGCAAATACTTGTGGTCATGGAGAAAGAGCAACAGTTATTTGATAGGCCTTAGCAATCTTATCAGGAGAAAAGAAAAGCCCCCATGTTGGTGCTGAAGACTTACAAGATGATCTGATGAAGCCTAGGATGTATGGATCATTGGTAACCATTCGATCATCACAAAGGACTCGTAAGAAAGGTGGACTGGAATGTCCCAGGAGGAGCTTAGTGATGAATCAAAACATGATGCTTGAGCATATGAATATTAAAGCATTTTAACGGAATTCAGCTTTCTGTGGTAAAGTTGAACCTTGATGTTAAGTGGATTATTCAGCAAAACGATCACAAGCACACGTCCAACTCGACCAAAGCTTAATTGAGAAACCAGAGTTGAATATCCTGGAAAGACCTTCTCAGCCTAAAGATTAAAATTCCATAGAAAATCTTTGGTGGGTTTTATAGAAAGCAGTTGCAGTAACTCAGAAATCCCAATGAGCTGAAAGATTATTATACCACTTATGGTAACGTCTTGCTGTTTATTTTAACCTCATTGTATATCCATTGTTTAAACTATGGGTGGTGTTGGATCTATTGTCATTGAAGCATTAAAAATTAATGTGTTGTTTTAACATTTCACTGTGCACTACTGTACTACTACCTTAAATGAACCAAATGACACAATGCACGGGACTCCAAGTATATAGTACAAAGAAAAACATGCATATAGATAATTGTAGTGATGTTTCTCTGACTGTTTAAAAAATCATTGCTGGTGTACTTATTTAAGTAGGTATTGAAATATGTAAATAAATGTCATGTAAAATAAATATGAATTTAGCCTTTCTTACCAGGACTAACTGTTACAAATTACCCAGTCAGATCTTCTCTACTGCTTCATACCTCTACTTCTTTTTAAATTGCTTGTAGCAATGCACCCAGGGCTTGTGTGTATTTCAGTAATAACTAATGTTTTGTCTTTCTCCAGAGCACCCATTTGGCCATTTGATTGATTCATTACCGAATGAGAAAAATGAAGATAAAATCTTTTTCAATCCTTTGAAGCTTGGGGATCCGAAATATGGTAAGTCAGATGCCTCTCATCGGGGCTTCTGGTATTTTGTTTTCTAGGACTGCATAATAGTTGATAGTAATTGATAGTACTGTATAATAGTTTCATAATAGTATGAGTGTGCTTTCCCTGGTTTTATTTCACATTTTACTGTACAGGTGCCGTGTAGTCGTTGATTATTTATGGTCCACAAATACACAAAACCAAGAATCTGCACTAATATGCGATTGCTTTGTCACGTTTACTTACCAAATCTGCATTTTTTTCATCTTGAGTTGTTTATACCTGGTCTACCAGCTAAAGCAATAAGCTAAGGAACATCCACATCAGTATGGCCCACACCCATATTCTTAACTAGATGCACTGACATTTAGTGAAGTTGTATAAAAAATTGCTCATTATATTATACTGCCCTTTATGGACCAGCCTAGGCATATTTCATTTAGCCCTTTCATCCCTACATACCTCCTCATACCCTGGGGCTATCTGGTGGCATGTTTCTCACTATTCCTGATACCAGGCTCTCCTCAGTGGGAGATCACAGATCCATTAGTTGTGAAGCCCCTAATCTCTGGAACTCTGGTCCCATCTCTTTATGACTACATCTGTTTTCAGTCTCTGTGGTATGTCTGTCATTTAGATTCTTTTTCTCTCCTCCGGCAGGTAATTATTGTGTACTGTATTTCAGGGGGTTTTGGTCTGGAGATCCTAAACTCTGTAAAGCTGCTCTGTGACGAGCGCTATACATATAAATTGACTTGATGTTTGTATAAGGCACATTTCAATCTTTACAACGTCTTCCTCTTTTTTTTATTTGTTGGCCCAAGCGGTCGTAGGATGTTTGTTTAAATGTCTAAACAAAAATATATTAAAAATATATAAAGTTTTTTACTGTTACTACAGATAAGTCTGAGTGAGAACGTGTATCAGTTTAATTAGTCATTAGATTAAGTAGCTAGTCAGTTATGTGAGTGTTAACATTGCCACAAGGTTCACCAACCATGTTTTCACAGAATTTATTGTTTATTAACCATGGATCTGATTTTTTTTTTACATAACATGCAAATAGTCCCTGTAAAGTAATCTGCTTTCATAATTTAAAGTCAGACCACTTGTATTATAGTCAACGCATGAGACAATTAACTTCTCTATGTGCAAGTCAGATACTGAAACAACACCAGCCTTATTTCCATGGTACCGATGTGCATAAGCTACAGTGTTAAGTTCTAAGATCAGTTTTTGACTGGTAAATAAATCATTGAAAAAATGTTATCATTAATTATTAAACTTCCCATTCAAAGTGTTGTCATAAAAGAATAGCCACATAGGACAGCAAAGATAACAAAGCTGTGAACGTGTGCTTGCTTCTTGATTCAGAGCGACTGCCGTTTACTATCCGTGTGCTGCTGGAGTCTAATATCAGGAAGTGTGATGGTTTCTACATAAAGCAGGATGATGTGTACAACATTCTTAACTGGGAGGAGAAACAGAATGAGGCAGAGGTCTCCTTCTCCCCAGCGCGAGTTTTACTACAGGACTTCACGTAAGTCTGCTTCAGCCATCCCCAGCGTCTGCAGCATTGCTTTCATGTCTCTGTGTTTTATCGACATCTCGCTTCTTTCACACAGAGGCATTCCAGCCATGGTGGACCTGGCGGCCATGAGAGATGCTCTTGCCAAGCACGGCGTCGACCCCAGCGTGGTCAACCCCAAATGTCCCACTGACCTTATAGTTGATTACTCGCTACAGGTCGATTTCAGCAAATGGTACACTACTTTCGGGATTCTGGCAACCATGATTAAATGCTCAATCACACAGTCCGATTTCTCAGATTAATTTGCGCCATCGTGTCTTTCTCAGCGCCATTCAGAACGCCCCAAACCCTGGTGGAGGCGATGGACAAGGGAAGCGCTCTGTCCCTACCCGGGCTCCTCCCCGTGCGCATCACGGCAGCAGCAGTCAATGTGGTGGACAGAGAGGAGGTTGCGCCAAAGGTTCCTGCACTGATGTTCCTACCAGAGCCACAGCAGTGCAGATCGAAAACACTCCACTTTTATGCCCCTTCCACCTGCAGCCGGTCTCCGAGTAAGACACAAACCTGTTGTATTTATTTTAAACAATGTTACATAGGCGTATAAATATATTTTGCATTGGAGAACTTCACTCCTTCTCGTAATAGCAGTCGTCTTCTGTTTATATATGAAGAAACATGTCAAAATTCACACCGCAAAGAGTTGCAGGGCTGTTCAGGTGGTCACAATGTTATGCCTGGACTGGTCCCACCACAACCTTCACCAAGTAGTTGATATAAAAAAATACAGGGAAAATAAATGAAAATAGTTAATGATGTGTGGCAGAGGGAAAAGAAAGCTGAAAATATAATCCTTCATGTAAAAGGCATACTTATTTACCCATCACACAAGCCTGTCATTTAGTCTTATTATCCTTCTATAATCTAGTGTCTCAGCCCTTGTGTGTGTAAATAACCTTTTTGTGAAAAGTACAAGTCTTCACCTACTTCATGTTTAGTGATGTCAGTGTGGTCCTGTGGTAATGAAATTGTTAATTGATATTTATCTAAAGCCGTCTGGGATAACGGTTCTGTTACTGCATGCCCGCAGGCCTGAGACCGCTCTGAAAAACCAAGAGATGGAGCTCTTAAGAAATAAAGAAAGACTACAGTTCTTTAAGGTAGTTTCAGCTTTTTCTTGTGATCTTATGTGTACACACATTCTTGCAGATCTTACCTACCGGAATTCTGTTCTGTTTTTCCACAGTGGTGTACAAAAGCATTTAAGAATGTGAGCGTGGTACCTCCAGACTTTAATTCAGTACATCAGGTCAATCTGGAGTACCTGTCTCGGGTAGTGCAGGAGAGTGACGGCTTCGTCTACCCGGACAGTGTGGTTGGCACAGACTCGCACACCACCATGATCAATGGGCTTGGCATACTTGGATGGGGTGAGTGTAACCACTAGTGTACCGGTAATCCTGAGCGTCACTTTACTCTGTGACCTTGTGCGGCATCGTTCTGGAGGATTGAATCCCTGACTGGTCACCTAAACAGAAGATACTTGACACTTAATGAGGTCAGCGATAAATGGGATGGCATTTCTCAATTACATGGTTGTTCGGTTAAGTTTCATGGTCCTGGTCCATGCAGTTACGTTATACACATACTGCAACAAAGAAATTTCTGATAACACCTTGATGTTAGGTCTATAATAGTGAAATGTATATAGATTTTAAGACGTGACCATGGCGACATGCTGAGCTTTCTGCTGAACAGTCTTTAATAGAAAGTTGCTCTGCAGTTACCAATCATTTTTATAATCGAGTAATCGATAGATTATTCCAGTGAAAAATCGAGATAAGAAATAAGACGTATTTTTTTTTTATATATAGCACAGATTAAAGTGAATATTTATCAATGGTGAACACAAATAAATAAATATTTTAGATAAATAAACAAAGATTTTACACTGAATGTTCTTGGTCCCTGTAGACTACACAGAATGCCTCGTATTCACTAGCACTGATGATCTGTTTGTGTAGGCTTGTAGATTAATCATGTTTTTCTTTCTTTTACGTGTGTGCCTCAGGAGTAGGAGGTATTGAATCAGAAGCAGTAATGCTCGGACAGCCGGTCTCTCTGACTCTGCCCCAGGTTGTAGGATGTAAGCTCGTAGGATCCGTTAACACTCTGGCTACATCTATAGACATCGTCCTTGGTATCACCAAGGTACATATTTCTATGTTTCAAGTTAGCCTAAGCTTTTGATTCCACTTTATAATGGCTTATTAATTCGATTGCAAATGCCTTGCATGACCTGTACTTGCAAAATAGTGAACCCACATCATTAGGTGTTAATAACCTTAAACATGTTGGTTAACTGGTTATGCTTTTTAACATTTGCATGACCAGTTTGATGCTGACTAGTAAAGAAGACAAAGCAAGTTAAGTAACTGCCAAATAGTGAAGCGACATCAATCTGTACTGTTTATACCTCAGATGTCAATCATGTCGGATCATTATTTGGCAAGTCACGGCTCTGTTTTTCTCTCTATTTATGCTTTATAACTGCTTAATTAGATTGCAAATGCCTTATAAGGCATTGATAAGCAGTCATTTATAAACCTTTAGTATGGGAGCATTATTACAAAGTGGAATTAAATTCTTGATCATATTTATTCAACCTATAAATGTCATATTTCTCTTAAATTCACTGCCGTCATGCCGGTAAGGTGTTTCATACATACGTCGTTTGTCTTTGTGCAGCATTTAAGGCAGGCTGGTATCGGGGGGAGGTTTGTGGAGTTTTTTGGTCCAGGTGTGTGTCAGCTCTCAGCAGCAGACAGAACCACCATTGCCAACATGTGTCCTGAATACAGTGCCACGGTCAGTTATTTCCCTGTAGATGACGTCACACTCAAGCACCTTAAACAAACCAGTAAGCATGCATGGCTCATTTTATTTATCAGTTAAGAACTTCTTGTTTGTGTTTGTTTGTTTATTACATGTGAATAAGTTGTGCCTTCGTTCCCTTGTACAAGATTTCACAAAAGAGAAACTTCAGTTCATGGAGGCTTACTTAAAAGCCGTAAAGCTGTTTCGGAGCGCTGATGAGCAGTCAGAGGATCCACACTATTCTGAGGTAATCATATGTACAGTTCGAAATGCAGCATATGTTGGGTATCAGAGTATCCTGTATCGTATATTATTTCCTATTAATTAACACACTATCTGTGTCTCTTTAGGTGATTGAGATAAACCTGAGCTTAATGGTGCCCAATGTCAGCGGACCTAAGCGACCTCAGGACAGAGTGTCTGTCAGCTGCATGAAAAAGGACTTTCTTAACTGCCTTAATGAAAAGGCAAGTTTCTATCCTATAAAAAGTGCTTGTTATGTATTATTATATTATATCAGGCAGGATCCCATACAGATGTGGACATGTGAATTTACTTTTCTTATGGATGAAATGATTGTGTTGTTTTCAGGTTGGTTTTAAAGGGTTCAACATTCCAAAGGAGAAGCAGGCCACGGTGGTCCCGTTCTTACACGATGGCACAGAGTACATGCTGTCTCACGGATCGGTCGTCATAGCTGCTGTCATCAGTTGCACCAACAACTGCAATCCGTCTGTTATGCTTACCGCAGGTAAAAAAAAGTGTATAAGCAGTAAGGATCATAATAAAGTCATTATTTATGTTCATATTGTTATGAATCATAATCAGCTTAATGAACATTGAAATCAACATTTCACATGTTACATTTTCTATATATTGGTTACCCAATGGTTTGTTTGGAGTGTTTTTTGTAGTTTTTAGAATACTCTTTTCATCACTTTGCAGTGAAATTCGTTCTCTGCATTTTAACCCAATCCATGCAGTGAAACACATATACACACTAGTGAACACTAGGGGGCAGTTAGCACATGTGCCCGGAGCAGTGGGCAGCCCTAGCCATGGCGCCCAGAAAACAGTTAGAGGTTAGGTGCCTTGCTCAAGGCCACTTCAGTCGTGACCTGTCGGCTCTAGGAATCGAACCGCCAACCTTCTGATCACATGCCCAGTTCTATAACCACCAGACCATGACTTCCTCAAGTTGGAGTTCTTATTGTATTGTCCATTTTTGTGGGCTGGTTAGACTTTTCCCAGGCTACTGCCACATAATTTATTTTGCATCACTGATTTTATACATGTAAGCACTTGTGTGTGGTATGTCAACAAACTTTCTGTCTTAAAGTGTAAATGTAACATACCAAATTTCTGTTACGGAATCCATCAATTCAAATCGGCCTGTTTAAAGTCATTATGTGCTTCAGTGGAAAATCACAGGCTGAAAATGTTTGCTTTATAAGTATGTAATTGTAGTAGTTAAGGTTTGTGTTGTTCCTGCAGGACTCTTGGCAAAGAAAGCTGTAGAAGCTGGCCTTACGGTGAAGCCTTACATAAGGACCAGCCTTGCTCCGGGCAGTGGCATGGTTACGCACTACCTCAACACCAGTGGAGTGCTGCCTTACCTCAGCCAACTTGGGTACACACACACACAATTTGCCATTGCATATTATACATGAACAAACATCTCACATCTCCTCTCAGTCTTAATATTTCAGTGTAAATAGTAATCAACGGTCTTGAGCTCAGTTTAAGTCTGTGCTTTGGTAGAGAAACGCTGACCGAAAAACGTCATCTTTAAGCAATAATTTAAGCATTATTTGGTAAATTACAAGTGCATAAATAACTCAGAGAGAATAGCCATGCTTTTGTTTAAAGTAAGCAGCTAACCTGTATACTTTATTTGTGACATATTTGTTTAAGTTAACGGCTTTGCCCTTGACTCTACCAGCCTCGCGCTTATCTCTTAGGAGGGAAGGCAGGGAGGCAGGCCGAAAATAATCTTCATTGCAGCTCCAATTGCAGCCTCTGTTGGCTGGTTAATGGAACATGAGTGCTGATTGTGAAGGGACAGGGGTGCACAGGTCGACCTGTAAAAATGAAAAGCGCCTAATCATGTACATGATTAGAATATGTAAATATGATTGTTACAAATGGTGTGTGTATATTTGTCTTGAGAATACCGGCATGTATTGTTGGTTTGGTCCTTAGGGAGGGGATACAGGTATTTAGCTAGTGGTATGGAGGAAATGTTTGGCTATGGGAGGGAAACTGGGTGGTTGCTGAGAAAGAGAGAACTAGATTTCGAGTAAGATAACAAGTGAAGTGAGATTATTCATTGGTAGATTTAGGTGCGAATATCTTGGGTGATTGAACTTTATGAATTGTGTGTATTTTTAAAAACTCTTTGCTGCATTAAAGAAGAAAAAACAACTTTCTAGCTCTGTTCTTTTGGTGATCCAACAAGATAACCAACCTCCAGGGCACTGCTAGCCAAGTTACTACTAACGGGGCAGCAGTTTAAATAATAAAGAACAGAGCTCGAAGGATAACTTTTCTTCGTTTTTGCACCAAGAGATTATTAAAAATAAACACAATTCATGTTCAAGTTCCATCACTGAAGATATTTGCTCTCAACTACTTACTAACAAATATAGAAATATATCAATGACTAATCTCAATAGCAAGTTCACATTGATCATCTTGGATTTGTACATCATTCAACAAGGGGAATTTGAGTTTGTTTACTAAAAAACAATCGACATTGTCATTTATCTTGAATGTGTGGGCTTTGTGCACCAGAATTATAAAATCATGTATTTATAAACCTAGCTTTCTATAAAGACATCCATTGTTTGTATCGAGTCAATAGTTTCCCCATATAATGTATTAGACAAGTAATTAATGTCTTAATGTTTTTGCTGTTGTTTAGTATTTTTGTTCAGTGCTCATCAATTGGATGGTTTTCTCTGCACAGGTTTGAGGTTATTGGTTACGGATGTGCCACTTGTGTAGGGAACACATCACCTTTACCCGAGTCTGTAGTAGATGCCATCAAACAGGTACTCTTTCTTTATTATCCCATCTCTTGATGTACATTTAACCGAGGGATTAGGACCATGGAATGATGGTGTTTATTTCTGCTTGCCAGGAGGATTTGATTGCATGTGGAGTGTTGTCTGGTAACAGGCATTTCGAGGGGCGTCTATGTGCCTGTGTGCGTGCCAATTACCTCGCCTCACCTCCTCTAGTGGTGGCTTATGCCATCGCAGGCACAGTTAGCATCGACTTTGACAAAGAGCCACTTGGTAAGACCTGATAGGCCATCATGCACTTTTTTTATTGTGAACACAAATGCATACTGCTTAGATCTCATTACTTACAGTGGTCAATTAATTTAAATGTGTTCTATTTGATGTGTAGGTGTAAATGCAGATGGTAAGGATGTGTTCCTGAAGGACGTATGGCCGACTAAAGAAGAGGTTCAGGAAGTTGAGGAGAACACCGTCGTCACCTCTGTTTTTAAAGAGCTCAGGAACAAGATGCAGGTGAGATTTGCTCAGTGTTTAGTATTAACTAAAATATATAACAGATTTGCAAAACATAGGCAATGCTTTAACAGTTAGACCAAACAAGTTATTTAGGAAAAGCACACATGTTGATAAAATGAATGAATTGCTTGACTTGCATTTTGTGAGCTTTGGTATTTGTGGACTTTTTTAGAAAGGAAGCACAATTTGGAATAACCTTGATGCTCCAGATCCCATCTTGTTCCCTTGGGATTTCAAATCCACATATATTCGGAGTCCACCATTCTTCAACAAGCTTGTGAGTGCTGAGACATTTTGCTTATGTAAACTTGGAATTATGCGCCATGTTGAATTATGTCTCAGATAATCTTCTGTCTGGTTTCTTCTTCACCAGTCTAAAGAGGTGTGTAGTCCTGGGTCCATTGATAATGCCCATGCTCTTCTGTTCCTGGGGGACAAAGTTACCACTGATCACATATCTCCTGCTGGCAGCATCGCACGAGTCAGTGCGGCCGCCAAGTTCCTCCAGAGCAAACGGTAAGCAAAATGAGTATTGTTAGAGATATAAATAAATATATACATATAGGCATGTTTTTTGAACTGTTGGGATATTCTGTAGCCCATATAAACAGAAATGGCGCTGGAATATTTGGACACAGCACTCCTATCAAAGGCATTGATCTGCACTGGTTCACATTTAATGCAGTAGAAGCTTTAATGCAGCAACACCCAACCATAAACATACTTCTAGAAAAGATACGAGACAATAAAAACCATGATTCAAAGAATGTGTTTGATACCACAACACAAGTAGACAAAAAGGAGTGGGATGCTTGGAGAACCAATGCAGTTTCACCGAAAATCAGATAAACAAACTACAGTCCCTTATAATGAGAAGCAATTTATTGAGTTAAAAGACATTATGCTTTAAAAGAGTTAAAGGTAACAGAGAAAGAGCACAACCAGCAACAAGATAGAGAAATGAATAATGAGCAATTTCAAAGCCTGAATATCTACACACACAAATATTGAAAGGATATTGGCAGTAATCCAAGACTCCAACAGTTACACACACTGGGAAAATTTACTAATAGCCTTATAAAAATTCCATTTGGCTGTCAAATTTCCTTTAGTGTTTTGATTTATTTTAATATAAAGCTTTATGTTAAATTTTATACTATTTCTAGTTTGACCCCTCGTGAATTCAACTCTTACGGTGCCAGAAGAGGAAATGATGCTGTTATGACGAGAGGAACATTTGCCAATATCAAGCTCCAGAACCGGTTCATTGGTAAACCTGGACCCAAAACCCTGCACATTCCATCAGGACAGATGGTGAGATCCAGCAGATTGTTACACACAAATTACATTTCATTACCCTAATCAAGACCAGTTCGTGATTCGTGTATGTATGTGTGTGTGTGTGTATGTGTGTGTATGTGTGTGTATGTGTGTGTGTGTGTGTGTGTGTGTGTGTTAGCTGGACGTGTTTGAAGCAGCAGAGTTATACCAGAAGGACAGTGTTCCTCTCATCATTCTGGCAGGAAAAGAGTACGGCTCAGGCAATTCCCGAGACTGGGCGGCCAAAGGACCTTATCTACTAGTACGTTAGCTACTGCACTCCTTACATACATGAGTAAATACATGGCCAAAAGTTTTGAAACATCTGGTGCACCCAAATTTTGCTGCCACTGTTTGTCAGATGGTTATATTGTGTAATGAAGTTTTTTTTATTGACAAATGCCTCCAGTTTAAGCAAAGACTTAATATTTACAGTGTTGACACTTCTATTCGGCCATTTTTGCCTAATCACTGCTTGGAGTTCACACAGTTTGTGGGTTTGTATTTGTCCAATTACTTTTTGAGGTTTTTCATTTCAATGTTTTGTTCACTGAGGTATTTAGCTATGACTTTTGCTTTGTGATGTGGTGCTCCATAATGCTGGAAAAAGCATTATTTGTGGAAAGAAATTTGTGGAGGATAATTGTGAGAAGTTGCTTTTGGAGGATGTTTTGATGGTGTTCTTTGGCAAAATCTTGAGTGAACCCACTCACCTAGATGAGAAGCAACCCCACACACGAATTTCAACCCCACACACTTCTAATCAACATGACTTGGTGATAACGGCTGTCGTGTCCTCATTAACCTTTTATCCGGAGGTACTGAGTTCATCACTCAAATAATGTTAGCAGACCATTTAGTAGGGCTGGAATGCTGGGGTTGGTATTGTAATGATGGGGAATTACTTTGCAATTAAACTTCATCTGATCACTCTTCACAATCTTGAGTAAATACAAAATACCACCATTAAAACTGAAGCAGCAAACTTTGTGAAAACCAGAATGTGTGCTTTTCTCAAAACGTTTGGCCATGACTGTTTTAAATAAGAATAAAATAAAACAAGAAAAAATGTTCACTTACACTTTTAATTCTGTTAAGTGGTTTTAAACATTTGAATAATGTGATTGTAGGGTGTGAGGGCAGTTGTCGCAGAGAGCTTTGAAAAGATGCATAAGAACCACCTAGTGGGAATAGGGATTGCTCCTTTGCAGTTCCTTCCTGGCCAGAGTGCTGATTCGCTGGGACTCTGTGGCAAAGAGAAGTTCACCATCTCCATCCCGGAGCATGTCACTCCTCATCAAGAGTTAACTGTACAGGTAGGATCTCTGTTTAATCACAGTTTATGTTAAAAAATGTTAAAAAGGGGAGATTTTTTTCTTAAACAATTTATTGAAACAAAAGCAAACAGTGGTGGGTTTATCCCAAAAAAAATGTCAATGTCTCAATAACCTGGCATCAATTACAGCTTGACAACAATGTCTCATGCTTTTTCACAAGTCGACTTATATTCTGCTGATGAATGGCATCACACTTTTCTTGAAGGGTGGTGGCCCTCAGGTCATTGAGGTTCTGGGGTACAGAGT